>JAYESA010000004.1:66032345-66632345 GCA_036927795.1 Iris macrosiphon | reverse complement strand
CATGATAGACTGGACTTGCTCGTGTATCGTGACGTGTCATGGTTGGATCCACAGTACTAGTTGGGGGTGGGGAAGTAGTTAGTAAGAAATGTGATCATAACCTCTTATTGTAGTATAGAAAATTGTAAGTGTTAATCATGCTCTTCACCCATGATTAGCCAGGCCCTGTAGCTATCGTACATGTTCCCAAGCCGATCACATTTTGAACTACTATTTCAAACACTTAGAATAGATTACAGTTCCCTATTTAAATCATATACTACATCACCCGTATATGATATTATTTCTTGTTCTTTTCATTTTTATACATGCACTGACTGTATCATATTGTCTATTGCCTGTCTCTTTACTTTGCCTGTCTCTCTCTAATTGCCATTGCATTTATTTCACTGTCTTCTCAGTAGCTAGCATGACATGTTTATTACTTTATAGTCCTTATCAATTAAATGGAACTGTTATTTGAGATTTGTACTTTGCTCCTTCCTGACTGGAAACATTTTTCCAGACCATGCCTTAGAGGACCGCTGTCCGACACTTTATGGACCATATGGTGAGTAGCTGCAGACTTGATAGTTTAGTTGTGATTCCGGGAGGTCTAGCCGGAATCACAAATCTTCTAGTTAGTTCTTTTCAGTAGACTATTTGGTACCGGATTTGTCTCCGGCGTTTTGAGACTTGGATACTGTTGAGTTAAGTTATTACTTTTTGACTTGTGTTGTAGTTAATTCTGTTTGATATCTTATCGTGCTGTAATCCTGTGTTTGAGTATGTGCTCATTTTATTTGTGTCATCTGTGCCTCCTTATGGAGATTGGATGCTTGTGTGAGATTGGCTAGATAGTATCAAGACCTTGACAGCGTTCTACCGCCGATGCTGCGGCGTAGGCTGGACGTACCCACGTACTCGTGCCCCTACACCGGGTGCGGGTTGTGACACAACTATAAGGTCAACTATGGTCAACTGTGGTCCACTACCTAATTCTAGGTTGCAAAAGTCTAACACAAGAATATTGAGTTCAAATACTAAAGTCTAGGTCACATAACCCATATCTTAAATACTAGGATACCATATCTCGGGATACGTAAATCAAAAAAGGAAAACATCACAAACAAATGCCAAAACAATATTATTAAATAAAATCTTAAAGACAAACATTAAATAGGTACCTTGGTTTTGAACCAACTTGGTATCACAACATAAACCCATAATCTTGATATCCCAAACCCAACCTTGGGTATCCCCAATACCTTGGTACTTACCTTGGTATCTCAAGGTAATACCCAAATACTTGTTATATTAACTACCCGTAAGTATATATATGCTACACTAATTATTATACATATAGTATACTATGAGTACTATTAGCAATTAGGAATGTATCTACATATATATATATTAAATACCATATATATATGTATATACCTATATATATAAATATTTAAAAACTGCCAAACTGTCACTAATGATCGCTGCTGACTGTCGCTGAAGCCACTGATATTCTGTTGTTTTAGTGACGGTTCCGCTGCCATCGCTAAACTGTTGTCGTTGCTGCTGCTATATGCTTTTGCTGCTGTTGCTGTGCTATTGTGACGCTGCTGTCGCCTTTGCTGCTGTTGCTGCTACAGTGGCTGCTGTTGTGCTATTGCGACGCTGCTGCTGCTGTCGCCTTTGTTGTTGTTGCTGCTACAGCGGCTGCTGCTGTGTTGTTACAACGCGGTCGCTGTCGCCTTTGCTGCTGTCGCTAAAAACAGTATATATATATATATATATATATATATATATATATATATATATATATATATAATTTATACTTACATCTATAATTATTAATACATGTAATTACTACATATGAATATATCTACCTCATACTCCTCACATACATATACATATATATATATATATATATATATATATATATATGTAGTAACATATGTATATGTATAACACAATATCTAATTACATATATATAGCTTACAACTTATAAGATATATATGTACACAATATTACATATTACAATATAGTATCATATATATATATATATATATATAACCATACAATAATATGTACCACACATTATATAAATATAACCACATATAATTATCTATTGAACATATACATATCTATACATACTAATATATATAATTATACTTACATGTAGAAAATAGCCACATAACAATATATACACATATAGTATATGCATAGATACATAGATCTAAGCCACAATTTTACATAAATATAATTACACAACAATATATATATAATTTTCATCACAATGACAAGAGAAATAGATCCATAATTTAAATTACACAAACACATGGATCGTACCACCCCGTATCCTACTAGATCTTGGATACGCATGCGACACGAGTCCACCACACATCCAAACATACCCCGAAGAACACGAATAAGCCATATATATTATTTATGAACAATACGAAGAGTCAAATATAATTCTACGTGTCCGTGTCAAAATATGACATGCTCAAAGTCCCGTGTCGGAGGAAAAATCCCCAAATCAACACGTATCACCAAATTATTGGGGTACGGCCTACACGTATCCAATTGTGGACACGATACCAGTCCCAAACATATAATCATATGCCAAATTGATCTATAGGACCAATTGACACACACAACAAATATTAATCTCAAAATTCTCCCAAAATTGACCCAAAAAGTACTATAACTTTCACAATATGCCTCCTATGAACAAAAACCAAATCCTATGGGTAGCCTATGCATATGGGTTAATTTTTTATGGTTAAATCTCAGATTTAGAACCTAATTTAAGGTATAAAAACTGAATTGTACCTATTTGGAGATGGATTCCCAATGAAACCTCCAAATATGATAAAATTGGCCTCCAACTTGTAGATCCTTCCTCCTCTTTGTAGATCCTTACTTCCTCCTTCTAGATCCTTGCTCCACTTGCCTTCAATGGTGAAATTTGGTTGAGGGAATTGGGATAAAATTTGGTAGAGAAATGAAGTAAGAATGAAGGAATTTGGTTGAAGAAAATTCTAGATCTAGTTTCCAAATGAAAGGAGGAGAGAGAAATTAATTCCCCCTCTCTATATAGGCCGGCCCCCTCTACCCCTTCCTCAAGCTACTAAGTAATGTCCATTATACCCCTTGGAGCCTCTCATGAAGAAATAATTAAGGAGGAAAGCTTCTAGTCGAATGGTTTAATTAATTTAATCCATCTCCTAATCAATGGGCTTTCTAATTGGGCTCAAATCTAACAATTAATACATGTTGGTCCATGAGTCTAAACTAAACTAGTTAGGTCCACTAACACAAGTCCAAAATAAATAAATAACATCTAACAACAATTAAATAGTACAACAAATAATTATTTATCATGCACAATATTTAATTAATTATAAAATTACTAAAATACCATTTCCTAGAAAATATGGTAGTGACAGTATGTTGTACTACAAAGACGATAAGGATGAAGAAGTGTGCAGATTTTGTGGTACTGATCGCCACAAGGTAACTTTTACTGGAAGGTTGCTGGTGCAAGAAAGCTGACCGATATGATGTACTACTTATCTTTGATACCAAGGTCGCAGAGGTTGTTTATGGTAAAGGAGACTGCCAAAAATATTATTTGGCCTAGGCAGAAACAGATTGAAAGAGTGTTGGATAATCCATCCGATGGAGAAGCATGGAATCACTTTGATCAAGAGTATCCAAATTTTGCTTCAGATTCACGTAATGTTATATTGGGCTATCTCCCGACGATTTTATCCTATTCGGACTTTTGAGCTCCAACTACTCATGTTGGCCTGTGATCGTTACTCCTTACAACCTACCGTCTTGGATGTGCATGAAAACTTCGTATATATTTCTAACTGTTATCATCTCGGGATTAAAATTTTTGAAGAGTATCATCGATTTGTACTTACAGCCGTTGATAGATATTCCTAACCAATATCATCAGACTTAGCTCATGTACTTCGCATCTTATACTAGACGGGGAACAACGAGGTCGAACTGTTGGGCAGTATGCAAGATTAAGAAATATATTTGACATTGACGAAATAACTTATCAGGAGGACGAGCTTCCTCCTGTAATAGATATCATAGATGTGGACTCAACAAAAGTTACTCATTACATGTCTAATCATATATAAGAGGTAGAAGTATCCAAAGAGGATGTCGAAGTAGATAAATGTGAAGATGAGGAGGAAGAGGAAGAGGAAGAGGACGAGGAGGAAGAGGAAGACTAACAAGATTAATTTTAAAAAGGGGATTGAAAATAAAATAAAATCCATTTAGACTTGTAACATGCAATATATGTGTATTGTAGAATGCACCATCTATGTAGACTTGTGACATGTACTAGTTATTTAATATGCAATAACATTATGAATGTGAGATGTATTATATTTTTCTTCTTCATTTTATTTTTTTCATGTTTTATATATATATATATATATATATATATATATATATATATATATATATATAGTGCATCCCCATCCATCCTTATGATAGCATCCGTTGGATGTTGTTTAAGTCATCTAATCTTAACCATTGAGTTGAACCATTCAACTCAACCATTAAGATTAGATGACTTAAAATATATCCATCGCCTCCTATTTCGAGGATGGATGGGAAAACAAAGATAGCGGGGATGTCGATCATTCCTCATATATATATATATATATATATATATATATATATATATATATATATATATATATTTAAAAGAAAAGAAGAAATTATATTGAAGAACATATCGGTTACAAAACGGGAGAACAATGTCCCCACCATCAAACCAAAACGCCACTACCCGAAAGAGGGAGGGAAAGAAAAAAACAAAAGAAAGCCAAAAGAACCCCAACCTAGCCCGCCACGGCGGAGCCCCCCAACCCGGACCCCTTCCGTACGAAACCCGGGTCCCCACTATCCGGGTGCCTACACATCACCCAGGCTTTGTTAACCAGCTTCTTAACCTCCTCCGAGAGCTTGCGCATCGGCCACCCCTTCCCCTAATACTGTGTCTTGTTCCTATTCTTCCAAAGAATCCAATAAATTATCGCCACTATTTTCGACTGCAGATGCACCATCGTATCGCTCCACCAATGGCCCAACAGAGCCCAGACCCCACCTCCCTCCGCGGGAAGACCCATCAGCTGGCCAAAGTAATCCCAGACCTGCCTGGTCGACTCACCTTCTACAAAAATATGGGCTGCCGATTCCTCCAAGGGGTTCGAGCAACATGAACACCTAGAGGCCAAGCTGAAATTGATGGTCTTGACTGCCTCATACGATGGGACTTTTTCTCGAAAGAGTCTCCATATCAAAATGGACCATTTTAGGGGATACAAGAACCACAAATCCTGTATGATCTAGGCTCCCAGACGATCTTATCTCTATCCCTATCCCAGGTCGAAGAAATCATGAATCTCCCATGTCTTGTGACCGCCCACTATAACCTGATCCCTCCCCTCGGAGAGTACTAGCCCTGAGCCCGCATTTTCCTGGGCTGCCGTCTCCCCGTACTCCTCGGTGTAGAGTTCTACGTCCCAGCTCCCTCCTCTCCATATCTGATGTATCTTGAACCTTCCCAGTCCTCCCCTCAATTGTGACTGCAAGTCTAGTGTCATTTTCTCTCCCAGCGAGAAAAGCAAGAGGTCATTCGCGTACCCAAGTTGCGTGACAAGCGGGCAACTCGTCGGAGTGTAGTATCTTCTGAAGCTCCTCCACTTTCCCATCTCGATCAGATTCCTGCTCAAAGCTTCCGCCGCGAGAATAAAGATTGCGGGGGAAAGTGGGCCGCTTTGCCGAACTCCCCTAAAATACTGAAAAAACCTCGACGATTCTCCGTTAATGACCACTGAGAACCAACAGTTATTGATAAGCCTCCACACTAGGTCTATCCCTTCCTCCGAGATCTGAACCACCTCATAACCCAGAGAAGGAATTGCTAGTCCAGCTTGTGTAAGCCTTCCCCATGTCTATATTGATGGCGACGTTACCTCCCCTCTTCTTGTACCCGATAGAAGCAACCATCTCCTGCGCCAACATGATTTTGTCTAGGATTTCCCTCCCTTTCACGAACCCACTTTTCTCCTTGGAGATCAACTTAGGAAGCAGGGGAGTGAGTCTGTTGGCAACTACCTTCGAATTGATCTTAATGATGCAGTTGCATATACTAATAGGGCAGAAGTCGGCCAGCTTCTCTGGGTTATCCCCTTTGGGGATCAACATCAGGAGGGTATGGGTGATCACCTTGGGAATCCCAATGCCTTGGAAGAAAGCCTTGGTTGCCTCCACTACGTTTGACCCCACGAAGTCCCAACACCTCAAGAAGAAGAGACCCGTGAATCCGTCCGGACCAGCTCCACTGGATGGGTCCTTGGCCTGATCGACTTTGTGTATCTCTTCCTAGGAATGCCGCTCCATGAGATTTTTGTTTACCTCCTCTGAGATGATACTAGGAATAGCACCGAGGAATTCTTCGTCCTCTTTCAGCCTACCTTTTATAAAGAGGTATAAGAAGAAGCTGATGGCATGATGTTTAATCTCCTCCTGGCCGCTGATTGCCTCACCTTGATGACCTATAAGATTGTGAATGTAGAGATTTTTCCTCCGGCTCACCATCTATGTCCCACTTGACCCTCGCCTTCTGTTTCCAGTAAGGCCTCCTCTATGTGCACCCTCTTTTGCAACTCGGCTTGGGCACGATGAAGAGAGCTCCGGTTGATTGGATTATCGTTTGCTGCAAAGACTACTTCACTCTGCCTAACTGCCTCTTAAGCTCTCTTAACCTCCTCGAAGATGTCCCCGAACATGCTCCGGTTCCACGAGGAAGGCACCCTCCTGACTGCTCTTAGCCGTAGCTGAAGGTGAGTGAAAGGAAGCCCATGGGAACACGAGTCCCAAGCCTTCTGCACCACCCCGACGAATTCTGGGTGCCGGACCCAAAACTCCTGGAACACGAATATTTTGGAACCTACTTGACGAGCTCTGGCCAACCTGAGGAGTAGGGGGAGTGATTCGACTAAGCCCTGTTGAGGATCGAGACCGCAGAGGGAGGCATTTTCTTTAGCCACAGGGAGTTGGCCAGAATACGATGGAGGCGAGACCATTGTTTGTTCAGACCTTCTCTGTTGTTAAACCAGGTGAAGAGGCTGCCAGTGCATGGCAAGTGCAAGAGACCACTCGAGTTGATGAAGTTCGACAAGTCCATAATGGCCGCAGCCTGTTTCTCCGCGAACTCTACTATAGCGTTGAAGTCACCCCCAACTTCCCATAGCTGGTCGATTGAGCTTTGCAGGTCAAGTATGCTTTCCCATATGTCCTGCCTCTCTTTCAACTTGGAGTGACCGTGAACCACAGAGAGAAATCCACCAGAAGGAAACTCCGGGTGGGCGAAAGACAACGTCAGGACTTGCTCGAACGAGTCAACAAGATAAATCTTCATATCCTCCTTGGCCAAAACCCAAATATCCTTGTTGTTTTGTACACCCACGGGTAAACCCAGCATGAATTGGTATTTCCTAACCTGGTCTGGGGAACTTTCTTTCTATCAGCCCGATCATCGAAATTTTGTGCATCATGCTTAGTAATTTGATCCTATCAATGGTTCTTTTATTCGCAATGCCTCTCACGTTGCAGATGAGGATCTGGATCATTGATGGATGGCAGGTGGTGTGGCCATCTATTTCTGTCATGATCCGTACCCAAAATTTGGACATGAGTCGCGGGTACGTCCATCCTACGCCGCAGCCTTAGCGGTAGAACGTTGTCTAGGTCACAACACTATCTATCACATCTCACAATGATATATATATACTGTCAATGATCTCAACTCCATAAGGAGGGCAAGATGAATATAAATATGACAATAGTAACAATACTCAATCACATAATTCTATAAGGACGAGAAATGACACGATAATGATATAAACGAAAAAAGAAGTCTAAAAATATATACATCACACATCCATGAGTCTAGAGTTTAAATAACAACATAAGTATCCAAATAAAATATACAACTCAGATTGTCTCAAGTCTATAATCCAACTACAAATGAAGGTTAGAATCTAAGTCTCTACTAATGGATCCAATACTGGGATGGGATCCTCCAGAAGCTCCTGGATGAAATTCTCGTCTACTCCGGGTCCGTAATAAGTGGGACAGAAAGCCTCGAGATCCTTTAAAAAATGTTATCCAGTCAGTATTGGAGCGAAGCACATAAACTAACAGTAGTT
Organism: Iris macrosiphon; assembly: GCA_036927795.1. NCBI lineage: Eukaryota > Viridiplantae > Streptophyta > Magnoliopsida > Asparagales > Iridaceae > Iris > Iris macrosiphon. Next base: position 66,624,117 of record JAYESA010000004.1, on the reverse strand, counting down.
CCATTAATTTAACCAAAACTATAAAACAGTCGCAATGAATATATACATGATGGAAAAAAATACTGGAATGTAAGAAAACTGGAGAAACATATAATCATATCATAGGAAGTAACTAGCATTGAACGAGCAGGTAAATGTGAATACTAGCAAGTATAAACTGGAATAGAGAAATGTGATACTAGCTAAGTGCCTTAAAATATTAATTATTATGTGATCGGCTTGGGACGTATCAGGCTCTACCATATATGATTGGCTATGCACAAGTACCATAAGGGATCAGGTCTATCAAGTATGATTCACGATGCATAAGCATAGGTAAAGGGATCAGGCCAATCATGTATAGGGAGCTATGCACAAGTAATAAGGTCAGGCTGCACTCACGTGTAGATAAGGGTGAGCTATGCACAAGTAGGTGGTGTATGATCACTTAATCAACTAATACTTTCCCATCCCCGGTTAGTACAATGGATCCAATCATGACTCCTCATGGCTGGTATCTATAATACTACCCCGTATATCCACTGTGTCAGAAATCAAGCATAACACTACATACTAGAGTCATAGTAATCGTTACAATAAAGAAACTATCAAAAAAAGTACTCGCCTATGGTCCTCAGCAATGTGTGAGAACGATGTCCAAACTGGAGTCACACTGACCTAAATATCAAATATTAATATTAATTGGTGAATTAAAAGATGATCATGATTAATTAACTAATTATGAGGTCTCTAGGCGATGTATAACTCCAAACTAGGTCATTAGCTAGTCACACTAAGTTTTCTATGTCTTAACAAGGTCAACTAGCCAATATTAGTCATTATCTAGCTATAACTAGTCAATATTAGTTATACTAGCTATTAGTACTAACATATCTATATACTAGGTATTATGATACTCAATGTATCTTAGTATACTATATAGACTTATATATTACAATACATATGATACTTAGCTTACCTATCTCTTAAGACTCCAGACACTGGCCACCACTAAGTACACAAGAGTGGTACTTTAGCTCTCATACAACTTATCCCTAATACACTAATACATCTACCAACTGCTAACTTAAAGTTAACTAATACCTATCCTTACTAATTGTTTTACTGATATGATACCTTGGTATCATTGACTCCCCACAAAACTGATACTCCTACTTAATACCCCCAACCTGCACTTGGTAGTGCCTTATCCCTACTGCAATACCAAACCCCCAATTGCAGCACCTCACTTTGCCTTAATACCATAGTGGATGTCCAACTGTGTATGCATTGGATTCCAGTTGCAAAAGCCCTAATAATGCACACAGTCTTATTGTACTATAATGCAAAGCAATGTAATGCTACTTGACTGATACTAGCATCTCATTACTTACCGCACTCAACTGACTGCCTCTAACTCTTTCTAACATTACCTTAACTTATAATACCATCTTATGACTGAACCCAAGCCTTACCCGAGCATCACTGTTATTGATGCAGTTGGATGCCACTGCTTTAAAGCTCCTACACACTAGAGCTTACTGCTTATAACCTGCAGCAATGTTTACTTCCTGTGCACCACTAACTGCTTACACACACCCTTGCCTCAGTATCAGTCCTTTCCTCCTAAAATCTATACCCACACTAGTATCAGTGTTACTAGGAGCTAACCCACTGTCATTACTCTACAAACACACCCCACCACACGTGCATCTCACACAAATGTGTGCACACCAACACACTACCTATATTCTAAAACCAAACTCAACTGCACCATAACCCACTAACCTGAAACACTACTACCATTGCTCCATACTTTTTTCTAAGGGACTACTAGAAGAAGTTTGACACCCCTCCTCTCATGCACCTAACACAAGCACCACTAGTGCATAATTCTAACTGATACTAATATCAGTCAATTCGCCAGCTTCAGTCCATTCCTAAGACTGATACACCAAGTACTAGTGCTTGAGTGCATCACATAAATACTCAACTAAATATCAATTTAGACAGCTTCCAAAATAGTCCCCATGTGTGACCTGTTGTTGTATTACCCCATCATTACTACGGTGTATTTATTGTGCACCATGTGTGCACAACACACACTACCCGACTTACTCCATCATCTAAACACCTACAAACACACCCACACACTCTCTCTCTCTCTCTTTATATATATATGTGTGTGTGTGTGTGTGTGTGTGTGTGTGTTAATGGATTGGTGCAGTAGTGTAGTATATATATATATATATATATATCACATGATATCAACACTCGAAGAATAACCAATGCTACACCACCAACTAAGGTGTCAAAACTCACCATACTCAAATATAACTAAATATACCTATCAAATATAGTTATAAATATCTATTAGAACTTGCCACAAAGAAATTTAGAATAAAATACACTCATATGCACAAAATCCCCAAATTGGAGCTACGTATCACAATGTATCATACCGTGTCATGATACGCCTTACTCGTATCCATTTATGGACACGTATCTACCCCCACAAGACCAATATAATTCTAATTAGGCCTACCAAATCTAATGACAAATAATTGGTGTGCCATTCTCGGATTTCCCAAAAAATAAGCACAAAACTCAATGTAGAAGTCACAAATTGGATCATTAGGAGTCCAAACTCCTCCCTATGGGTGTCCCTAATATATGGGTGCAATCTACATGTTCTAAAACACTAAATGAAACTAATTAGAGAAGGAATTTCAGAATTTACCTATTGGAAGATGGATTCCCAATGCAAAGCCAATAGGACACGTTATGGACACAAACACCAAGCTAAACTCTGTCTTATCCAAGCTCCTTACACCCACTAGCTTCTAGTCTCCTTAGATGGCGAAGATAAAGGAATTTGAGAGAAATTTGTGAGAAATTTGTGAGAAATTTGATAGAGGAATGAACTATTGGGGAAGAACACTTAATTAGGAAATAAAATGGATGAGAATGAGAGGAGAGAGATTGTCCCCTATTCTAATTAGGACCTGCCACTTCTATTCCCTTCTCCAAGTAATGTGCAATATCCAAAGTATCCCTTGGGGTTGTCAAGAAGAATTAATAATCAAGGGGAAGCTTCAACTGCTAATGGTTAATTAATTAAGTCACTAACTAAATGACAAAGGCTAATAAATTGGGCCCAAGTGTCACTAACTTAATGTTGGTCCAAAATCAAGTCTAGTCTAGTTAGGTCCACTAACACAAGTCCACTAACTAATGTTGCATGCTAACAATTAATTAAAATATACAATATTAATTATATAACATGCATATAAATTAAATAAATATTAAAAGACAAAAATACCTATATTCTATAAATGTGATAGTGACAGTTTCGAGGCCTCTTTAGGGTGTCTGGCTGCTTGCGCTCCAGTTTTCTTGGAATTAGCTTCAAGAGCCCCTCTGTCCCGACCTCCCATAGCTTCTCCCGTTTGATCTCCCTCCAGATTCTTGCCTTTATCTTGTCCTTCCTTCCCTTCTCTCGACCGGTTTCCTCCGAAGCTCTTGCCTCTGGCTAGCCTGTCCTCCGCCTCTGTATGGCCTCTTCCCTAAGTGCCCAGTACCCATGTCTTGCCAATCCGTATTTCCTGACCAGCTGTGCGGATTCCCTCACCTTCTTCAAGGTTACTAGCCTGTATGACTTCCCATTCCTGCTCTGTCCCACTCTCTCCTCCCTATCCCTGAGAGGCAAGAGGGTCCTACTAAATGTCACGCCCAATTTTTTGTAGAATCGATAGTCGTCCTCTGGGCGTGATACCGTGTGTGCCTAGGTTGCGCAACGCACAAGGCCAAGGTATTTAAATAACGAGCACATATTCAGAGTACTCAGATAATTGAACAAAATATTGAAATATAGAAAAGTTATCTTTATTGATAATGAATATCTATATACAACTCTTGAACGAGTTGGATGATTGTCGCACGGGCTTACAAAAGTGGTCACAAAATGAGATAATTGCCCTGTACATTACATCCTTTTACTAAAACTTTAATCTATAGACACCTTTGGGCAAAGCTATCACCTTTCCACGGAGCTACATAAGTTATGTGCACAAGCACCCGAATATTCAAAACGTCTCTTCGAAGACACGATCAGGGCGTGACGGTACGTAGGTAGACTGGATTGGAATGTCGCTAGGCTCCTTGCCGGATCGTCTTAGTGCGGGGAACCTGTTTCAACGAGGGTCAGTACATCAAAATGCACTGGTAAAGGTGAGCTAACCCAACTATACCAATTAACACGTGGTTTATATGAAACATGGATGCTATTATGTAGTCTTTCTATCTTTCCATAGTCCATTTTACATGCAAGAATTAGATATAGAAGTTTACTGAAATAAATATGCCACCATTTGGTGACTTTTACCTGATTGTCTGAACCACCTGCATAATACTTACCATGACCTTTCCTGCCACGAAGACATAGTTAACTTGCACAGTTTAAATATACGAGGGGATCACTAGCATGGTGCCATAATGGACGAGTTATAGTCATTGACGAGGATGTTATGCAATAAAAATACACGGTACGCTGCAAGCCATCCCGTCCATAACATAAAACTAAATATGAAGTTCCGTCCGGATCAGATAGGTTCTAGTGCCCCAGCGACCGTCCGAGAAACTATGACCTTGTGCACAAGTTGTCCGTGATCATACAACATTTTACTAAGTTATCAATTAATATAGTTTAAGTCAACACGAGAACGAGACAAGTAGCATGGCATAATTTATTTTGCATAGTCTTCCTGATCAGTTTATTGTATAGCAAGGTATTTTTTTTACATAGCACAATTAAATAAGAAGTATACATTCATAGCATAGTAAGGTGTGTTCTATACATAGCATAATTATAGAAGAAATATAAATTCTAACTTGAATTTCAAACACTATGAAAGAATATTTGAAGCAAACTAGCATGCAACAAGGTTACCGTTTTCCAAGTTAGTTAACAAGTACAAATAATCCAAGTTTATTCCTTTTTATCTTGACATTTTTAAGTTATTATGGTTTCGTTTGATCGGAACAACTAAGAAGGCAAGATTTTAAGTGTGAAGACTTGGAAGAAGGGTCAACTAAATCGAATTATAGCCACTCACTAGTTGGTTGCTGAAAGGAAAGGAAATAGGTGCTTCAAGATTCCTCTCGCACGACATCTACTACACGATCACCTGCATTGCCATGAACAGATGATCAATACCACTTTTACCCTTTCCAAGCTCGGAATAAAATATAGTTCAATGAAAGAAAGCAATAAAATCCATTAAAATAATTCAAGAAAATATAAATCCGAAAACCAACTCAAAAGCACGAAAGCAACAAGACGACAACAAAAACTAGGCAAGAAAACTTGCAGCGGAGAGATCCCTCTTGACTCTGCCGCTATGTCCATCCTTGGAGCACGGTCCACTGAATATATGATTCAATTCCAAAGAAACAAATTCATAATGAGTAATAGATCTTGATTCAATCTATCCCGATCGAACGATACCGATTAGTTTTTCTTAGCCGCACTCCCCGAAAAGGGGGAATGGGGCACCACATCCTAACCAACTAATAGAAAGTTTTGTCCACGAAACTTAGGAATAGAACCTACCACTATAAAATAATGAAGGAAACTTTTCCTTCATCTCTGTCATGACCCGCACCCGGATATATGGGCACGAGTACGTGGGTACGTCCAGCCTATGTCGCAGCATCGACGGTAGAACGTTGTCTGGGTCAACTCTAACTAACTAAATATCTCAATAATATATATATATATATATATATATATATATATGGTACCTGTCAATCATCTCAACTCTAAAATGAGGAATAATATAGTATCTCATAAATGTAACTATACTCAATCACAATGCAAACTAAGGAAGATAGAGCACGAATGGAATAACGAAGAAAAGAATCAAGATACAATCCATAAGTCTAAAATAATATACAAGCCATGAATCTCAATAACAGTCTAATACAAATCTACCTTAGCTATAAACTAAACCTCCTCAGGCTCTGGAACTAAGTCCTCCTGGTCTATAGGACTATCCTCTAATGGTATGCCCTCATGTGGTCCGTAGAATGTGGGACACTGATCTATGATCCAATCATCTGAAAAAATATATCTAGTCAGGATTGGAGCGAAGTACATACCTCTGAAAGGAGTTTCAAATATATTATCGAGCATATAAAACAGATAATAGAAAATAATATAAGATAACTAAACAACTTAATAAAAAGAACTAAAATGAACAGGCAATGTACTGGAATGAAGAAAATGCAATAGAATATCTACAATAAAAAGAAATAACTAAAATCTAACCAATGTGCCTTTGAATACAAGTTCATTATGTGATCGGTTTAGGTTGAACACAAATACGATCACAAGTGTGGTATGTAATCGACATATACACAAATACACTGGAGCTTTGATCACATAATTAACTCCTACTCCCCCATCCCTAACTAATACCAATGGATCCAATCATGATACGTTACTAATAAGAATATGGACACACTAAATATGAGCAGTGTGTACACGAATATAAGCACACTGAACACGAGCAATGTGTGAACATGAAATAAAATAAATCAATACCCGATACAAACGATAAAATACATGTGAAGGAGTACATGTTGAACACGGTAGGGGATAATATCTCCAAACAGGATCCATTTAGTACGAATCCGCGAAACCACTGTGTCGGAATCAAGTATACACTTCTAGAATATAAGATATATACACTATTATGAAATATAAACTAATAAAGAAATGTACTCGCTTGAGGCCTGAGCAAGGTGTGTCTCTCGATGCCCAAGCTGGTGTCACACAGACCTATATATGGTATATGCATCAATATGAGGTTTTGGAATAAAAATAAGTTAGACTAGTTCAATTCTAGGTCATAAAGCCATTTCTAAGTCAAAATAGTCAAACTAGGTCAACTCTAGGTCAAACTAGTCAAACTTGGTCAAACTAACTATTTCTAGGTTGTATGAGTACATCTCTAGGATATTAGGTCCATACACTATGTAATTAGGCTATACTAGCTTTGCTAAGATACTAGGATACCAACAAGTACCGTATCATAAGATACACAAGTAATTAGATAGGAAAATACTAATATATATATATATATATATATATATATATATATATATATATATATATATATATATATAGTACTCTTAGCTAACTAATGCTAAGTGGATACCTTGGCTTTGAACCAATACGGTATCACACCACCAACACACCCATCCTGATACTCAATCCCAATACCTTGAGTATAAACCAATACCTTGACATTACCTTGGTATGACAAGGTAATTCAAATTCTAAACATGTAACTAACTACCTATACACCTAACTATATACTAACATAAATTTAAAACTTATACAATACTATACTAACTACATACTAACAACCAATACGTATATATATACATATAACAAAGTAGTTAACAATATGTATATTTCTATAACTAAATAGTTATCAATATGACTAACCAACTTGAGTTATAAGTCAAGCTAACCTCCCCTTGCTGCTGCTATGCATTGCTCTAGCTGTTGCAGCAGCTGCCCTTGTTCTTGCTGTTATTGCTGCTGCAGTTGCTGCTCTTGCTGTTGCTGTTGCCCTTACTACTGCAGTTCCTGCTGCTCTAGTTGCTGCTAATGCTGCTACCCTTGGTGCTAATGAATGCTGCTGCAATTGCTGCTAATGTTGTTGCCCTTACTACTAATGAATTCTGGTGCAATTGCTGCTAATGTTGTTGCCCTTATTGCAAATGAATGCTGCTGCAGTTGCTCTAAATGTTGCTGCCTGACCCCCTCTCACTACACATACTGACACTCTACACTCACTCACTACCCACACACTTAGACAAACACATATGTATATATATATATATATATATATATATATATATATATATATATATATATACCCCTACATATATATACCATATATATATATATATATATATATCACTAAATATATACATAATAATAATCACACTAGTAATGCATATGAACCCTTATCTCTCATGACCACCAACACCACAAAATGAAACACAAACATATACATATATATCATACAGCTATTATAATTATATTACTCTAATAGTTATAACCAAGTATAATTAATCCAAATACAATAAAATAAACACGTGGAGTGCACCGCACTCGTATCACACTCATTCAATGATACGCTTACGATACGGCTCCACCACACAACCAAACATATTTTGAAGGACACGAGCAAGTCTAAAATCATAATTATGAATAAAACAAACAACTAGCTACTTAACTACGTTCCCGTATCAAAATATGACATGCTCAAACCCCTGTGTCGAATGAAAACTACCAAATTAACCCGTATCTCTAAATTGTCGAGATACGGCCTACACGTATCCAATTGTGGACACGACACTAGTCACACACAATCAAATACATGTTAATTTGGTCTATTTAACCTATTGACAAACACAAGATGTGCCAATCTCAAAATTCTTCCAATATTGACACAAAATACCACATAACTTTCTCCATAGGCCTCCTATGAAACTAATTCCAATTCCTATAGGTAGCCTTAGTACATGAGAGAGTTCCTAATGATTAAATTATATATTTAGAGTCTAATTAGAGAGGGAAAACTTAATTATACCTATTAGGAGATAGATTCCAAATAAAATCTCTAAATTGGGTGTTAAGAGGGAAGAAACTAGGAAGAATTGGGAAGAAATTTGAGTAGAGATTGGTATGGGAATAAAGAAATTTGGAAGAGTAAAAATTTAATATATAGATTTGAAATAACAAATGAGGAGAGAGAGTCTCTCCCCACTCCAATAGGTGGCCAGCCATAACCCCTCCTCCAAGCTACTATGAATTGTCCAAAATACCCCTTGGGTCTTGTCATGAAGAAATAATTAAGGAGGGAAGGTTCTAGTCTAATTGGTTTCACTAATTATTTTATCCTCCTAATGAATGGGCTTACTATTGGGCTCAATTCTAACTAGAATTAAACGTTGGTCCATAGATCTAATCTAAACTAGTTAGGTCCACTACCCAACTCCAAAAATAAATCAAACATCTAACAATAAATAAATAATACAATAATAAATATTTACAATATGCACAATATTTAATATAATAATCCTAAAATAAATATACTCATGCCCAATTACCAAACTATACTTAGTTGGAAAAGTGAGGGTGACAATCCTGTCCACCTTAGAAAAATTTTGTCCCCGAAATTAAGGAAGAACTAACTACCAAAATCAATCAATATAAGCAAGCAAGATTTATACCTCATGACTTAAACAAATATGGATATCGTTCGCGCATCTCGGTTTCTCACTCCCAGGTACTATCATGCCCCACTCCCAAAATACGTAGGACTAGGAACACGTAAGTATGCCAGCCGTATGTATATGGCGACTCCAATATATGGATATCATAATACACACGTGCGCTGTAAAATAAATATAAACTCACATGTGGTATATATAATATCATAAGTCATATATATGCTAATCTCATCCACACAACAAGTCATAGAAAAGAAATACTAAACTAGAATAAGGAGTCTGAAATATCCAAATAATAGTCGGGTGGAAAAAAATCCACTATCAAAGACTATATCCAAAACTAAAATGAGAGAGGAGTATAAAATCTCTAATAAAATAATGTCAACAGTGTATCAGCTAAAAAGATCCATCGCTAACTAATCAATGATGCTCAGAAGGTAAGACCTCATCAGCAGAAAATAATGCGTCAGGTCCAGGACCGTACTCCTGCGGATACTCCTGGTCGTCTATACCTGGCAAGGGACCAGGTCCTCAGAGGGACATAACAAGATACATAGAGACAAGCCAATTTGAATACAGTGAACATGCATAATGTTTGAAAATAAATAAGTACGTTATACTAGACAATCTATATGAATGCAAATGAGGACAACTTTTTGACGTATGGGCAAGGGTAGGCTACTCGATCTAAATCTCACAACTCACACACATGCCAGTGGACATCAGAAATCTACATACCTAGGGGTAGCGACCAGCGCGACTCTACAGAAATCGACATACCTCGGGGGTAGCGACCAGCGCGACACACACCCGTAGTGCGAATTATATGCTACGGTTTACCAGAGTGGTTAAAAGCCCATATGTCTAATTATTATCCTCTCATAATACTAGGTGTCAAGTGTGTGTCAACATATCTAATATATATAGTAATGACTGAACGAACTATACATGCAATGAATATAACTGAACGAGACTACACAGGCAATGAATAAATAGAAATATAAATAGCATGCAAAGTACTATAAATAATTTGGCAAGATATCTTGCCTGGCAAGAAAGCTGAAAAAATGTAATATCCTAATATCCACACCAAGAGTTAGAAGCTACGGCCTCAGAATGAACATCTCCAGATGCTGAAATAACCATCACCAACGTTCCCAGAATAAGAAAAATAGCTAGAAAGCACTTCCCTTTCATCCAATTTGGATACAGGGGCAAAACGGTAATTTCGGGTAAAAGTGGGGTCCACGTATGGCCCACTTTGCACCAAAAAGTGTGCCAAGGTTAACAGTCTCTAACTGGGACAAATTATAGGTCAAATATCTCTGGATGTCAATACGAACCCAACGGTATATCCAAATATGGATTTCGATGAGCCAAACACAATTTCGTCCAAAATGTCAACCGTAGGGCCCGTCAATTGGCGACTTGGTGAACTGTCTCAGAATTGCATAAATATTGGGTCACAGGACCAGCGAGTTATCACGAGTCCAGTGGCATAAGTTTTGTCGTAATCTGACGAGCGTGCACAAAATGCGCACGACACGGGGTTTGTCCGCGGATACGGGCTGATTTTGGCGCGCTCACGCGTCCGAATCAGTTTCTACGAACTTTTACGTGTCCGGTTACGCTGCACGCACCGTTCGATACACTTGGTACATGGCAGGGCGGTCCCGTTTGGCGGGGCGCGCTCTGTTTCACAACTTTTGAAAATCTGGAAATAGTGGGTTCGTAGGATTTTTCAATAAATTTAATTATGTCTACAGCAGTTAATAATCTAAGGTAATTTAACAGAAATTAAACTAGGTCAAGTGGTCTACGCATACCAAAAATAATTATCGAATTCGGATCTCTGTGATGGGATATACAAAATCGAAAACATGGGTGATCACCACAGTTTTCTGCGATCCCAGAATTTGGTCTATTTCTGCCAACTTTGGCGCTGTTTTCGCCTATGGTTATACATTGTTCGAGATCTACTATCACACAGATATGGAAGAGGGTTAAGGGTTGAGCATACCGGTGAAGACGGGGTAGCGTTTGGTTGAGCGAGGCGACTGGAAACAACTCTGGAACACAGGTACCTCGCTGCAGAATTCTGCAGTGCTCGGGATCGCGGTCGTCGGGATTGGTTTGGACGGCCTGGCGGGGTTCTCCGGCTGCAGTGGTGGCGCTCTCTAGGTCTAGATGGGAAGAGGAAGGGTTTGGATGATTTAGGTTTAAGATTTTAGATGAAATAAGTTTATATATATATATATATATATATATATATATATATATATATATATATATATATATGAAAGAGAGAAGGAGGGGGGGGGCGGCTAAGTGGGGTGAAGGTGCTGTTAGTATAAAGGCTAAAGGATTTTGCTTGAATTTTTGTTACAAGGGGGGGGCGTTTGCTCACATGCAGCAAATGGTGGTTGGTAGGTTTGTTGGTATAAGGTTATTAATGGTTTGGTAGTATTAGTTATTTAATAGTAATTAATAGTTTTTCTTTTCCTTTCCTTCCTTTTCTTTTCTCTTTTATACTTCTCTTTAAATATATTTGTATATATATATATATATATATATATATATATATATATACACGTATATACTCATAGAAAATTCTAGAATTACACTAATGCACACCATTAAGCTAGCAACTGCTCAAGGGGTCTCATACATGAAATAAATTCAGAAAAATTCCTAATGGTCCCATAAATCTTCCAAGTGCACCAACACCGAAAATAAAAATTAATAAAAATATATTTCTCCTAATTATCACATAATTACTATAATTAATAAAAAAAATAAATACGGTATTTAGAAATAGGGGTTTTACATTCTACCCAACTTACAAAAATTTTGTCCTCGAAATTGACACTAACCTATATTCATAATGATAACTATAGGTATTACACTACATTGGTATCTAGCAGGACTCCTAAAACTCATAATCTGCCATTCTAACACTTCTTCATCTATTGTTCATACACTATTCTATCATCCTCTAACTCGTCTACACTACCCAACTTACAAGAATTCTACTAGTAGTCACATTCTTTGAAGCTATTGTCTAGGTTTGTAAGGCAAATATATTTATTGGGTCAAGAATCTTGGGATACCTGTCTGGAATCTCATAACTATGACTTTTTTCCGTAACCGTCAAGTATCGTAGTCTAATACTGCCACGCCACCTGGCCAGTATGGCTGCAAGTAATTCGACTACCCTACCAAAATCGTCTGGCTGCAACTGTCGCTACCTCGCAAGCGATTTGTCATAGTCATCAGTTCTTAACAAGTGCCTTCAACTCTTTCCTAGGCATAGTCTAAGTTTTTAGGGAAACACTTAAGGTCTTGACTAAAACTATTAGGAGTATGATCTATTTCAATGATCTAACAAATTTCTATTAGGCTACATGGTGCTACTTAAGGGTTTAACTAATAAAGAATACAGATATTGCTATAGTGCATATACATATTAAGAACTCATCCTTAGTTATCAAGCATTACTAACACATTTATGTTTTACTAACAAAATAGGGATGAGGTTGATATAAATCAACAATTCATAATGGCACGAAAAGATACAACTATGATAGGAAGAGTTAAGCACGAGATAAGGAATGAATATAAAAGGAGGAGATGAGTCACCCAAGAGGGCGAGATAAGGATAGGGGAAGAATACTACTACTGCTACTCACGTCATCCATTAGCATCGCGTGTAAGCCACCTGGGTAAAATATACATACATCCTCATAACTGCTAAACTACCATATATATAATTCTACATCTATTTGTACATCTAAGATCTTATGTCACGATGGGGTTATGAGTATGTAAAGACAATTGTAACTAAAAGGTCGTACTTGTATCTACGGCTTCCTGTGTCTGCTCTTCCATACTTGTTATAATGAGTGCCTGGCCTTGTCCTTGCTTGTTCAACTGGGGTCTAGTCTCCTCTATTTGTGCAGACTGTAGAAGCAGTGGTGGATCCCTTTGGTCTCCTATACTTGAGGGTGTATGCGGTGTTCCTGATTCCAATGCCATAGGTCTCTGGTTCTGCTGAGGACATTCTCGGGCTTGATGGTGACTTGATCCACATATCATGCACAGCCCCAATCGACGATGACAATCTCTATAAACATAACCTGGTATACCATAAAAGTTACAAGTACGGTGCCCCTTGGCTGGGTATGGTGCGACACTATCTGGTTGCTGGGATGTCAAAGGGTGTCTAATGGGTCCTTCTGGCTGTATCCTTACTAGTCCTTGGTGACTTCTCCGTTGAATTCCGTTTCCCTTGCTTATGGCCTCCTGAATCCTGGCCTCTGTCAATAGCTCAACATAAGAGATCCGGGACTGAGAGCTAGTGTAGTGCTGGAGCTACTGAGTTAGCCAGCGGTGAAACCTCTTAGCCTTCTCTAAGTCATTAGGTATTAGGATAGTGCCATACTTACTGAGACGGCTAAACTCGGTGTCATACTCATCAACCGTCTTGTCCCCTTGCTCTAGATGGAGGAACTGATCGTACAATGCGTCCCTTATAGTATCCGAAAAGTACTTTCTCTCAAAGCACTCCAAGAATTGTTCCCAAGTCTGATGCGTACTCAACTGGCGCTCTATTGATTCCCACCAGTGATCCGCGTTGCCTTCTAACTGAGTCTTTATGCCTATCATCCATAGGTCAGAAGGTAATTGTGATGCCTCTAACAACTTCTTGGTATTGGCAATCCAGTTCGTGGTCTCCTCTGGACTCTCATCGCCCTTATACGGCGTAGGGGCCATCTGCACAAAGTCCTTGACTGAACCAACCCGAGCTTGTGATACTGAAACTAGTGTCGGGGTTGGTGTAGGGGCTAGTGCTGCCATTCTCTCACGTGCTGCCAGAAATTCTAGCCTCTGCTCTGCTGCTTGCTGTCTCTGTTTCTGTATTATCATCTTAAAGAATTAGAACAGCTGTGTCTGGCCATCCTGCGGTGCTAGTGGAGCTGGAAAAGTCTCATTAGGTATCGTGGGAGGGGTTGATGGAATTGGATTGCTAGTTAGTCCATCCGGTCCGGAAAAAAGAGGTGTAGTTGAGGTCACTCCTGGTGATTGGTTGTCGTCCCCTGGAGACGTGTTGTCCCCGGTGGCGGCATACCCGTTATGCAAATTCATCTCTCTGCAAGAGATGGACGAAAGATTAAGAAGATTACATGAATCAAGCAGGATGCAAGCACTTAAGTAGGACATGTTGGAAGGAAGGTAGGTTATAGTCAAGTGTGGATGAGATCTAAAATTATAATCCTAGGTGCAGGCCCGCTCGGTACAGTTATGTAACCAAAACGGCTAACTCGACCTGCATAGGCCACCACAGGTACTCTCTCCTGGCATGTAATGCCTTCACGCGACGTGTACCAAAAGAATCGTCTAGTTCTTCAGCACCTTCTCCCTTCGATCCAAAATCTTAACTGGCTGCTCTAGATAGCTAAGAGTAGGGTCCACCTCAATCTCCGAGTGATCCAACACATGGATAGGATCTACCATATACCATCTCAGCTACGATACATAAAATACGTTGTTCACTCCCTCTAATGCATGTGGCAAGTATAGTCTGTAGGCAACTGCACCGACCCTCTCAAGAATACTGAAAGGTCCGATGAATCGCGGACTAAGCTTTCTGCCTCTACCAAAATGAATCATACTACGTGTCAGAGAAATCCTAAAAAAAACTAGACCACGAACCTAGCATAAAACACAGCCTAATCATTCTAACAAAAATAAACAATCACAAGCAATACAAATAAAATTTATACTTCAAACTCCAATGGTCTCCGATGGCTATCGGCTGAATGCCGCTGTCTGTCATGCGCCGCCCGAAGTCTATCCGTGATAAACTTTACCTTCTCAGCTACATCCACGACTATCTCTGGTCCCAATAGAGCTCTCTCACCAATATCATCCCATGATAATGGAGTACGACATCGTCGTCCATACAATGCCTCAAATGGTGACATCTCGATACTGGTCTGGTAGCTGTTGTTGTAAGAAAACTCTACTAAGTGAAGATGATCCTACCAAGAGCCTCCAAAATCCAAAACACAGGTGAATAACATATCCTCGAGAGTCTGAATAGTCCTCTCCAATTGCCCATCTGTTTGAGGGTGATATGCGGTACTGAACTTGAGCTGAGTGCCCCAGCTAGCCAACAAACTTCTCCAGGAGTGGGACATGAAGCGACTATCCCGATCTGAGACTATGCTCACAGGAACTCCATACAATCTGACTATATGATGCACATACATCTCCGCGAGCTTCTCCGTAGACGTACCCACTTTAAATGGCAGAAAGTGGGTTGATTTGATCAACTTGTCTACGGTAACCCAAATTGCATCTTTACCTCTTGGAGAGCACGAAAGTCCTGAAACAAAGTCCATCATCACATGCTCCTAGTTCCACTCTAGAATGGGTGAAGGCTAAGCAACCCACCTGGCCTCTGTCTCTCTACCTTTACTTGCTGGCAAAACAAATATCTAGATACGAAGCTAGATCATGTCCCTATACATCTTGTTGGCACCTGGATGCATAGAGTACTGAGATCGATGTGCCTCTTGAAGAATCTCCTCGTGCAATGCTCCACTCGGCACACACAATCTGGTACCGTGCCGCAATGATCCATCATCTGCAATGCTAAAGTCCTCTGTCAACCCTATCCGGACCTGTGTTCTGATGTACCTCAGAGACTGATCCTCAAACTGTGTGGCTCTGATCCAGTCTATCAACTCTGACTATACCTGAAGTCCCCATATCTGTGCTGCAACTCCAGGAACTAATACCTCAATACCCAAACTATCAAGATCATCGAATAAATGTCTGTCTCTCGCCAAGTACATAGCCACTGGATACCTGCTCAAGGCATCCGCGACTATGTTGGCCTTCCCTAGATGGTATTGCAAAGCAATGTCGAAGTCCTTCATTAACTCCAACCATTGTCGCTGCCTCATGTTAAGCTTTTTTGTGTAAACACATACTTCAAGCTCTCGTGATCTGTAAAGATCTCTTCCTGCTTTCCATACAAGTAGTGCTTCCATAGTTTAAGAGCAAAAATAACTACTGTCAACTCCATGTCATGGGTAGGGTAATTCTTCTCGTACAAGATGGCCTTTGAATTTGGTGCATTTGATGTGCCAATGCTCTAGCTGGTCCATAGATCTGCTGCCTCGGTTGCTGGAAATGCCTTTGGTGCTGCTGTTGAAAATGAGGCTGCTTCATTGGACCCGTGTTGGTACTAGGTCCTCCTTTGTCTCTCGACCTCTTAGAGACAAGCTCAAAATCATCCTCTTCCCGCTGTGCCTATCTCAGAATCTCCTAGAAAGGAGCGGTGGGATCTTCGTTCTATGTGATTTGACTTCCCTATTTAGGCCCTTCCTGAACTTCCTAGCTCTTCCTCTAGGATTTTGCTCCTCCATAAAATAGACAAATCTATAATACTCTATCGCATACTCATCCACCGTCATACCTCCCTAAACGAGGTACTGGAACTGGCTCTCTAGAGATGTCAGAGCCACATCTGGAAAGAATTTTTTCTTGAAGAGCTCTTTGAAAGCTTCTCAAGTACTGAGATCCTGGGGTCCGTCCTGAACCAAGTTAACGCAATATCGAACATCATGCTCTCCGTGGCCTCTATCTGCAACCTCTCTAGAATTTTGTCACCCGCAGGTTCCACTCAATGTCTTCTATCAAATCACCAGCATAAATGTTCGCTTCAGTGCCTTTAAAGTCCTTCATCCCCATCCTTTTGAAGTCTGTGATGGTCCCCAGCCTCGGCTGCTGTGGAGTAAACTGAGGTGGTGTCGTCTGTGGCTGGACTAAGGCGGCGCTTTCGACTGCTGTGAGCGCAATCTGATGAGCATTCTTAATGCTCTGCCATATAACCTCTGACTTTCGCTGCTGTACCTCCATCATCTGCTGAAAGAGCGTGAACATCTGTGTCTGATCGATTACGGATGGTGGGGGTGGAAGATCTCCTGAAAAATTGTATCTCACAAGTATAACTAATCTCAATCATAAAACAAACTAAGGAAGATAAAGCATAAATCGAATAGCGAAAGAAAGTACAATAAGCCAATCATTTGGAAAAAATATATCCAGTCAAGATGGGGGCAAAGTACATACCTCTGGAAGCAGTTTCAATAACATAATCGAGCATATAGAATAGATAATAAAAATAAAATACAAGATCACTAACATATGAATGAATGAACAATAGGTATATAGGTAATTTATGGAATATAGAACAACAATATAATATCTGTAATATGATAAAATAACTGCAATCTGACTAATGTGCCTCAGAATACAAGTTCATTATATGATCGGTTTGGGTGAACATGATCAATAAGGTAAAACGATTACAAGTGTGGTATATAATCAGAATGTACACGATGAACAATGGGGCTTGATCAAATAATCAACTCCTACTCTCCCATCCCCAACTAATACCAATGGATCCAACCACGACATGCTACGAACACGAATATGACCACTGAATACGAGCAATGGGTGTACACGAATATAATTACACTGAATACGAGCAGTGTGTGAACATAAAATGTAAATTAATACCCAATGTACACGATAAAATATATGTACAAGAGTACCCACTGAATACGATAGGGGATAACATCTCCTGACGTGATCTATGTAGTACGAGTCCGTGAAATCACTATGTCAGAATCAAGTATACAATTCTAGACAAGCATATATACACTATTATGAATTAAAAAATAATAGAGAAATGTACTTGCCTGAAGTCTTGAGCAAGGTGTATCTCTCGATGCCCAAGCTAGTATCGCACAGACTTATATATGGTATGTTGCATCAATACAAGGTTCAAGAATAAAAATAAGTTAAATTAATGCAATTCTAGGTTATAAATCCATTTATAAGTTAAATAGACTAATTCTAGGTTGTAAGAGTCTAACACTAGGATACTAGGTCGATACACTATAAAACTAAGCTACACAAGCTAATCTACGATACTATGAAATACACAAAAAAGTCGTACCTCAAGATAGGCAAGTTTAATATATGAAAATAGTAATTTGTAGATATACACAAGTATATATATATATATATATATTACTTAACAAATCAATGAAATATAGGATACCTTGACCTTGCACCAATGCGTATCATACTACCTATCTCGATATCCAAACCCAATACCATGGTATCGACCCATTACCTTGATATTACTTTGGTATCGTAAGATAATTCAAAATTCATTTATAGCTAGTATATAAATAACCCCATATACCAAACTATATGCTATCAAATACTATGTACTATAATATATATCAATACAATACATAGATACTAACTACAATACAATACATACATAGTTACATATAGTTACTAAACTAACTATTTATCTATACTAACTACTAACTAATGCACTACACTAACTACATTAACATATATAACTACTAAAAGATATTACAATTAGTATACATAACTATCTAACTTAATCAATAACTTATATATATATATATATATATATATATATATATATATATATATATATATATATATATATATATATATATATATATAAACCCCCTCACCTCACCCAAAATTAGGCCTACTTGGCTTAGATAGTGAAATTAGGGCTAGTTTGTATCCAATTGGAAATATGACATGGCATTTTATTTAATTATGAAATATTTATATCGCTTAGCGCACCTTACCGTTGCTTCGATAATTGGAGCACTATACTAGCCATTGCCTATCTACAAATTTCACCACCTTGTCTTTGACGTATCCGTCTACCATTATGACCTTGGTGTAAGTTACAATTATGCTTTCTTGTGCTATATTTTAGTCGCACAACATTCGTCGCAGACGTTATTATTTAATTCTAAATAAAATACGACTTTGTACCCTTGTACGTTCTAATCGAAATTGGGAACACAATCTTGACCGTTTTGTGCAATCCGAATTTTGTTAATATTTTACACTGAATCCTCTATGCTCATGACACTTGTGTCCCACCTAATTTTATTCCCATGTACTTCTAATTAATTCTAGAACATCATGCGCACTAATTTTAATTAATTTAATCCAAATTTCGTCTTTGTGTAATTTTCCAATTATTGGGCACTTATGCAAAAGCGCATGGAGGTGTCCACACCATTGGACAATACATGAAGAAATCCAACTTTTTCCTTCATAGGAAATTTTTGGTAATTTTTCGTAGTCTGCAACGCACAAACATCGCCCCCATTTAAATCTATTCTTGCATTTTAAATAAAGGGAATCCTGGCCCTCCAAACATCCTCATATGAGCCCAAGGCCCAACACAAGAGGATGTTGACCAAAGTCAAAATTTTCAAGGTCAACCTCAAGCCAACCCTATTTTCCATACATTATATAACCTCTTTCCCTTTTCTAGTTTTTTTTCCAAAACCTAACCATAGTCCAGCTGACCCCCCTTTACTATTCATCTTTCCCCCCCATAGCCGTGACCACCTGCCGGAGCAGCTCCCCAACAGCCGGCGAGCCTGATCCCCGAGCCCAGCCAACCTCTCTCCCCTGAACACTGCCATCCCCGCTGAACAGCCATCCTCGTCGAGTCCTCCACCCACGACAGCGACCATCCCCTCCGGCCATCTCGACCCCCCTGAACCCGACTACATCGTTCCCGTCGATACCATAACTCCCCGACGGAGCTGCAGCGCCCCGACTCACCACCACCTTCATCATCCCCTGCATCGCAAATCGCCATATCCTCTTCCTCGCTGCCCACCGCCATCACCGGCCTCCCCCCGACCGAGCAACTGAACCACCATCACCACCTCCATGTTCCTCTCCTCCCCATCTCGCCTGACCTCAGCCATTAACACCGCCACCAGCATCCTCTCCATCACCATCCCAGCCACCGCTGCACGAACCAACACCACCACCACCATTTCCATCTCGTCGACCACCTTCCCTGACATCCTACTCCACCCGCAGCTCCACCACCACCAGCACGATCACCACCACTCCTCCCGGACCTCCACGACCCCGAGCCTCCCTCCTCTCCCTGACTTCCTTCTCCCCCTTCGCCGGAGCCACCGTACTCCAGTCAGCAACCATACTCCCATCATCACCATCTCATCATCGTCATCATCATCACTCCATCATTGTTGTCATCATCATCGTCGTCATCATCAACGTCGCCATCACCCTCATCTTCCTCGTCATCGTCGTCATCGTCAACGTCATCATCACCCTCGTCATCCTCATCATCATCCACATCATCGTCCTTGTCATCACCATTATCTATATCATCGACCACGTCATCACCATCTCCATCGTCATCGTCGTCATCATTACCATCACCATCGTCATCATCATTGTCGTTAACTTCGTCATCGTCATCCACATTATTTCCATCATCGACGTCATCGTCAATGTCATCATCGTTGTAAACCCCCTGATTTTCAAGAGAATTTTAATTATTGGATTTTTAGATTTTCTGGAATTTCTGGAATTTTCTAAGAATTTTCTCTAATTAAATTCAGGTTCTTTAATTATTAAAGGATTTTTAATTGTTATTAAATAATATTAAAATATTATGAAAATAATATTTTATGGTGTAAAATAGAAACCAGACATAGGATAATTTTTTGGGAATTTATTGGACCCCGGATGGATTTTTAAAGCCCTAAAAACTAATTTAATTATTAAACCAAAATAAACCGGGTTTATTTAATTAAACTGACCCAATTTAAACCGAACCGGACTGGGTTCACTGACCCGAACCGCCTAGGCCCTAACGGGTCAGATTCGGGTTCAATCCGCCCCGGCCCGTTTTAAACCCGAACCCACTTCTCTGTTAGCGGATCGGGTCGGATCCGCTGCCCGACCCGTCCACCCGACCCGACCCGCATCTCCTCATCTCCCCCAAATCCCTAACCGCCCGACGGTTCCTCTCCGGCTGCCGGAACGGCCGCCGCCTGGCCTCCTCGCCTCCTCGCCTCCTCAGCACCTTTTCCTCTTCCTCTCCCTCCACCGGCCGCCCCACCAGCTCCCCGCTCTCCGCCTATAAAACCCGGCTCTCTCCTCCTCTCTCCGTCTTCGTCCTCCTCGCCGCACCGCCCTCCTCCGCTCAGGCCACTGCCAGCGCAGCTCCGCACGGCCTCTCCTCCCTCTCTTCCTCCGCCGCCGTCCTGTCCAGAACGCCACCGACCGCCCTGTCACGACCCGCACCCGGTTTAGGGGCACGAGTGCGTGGGTACGTCCAGCCTACGCCGCAGCATCGGCGGTAGAACGCTGTCAAGGTCTTGATACTATCTAGCTAATGTCACACAACATCCAATCTCCATAAGGAGGCACGGATGACACAAATAACGAGCACAAACTCAATCACAGGATTACAGCACGATAAGATTTTGAAACAGAAATTAAAATTAAACACAACACAAGTCCACAAGTAATAACTTAACTCAACAATATCCAAGAATCATCAAAAGGCCGGAGACAAATCCGGTACCAAATAGTCTACTTAAGAACTAACAATAATAATAATTCCGGCTAGACCTTCCAGAATCACAACTACTACCAAGTCTGCAGCTACTCACCATATGGTCCATAAAGTGTCGGACAGCGGTCCTCTAAGGCATAGTCTGGAAAAATATTTCCAGTCAGGAAGGAGCAAAGCAACACTCTCAAATAACAGTTCCATTAATTGATAATGTCTATAATACAATAAAACATGTCATGCTAGCTACTGAGAAGACAGTGAAATAAATGCAATAGCAATTAAAGAGAGGCAGGCAATGTAAAGAGACAGGCAATAGACAATATGATACAGTCAGTGCATGTATGAAAATGAAAGAACAAGGAACAATATCATATACGGGTGATGTAGTATATGATTTAAAATAGGGAACTGTAATCTATTCTACGTGTTTGAAATAGTAGTTTCAAAATGTGATCGGCTTGGGAACATGTACGATAGCTACAAGGCCTGGCTAATCATGGGTGAAGAGCATGATTAACACTTATAATTTCTATACTACAATAAGAGGTTATGATCACATTTCTTACTAACTACTTCCCCGCCCCCAACTAGTACTGTGGATCCAACCATGACACGTCACGATACACGAGCAAGTCAAGTCTATCATGTACGATGTCTAAATATACATGTCGTGTACAATGTCAATACGATAATCAAGATAACATCTCATGACTGCAGATCTAAGATATACTAGTCTGTGTAGCACAGTGTCAAAGATTCAGTTGTAACATTTCAAGATCATTGAACTTATAGCAATTATCAAGAATTGGAAATTATCAGAGAATGTACTTGCCTTGGGTCCTTAGCTGGTATTTATGGATGTCCTGTTCCAGAGTATCCCCTGGGTGAACCAACAGTCCTAAATACATAACACAATATAACATTTGCATCAGAAGCTACGCTAACACACAGTCAAAACACTGGCCTTAGGGCCATGCCAGGCAGGGTACTAGTCACTAGGGTCACCTAGTAGATAGATACGTAATATACATATCTTAAATAACATATATACTTACAATATATCTATATATATCAAATTAAATACATATGCAAAATATATGTATATATATATCTATTAAAAATATGCTAAGGTTTTATACAAAATATATATACCAATATGAAAATATAACTCTACATATATACATTGATACCAGAATACGGTTATTTACATATTTGTTCATTTATACCAAAAATACGTTTTTACTTATTTATTCATTTATCACACATACTATAATTAATAAATAAAGAATATACATTTACATATATATTACTATATGAAAATAACCAATATATACACATATATATTCCAATTAGATATATTAAAAATACACTAAGTATATATATATTTTTATATACATATACCAAATTACATAATTACCTATTTATGCATTTATACCAAAATACATAATATAGATATATTAATTATATTATAATATACAAAGTATATATATAAAATGCATAAATATACATATACAAAATAAATATATACTTATACATATATATATACTAATTATATACATTACATTAGGTGTTTAAATATTAATTAATAAATACTATACATATTTATGTAATTACAACATTAATTAGATAATAATATTTATATATATACGTATATACGTATGTATATAAATATATACATACATATATATATCTATTTACCAAAATAAATTAAATACATGCACATACATTGATCATATATACCTATACATTAATATCTACAATACACATACATAATATATACAAATACATGTACATATTGCATATATTAGCTACATATATATATATATATATATATATATATATATATATATATATATATATATATATATATATATATATATGTGAAGAATGAAAGAGGGGGAGAGGGACTCACTGTTGGTTGCCGGCTGGAGCACAGGGGCCGCCGGACCGGAGCACAGCAGAGGGGGAGCAGCTGGGGCTGACCGCCGGGGATCGGGCTGGAGGAATGGTTGATGGTGGTGGTCGGGATAGGTGGACCGCGCGAGGGGAGGGGGAGCAGCGGACAGGGTGGCCGGACCACGGGAACGAAGGGGATGGAGGCCGGTGGTGATGATCGAGGGGGCGCCGGAGTATTAAAGCGGGAGGAGGAGAATGGTGTTTGGAGGATGATGGAGGTGGTCGGATGAACACCGCAGGGAGGAGCAAGGCCGCCGGAGTTCAGAGGGGCCGGCCCGGGGTTGAACACCGCAGGGAGTACGCAGAGGGAGGAGATGGGAGAGGAGCACGAGCAGCGGGCCGGAAGTCGCCGCGGGGAGCCGCCGGTCGGATGCACAGTAAGTGCGGCAGCAGCAGTATAGGGGGGAAAATGCACAGTGTTCCCCCCCTTAGTTTTATTTGAATTCAAAATGAAAAGAAATCAAAGAAGAAGGAGAAGGAAGGAGGAGGAAAAGAAGAAGAAGAAAAGAGAAGAAGAAGAGAAGAAAAGAATCCTACGTATGAGAGAGGGAGGTGGAGACTTGTGAGGTGGGGGAAAACCTAGGTTGTCTAGGGATTAGGGTTTGATGTAGACATGTCATTATATAGGATGAGGGGATTTTGATGGAGGGTTGTGATTGACCCTCTAAATGAGTGGCTCAGATTGAACATGAGGGAAATTAATTCATGTAGGAAAAATGCAATTTGGTCCTCAAGTAAATAATCTTTCCATTTGGTCTTGGACAATGGGGTGATGACACCTACAATTGAATAATTGCAACTTAGCCCCCCTTAAATTCGAGAAATTACACAAACACATAAAATAACGAAAATTAGGCGGGCGATTCGGGGTCCGGTGTTTTGTAGGGTCAGGGGACGCTGTAAGTTGGGTACGGACTTAAATAGCAGGGCACTGGAATTAAATTAGGATTTTAGAATCAGATAAAATGGTATCCTCAATTTAAATAGAAATAAATGCAAGTTGTGTTCAACAATTAATTAGGAGTACATAGAGCCAAAATCAGGTCAGGTCAGGTCATCAATACCAATATTGAAGAAGACTCAGAACAGAATATTTCCCTAATTTGGGCCGCACGAAAAATAGGTCAAGATTGTCTCCAATTTCGATTGGAACGCACAATGATACAAAATAGGAATTTAAAAATAAACGTCCGCGACAATTTTTGTGCAGCCAGAAATAATGCACAAAGAGCATAATTATGAGTTGCAAAAATAGCAGAATGGAAGGCGGGCATGTCTAGGGCAAGATTGTGAAATTTGTTGGAAGACAAAAGTCAGGATAGTGCTCCAAATATCGAAGCAAAGGCAAAGCGCAAAAATATTAAATAAAATACGGAAATAAATTACAATCTCCAAATATTAAATTCTAGATAAAATAATAAATACAGAACTCTATAATTCTGACAGGTGGTCATCTACTAGGCTTCTAGGTCTAGTCTACTAGCTAAAATAAATGAGCACTGCATCTAATACTATATTTAATTACTCATCACACATAATTATTCAAAACAAACAATTATCACGCAATTACTTAATTATAACTACCATAATATTAAATATTGTAAAAAAGTCAAAATTACCCCTGTTTTCGGAATATGGTAGTGACAAGTCTACCCACCTTAAAAGAATTTCGTCCTCGAAATTCAAAATCCTCATAGTAGTGTTTATCATACACATTATTATTCCCTTCAAAATTTAAATCCATTAACCATGAAATCAGGTTATAATCCGCAATGTCTTTTCACAAATAAAATTTCTGTAATTATTTGTATTCCTGAAAAAATCCTCAAAATAGAATCAAAGTCCCTTTTTATTAAAATTTCCTTGAAAGTTTTGAGTTGATAATTCAATACCCGGAATTTAATATCCACTCCTCAAGAACTCAACAATATGATATTTAAGGATTCTCCAAATGTCACATCCAAATATAAAGTTCTAAAATTCATAACTTGCAATTAAATAAATACATTGATAAATCTCCCAAAATTTCCAAATTAATAACCAACTTAAACATGTCATAATCTTTCCTGGAATTAATTAAACCACCAATTATGCCATGTTAATTTCTTAACCATTTATTTAAATCAATAATTATCCTCAAATTTTAATCATCTTGTTCCTCTTGTCAAGTAATAACCTCTTCATGAATCTTTACTACAGTCAACACCAATAATCACGGTCTAAGAAAATTCTACCTATAGTCATACCACATACAATCTAGGGGGAACATACACGGTTATGGTCTCATTTGTTATGGTGTTGCAGTCTATGTATCAGGGGTACTACTAACTACATTCTACCAAGAAAATCATGCATACAACTATTGTACTAGGCAATCAATCAATCAAATAGGTAGGAACAGAATAAAGGAAAGAACAGAAACTGCTAACACATTACCTGCAGTATCGGTCCCTCGACCGTCACCGCAAATGCCCGTCCTGCTGGGGTGGTTCCCTTCGCAGGTGCTGAGCAATGTACGGTTCCACAGGTAGCCTAACTGGATCTCTATAATCTGAAGCTGCGTGTTGGCTGGGAAGATAAGGGGCTAGAAGACAATCCCTTACCCGATGTCCCGTAGCGCCGCAGTGCAAACAAAGTCCTAGCCTCGTTCTACAGCTCTCCCAAAGGTGACCTGGTTTCTTACAGAAATGACAAGTCTGCTGTGTCTCTCTTGGAGGCTGTTGCTGATTCCGCTCAACACGGACTGGTGCCTGGTACTGTTGTTGATACTGATACGCCCATGGATGTTGCTGGATAGGAACTGGTGCTAGGTACTGCGGTGGATGCTGAAATGTCCATGGTTGTTGCTGAATATGAAATGGTACTTGGTACTGCTGTTGGTGCTGAATACGGGGATGCTTGGCTGGTCCTGGGCTACCATTCGTATCTCCAAACGTGTCGTGACTCCTCTTAGGCCTGAGATTCAGATCCTCTTCTGCGATCTGAGCATCCATTAAGATAGCCTCATAGGTAGCGGTATGACGACCAGAAGTGCGCGACTTAATCTCTCTCGTCAGTCCCTTTCTAAATTTTCGGGCTCGATCTCCTGGGTCTCGAATCATAGATGATGCAAAACGGCTCAATCTACAGAATTCTGCAGCGTACTCGTCGACCGACATGTTTCCTTGAACTAAGTCATGAAACTGACTTTCCAAGGTTCCCAATGCCACGTCGGGAAAGAACTTCTCCTTGAAGAGTTCCTTGAAGGTCTCCCAAGTAAGTCCTTGCGCAGTAATTCTCGGCTCCGTGCGATACCACGTGAGTGCGATATCGAACATCTGACTGCCAGCGGCTTCTATTTGCAAATTCTCCGGAATCTGGGTCAATCGCAGACTTCTCTCTATATCCTCTAACCAGTCGTCAGCGTAGAGTATCTCTTCGGTGCCTTTGAACTCTCGAGGCATCATCCTTTTGAAATCCACTATAGTGCCTGATCTCTGCTGCTGGACAGGAAACTGCTGGTATTGTGCTACTTTCTCCAAAGCTTGGAGAGTCACTTGATGAGCATTCTCCATGTTTTCTTTCATCAGCTCGGTTTGTGCCTGGTACGCTTCTGCTTGCACCCTCTGAGCCTCAGCTTGAACTCGCTGAGCGTCTGCCATCACTCTCTGGGCATCTACCATGCCCTGGATCAAGGTAAACATCTGCGTTCCGTCAATGGGCAAACCTCCGGGAATCGGAGTCGGTGGAGGAGGAAGGTTGTCCGTCACAGCTGCGGCAATCTTCTGGACAGGTGGAGGAGGAAGGTCCCCGATAGGTGCAGACACACCTACGTGCATCGGAGATGTAGGAGGAACTACGGATGTCTGTCCATCAGGTAGAGAGGTGGCAGACCCCTCTAAAGCTGATGTTCCCGCTCTCATAGACCTTGTCTGCGACGACATCCTGAAGACAGATCCCAAAGAATCAATTTAGGCAAAAATACGATATCATCAAGGAAGGACAGTACAGTTCTAAAGAAGCAACATTCAAGATAAAGATTGGGAATAACAATCCTAGTTGTGATTGCACAGGTCAAAGATACATCCATGGTCTGATACCTCTATCCCCTAGGTATCACAGTTCTATCACAAACACTCTCACTGCTAGCTTCCTTACCTACTGCAACAGTTGATGCTAGTTATTCTTATCACCCAAGTGCATATCAAATGCAACACTCTTACTAAATACTGCTCTCTCTAATACAATCTTAAATGGACACCCAAGTCAGTGGGCAGTGAGATCTCAATCATGCTCAAGCCAACAGATCCTTACACATGCATCTCATCTACTATATACTAAAATATCTCTCTCACTATAAGATTTTATCCTCAAATAAAATTCCTCAAAATAACTCCTCGAATAAATTTTTAAAGTAAAAGCATACACTTTCCTCAAGACTAATTATCTAAATACTGAAATAAAACTTAATCACCTTAAAGATCCTTACAGACTTGTCTAGGTTTATTGAATTGAATCTGAATTCCTCAAAATAAAATTTTAATAACAATATTTCAACTCCTCAATTTCAAAAAAATTTTGCAATTCATTGAAATCTTCAAAATAATTTTTTTTTTTTATAACAATCTCAATCTTCTCAGAATTCAAAAATTTGAAATTCATTTTCAATCTTCAATTAAAATTTTAATCCACCTTCTGTAGTCCAATAGCTCTAATGTTAATCATTTTCACTGCCCTCATTGACGGGCATCATCAAATAGTACCATAAATCAGTCTATAAACTCATCTTAATATGAAATCAAACCTTATAATGAACCCAAGATCCTAATTAAATATCTAATCAACAATAATCAAATCAATATCAACAAATGAGAATGGACGGAACAAGGGAATGATTTTAAATTGGAAATTTTAACAAGATTCTCAGGGGTCATCCCAGGAATCTCTCAAGGAATTGTGATTGAGTATTTGCTCTCGTCCTAGTATCCTATGTCCTAGATCCTATTGCAGGCACGCAGTAGTACAACGAAGACGTCGCACTACTACGACATCGCACAACTCGCGAAGTCTGACCTGCATGGGCCACCACTAAAAACGTGTCACGACCCGCACCCGGTTTAGGGGCACGAGTGCGTGGGTACGTCCAGCCTACGCCGCAGCATCGGCGGTAGAACGCTGTCAAGGTCTTGATACTATCTAGCTAATGTCACACAACATCTAATCTCCATAAGGAGGCACGGATGACACAAATAACGAGCACATACTCAATCACAGGATTACAGCACGATAAGATTTCGAAACAGAAATTAAAATTAAACACAACACAAGTCCACAAGTAATAACTTAACTCAACAATATCCAAGAATCATCAAAAGGCCGGAGACAAATCCGGTACCAAATAGTCTACTTAAGAACTAACAATAATAATAATTCCGACTAGACCTTCCAGAATCACAACTACTACCAAGTCTGCAGCTACTCACCATATGGTCCATAAAGTGTCGGACAGCGGTCCTCTAAGGCATAGTCTGGAAAAATATTTCCAGTCAGGAAGGAGCAAAGCAACACTCTCAAATAACAGTTCGATTAATTGATAATGTCTATAATACAATAAAACATGTCATGCTAGCTACTGAGAAGACAGTGAAATAAATGTAATGGCAATTAAAGAGAGGCAGGCAATGTAAAGAGACAGGCAATAGACAATATGATACAGTCAGTGCATGTATGAAAATGAAATAACAAGGAACAGTATCATATACGGGTGATGTAGTATATGATTTAAAATAGGGAACTGTAATCTATTCTACGTGTTTGAAATAGTAGTTTCAAAATGTGATCGGCTTGGGAACATGTACGATAGCTACAAGGCCTGGCTAATCATGGGTGAAGAGCATGATTAACACTTATAATTTCTATACTAAAATAAGAGGTTATGATCACATTTCTTACTAACTACTTCCCCGCCCCCAACTAGTACTGTGGATCCAACCATGACACGTCACGATACACGAGCAAGTCAAGTCTATCATGTACGATGTCTAAATATACATGTCGTGTACAATGTCAATACGATAATCAAGATAACATCTCATGACTGCAGATCCAAGCTATACTAGTCCGTGTAGCACAATATCAAAGATTCAGTTGTAACATTTCAAGATCATTGAACTTATAGCAATTATCAAGAATTGGAAATTATCAGAGAATGTACTTGCCTTGGGTCCTTAGCTGGTATTTATGGATGTCCTGTTCCAGAGTATCCCCTGGGTGAACCAACAGTCCTAAAGACATAACACAATATAACATTTGCATCAGAAGCTACGCTAACACACAGTCAAAACACTGGCCTTAGGGCCATGCCAGGCAGGGTACTAGTCACTAGGGTCACCTAGTAGATAGATACGTAATATACATATCTTAAATAACATATATACTTACAATATATCTATATATATCAAATTAAATACATATGCAAAATATATGTATATATATATCTATTAAAAATATGCTAAGGTTTTATACAAAATATATATACCAATATGAAAATATAACTCTACATATATACATTGATACCAGAATACGGTTATTTACATATTTGTTCATTTATACCAAAAATACGTTTTTACTTATTTATTCATTTATCATACATACTATAATTAATAAATAAAGAATATACATTTACATATATATTACTATATGAAAATAACCAATATATACACATATATATTCCAATTAGATATATTGAAAATACACTAAGTATATATATATTTTTATATACATATACCAAATTACATAATTACCTATTTATGCATTTATACCAAAATACATAATATAGATATATTAATTATATTATAATATACAAAGTATATATATAAAATGCATAAATATACATACAAAAAATAAATATATACTTATACATATATATATACTAATTATATACATTACATTAGGTGTTTAAATATTAATTAATAAATACTATACATATTTATGTATTTACAACATTAATTAAATAATAAAATTTTTATACATATACGTATATACGTATGTATATAAATATATACATACATATATATATATATCTATTTACCAAAATAAATTAAATACATGCACATACATTGATCATATATACCTATACATTAATATCTACAATACACATACATAATATATACAAATACATGTACATATTGCATATATTAGCTACATATATATATGTATATATATATATATATATATATATATATATATATATATATATATATATATATATATGTGAAGAAGGAAAGAGGGGGAGAGGGACTCACTGTTGGTTGTCGGCCGGAGCACAGGGGCCGCCGGACCGGAGCACAGCAGAGGGGGAGCAGCTGGGGCTGACCGCCGGGGATCGGGCTGGAGGAATGGTTGATGGTGGTGGTCGGGATAGGTGGACCGCGAGAGGGGAGGGGGAGCAGCGGACAGGGTGGCCGGACCACGGGAACGAAGGGGATGGAGGCCGGTGGTGATGATCGAGGGGGCGCCGGAGTATTAAAGCGGGAGGAGGAGAATGGTGTTTGGAGGATGATGGAGGTGGTCGGATGAACACCACAGGAAGGAGCAAGGCCGCCGGAGTTCAGAGGGGCCGGCCCGGGGTTGAACACCGCAGGGAGTACGCAGAGGGAGGAGATGGGAGAGGAGCACGAGCAGCGGGCCGGAAGTCGCCGCGGGGAGCCGCCGGTCGGATGCACAGTAAGTGCGGCAGCAGCAGTATAGGGGGGAAAATGCACAGTGTTCCCCCCCCCTTAGTTTTGTTTGAATTCAAAATGAAAAGAAATCAAAGAAGAAGGAGAAGGAAGGAGGAGGAAAAGAAGAAGAAGAAAAGAGAAGAAGAAGAGAAGAAAAGAATCCTACGTATGAGAGAGGGAGGTGGAGACTTGTGAGGTGGGGGAAAACCTAGGTTGTCTAGGGATTAGGGTTTGATGTAGACATGTCATTATATAGGATGAGGGGATTTTGATGGAGGGTTGTGATTGACCCTCTAAATGAGTAGCTCAGATTGAACATGAGGGAAATTAATTCATTTAGAAAAAATGCAATTTGGTCCTCAAGTAAATAATCTTTCCATTTGGTCTTGGACAATGGGGTGATGACACCTACAATTGAATAATTGCAACTTAGCCCCCCTTAAATTCGGGAAATTGCACAAACACATAAAATAACAAAAATTAGGCGGGCGATTCGGGGTCCGGTGTTTTGTAGGGTTAGGGGACGCTGTAAGTTGGGTACGGGCTTAAATAGCAGGGCACTGGAATTAAATTGGGATTTTAGAATCAGATAAAATGGTATCCTCAATTTAAATAGAAATAAATGCAAGTTGTGTTCAACAATTAATTAGGAGTACATTGAGCCAAAATCAGGTCAGGTCATCAATACCAATATTGAAGAAGACACAGAACAGAATATTTCCCTAATTTGGGCCGCACGAAAAATAGGTCAAGATTGTCTCTAATTTCGATTGGAACGCACAATGATACAAAATAGGAATTTAAAAATAAACGTCCGCGACAATTTTTGTGCGGCCAGAAATAATGCGCAAAGAGCATAATTATGAGTTGTAAAAATAGCAGAATGGAAGGCGGGCATGTCTAGGGCAAGATTGTGAAATTTGTTGGAAGACAAAAGTCAGGATAGTGCTCCAAATATCGAAGCAAAGGCAAAGCGCAAAAATATTAAATAAAATACGGAAATAAATTACAATCTCCAAATATTAAATTCTAGATAAAATAATAAATACAGAACTCTATAATTCTGACAGGTGGTCATCTACTAGGCTTCTAGGTCTAGTCTACTAGCTAAAATAAATGAGCACTGCATCTAATACTATATTTAATTACTCATCACACATAATTATTCAAAACAAACAATTATCACGCAATTTCTTAATTATAACTACCATAATATTAAATATTGTAAAAAAGTCGAAATTACCCCTGTTTTCGGAATGTGGTAGTGACACGCCCACCTCAACACAGCAGCAGCCCTAGCTGAAGCAGTGGCCGCCCGAGCCGGCCAACGACCCTCGGCCTCGTTCCAGCTACCTCAGGCGCGCCGCCTCCGTCCGGCGAGTTCTCCCAGCACCCTCCGGCGAGTCACAGACACGGATACAACAGAGGACACCCGGACACATCCCTGACCCTAAACCCTAATTTCTGTGTCGTGTCGGACACAGTGTCCAGGACACAGGATACGAAGGAGACGCTATTTTCAAGTCCAGTTCAGGTATTCATAACTTTTTGCTCGTAGCTCGGATTTCAATTCCGTAAATTGTATCGCGTAGCCTGTGCGACCCTCTCGGTGCCCGTACAAACCGTTCGGGGCATCGAGTCCTGTGGTGATCGCACACCGCGATCCAAAAACAGGAAAACCAATGCCTCATTTCACCTCGGAACTGAGTACGTCCCGCCAAACGGGACGACTTGGTCGCGTGCGGTCTTCACAGATACGTGTGCGTCGTTGATACGGACGTGCGGAATTTTGCAGAAGCTGATTCGAATGTGCGTGCACACCGGAATCAGTGCATTTCTGCGGACATCGCCCCGTATCCAACTTTTCTGGTATTTGACCTAACTTAGTGTACACACATCGGATGGAGACGAAACTAGCGCCATTGGACTCATAGCAATACGCTGGTCCTGTGAGCCAAGTTTGGTTCGATTCTGAGAACGTTGACAAAATCGCGTGTCGTGGGCCCCACAAGCTCCATCCAACGGGCAATTTTGAGAACGACTCATCGGAATCCAATTCTGGAAGTTCCGTTGGGTTCGTATCATCGTTCCTGACTTGTTGACACTAAGTTGGACTGATTTGGAGACCTTTGACCCTGACGTATTTTTCGGTGCAAAGCGGCCCACATCTGAACCCCGTTTTGTCCCAAAAATGATGTTTTTGCCTTGTCTCCAAATTAGACTCAAGGACAGACGTTCCTAGCTGATTGATATATTCTGGACCTGATGGTGATGTTTGTTTCAGCAGCCGAAGTACTGCCCGCAATACCAGCTGAAGCCCGAGCTACAAATGAAACAGGAAAACCAGGCAAGTGTACCTTGCCATAAAATGCAGTTATTTATTCATTTTGTTTCTCTTGCTTTAATTTCTGTGACCGTTGTACTTGCCCTATCAAATAATTTATACTCAGGACACCTGACACAGAGCATGATACAGAATCTTCCTGATTATTCAAGGAGGTTTTGTATAGGATATAGATTTCATGACTTGAGCTTTACATTTTTATCCTGACTAGTTGCATTAGTTTAATCTTGCATAACATGAACATTGAGAACTGTGACGTGAGATTACATTGGGTGAGGAGAGTATTACCATATCAAGGCTGAATATATATTATATTGAAATCTGGATTTGTCCTAGTCTTTGACACAGAGCTTTGGCACCTGTACTGGCCCTTCGAGAAAATACTGCTATGGTTTCTTCAACACTGATCCTGTAGTAGTCTCAGCCTGAGTATGAATAATAACTCTCACTTGCATGATCACTTAGCTGGTTTAATTATTTACCCAGATTTGTTTGATAGCAACATCGGCATGCCACTATCTTAGACTTATTAATTTCTGGTGCTTCTCTTGTGTTTAACATCTTGTTTGACTTGCATGTTCATTCACTGTATTTTGTCTCGTATTCTTCTGTACCTTGTTACGTCCCGCTGAGGACCTGGTTTTGTTTCCCAGATTTAGCAGACGAGATTTACCCTGAGGTGTACGGAACAGGGGCACTACTTGGAGCAGTACCTGCACCTGAAGACGAGGTGATTGCTGAGGACTTCTCATGAATAATTGCTTCGCCATGCTCAGCCTTATGGCAAATAGACTTTATTTCTTGTTTAATTAAACTCTTTATTTTCCTGGCAAATTGAACTTGTGTAAACAGACTTAATATCGGATTGTTCTCCGATTTTATTTACTTTGACTGTTGTTGTTTAATATTTCTTTTGCTGATATTGCTATCTTATATTTGTGGATGAGAATAGTAAAACCCTGACTGATGTAATACAGCTTAAGTATGCCCGATGGATCCATTAAATTGGGTTTGTCCATCTGTGCGTACTGCTGGCCATTATCACGCATCTAGTCCCTCAGTATTTTGGGACTGGGGCGTGACATGGTTTTTGTGGTGGCCCATGCAGGTCCACGACTAAAATTGTTCGGTTTCAACTTAGGGACCGAACAGGCCTGCAATAAGAATAGGATCAGTTTCTTATCCACTTGCTTGAATCGTTTTTGATATCTGTATCGTATTCAAACTAATTTTGACTTGCATCATGCCTTGACTCCTGTGCGCCTCTTATAGTTTATTGTTGATACTGAGTAATGGATTCACGAGAAAATGACGAAACTCCAGCAAGAACACCAATAGGTGCTGAAACCACCTACGGAGAAGATGAAGTGACGCTATTGAGTGGAGATCCCTCGACTCACCGAAGCAGCCAAGCAGATCCGCAATCTTCTAGATTTTGGCGTAATGATATTCCACCTCCGCCCCAGTTCACTCCACAGATGCCTGTCTTTCCACCAGGCCAAGCAATGGACGGACAGCAGATGTTCCAAATATTCTACGCAATGATGCAAGCTCAGCAACAAGTCCAAACTGAGGCCCATCGTCGAGAAGCTGAGTACTTGAGGAACAGTCTAGTAAATGCACTGGAGCAGGCCAACCTACCAGCTAGACGGCAACCGACAGGCTCTATCACTGATTTCTGCCAACTAAAATCCCGTACATTTTCTGGCAAGGAGGGACCAACAGAAGTTCATGAATGGCTCACCAATATTCGACATCAATTAGAAGCAGCTGAGCTTCCCCAGGAACGTTGGATGACTGCCGTCAGAATGCAATTGACGGACAATGCTCATCACTGGTGGCTATCCGAGGAGACCAGGCTCGGACCAGACCGAGTTACTTGGGAAGAGTTCTCCAGACTCTTCCAGGAGATATACATACCGGCTATCGCTCGATCTGAACTTTGGGACAAGTTTAATCGCCTCACTCAGGAAGCTATGACGGTGGAAGAGTATAATGCCGAGTTCATTCGTCTGAGTCGCTTCGCTCCTACCTTGATCCCGACAGAAGTAGAGAAGGCCGAGAAGTTTTTCGACGGACTCAACATCGAACTACAGAAACTGATTGGATCTATCGCACCAACTTCGTACACGGACGTCCTTGCTACAGCTCGACGCATGGAGCGCGTCACCAGGAGAGAAACCAGTCTGAAGAGGCCTTCCATATCAGTACCAGTCAGAGCAAACAATGGAGAAGCTGCCAAGAAACCTCATCTGCATCAAGCACCACAGGGATCTGCATCCAAAACCCTGACTCTTCCTACTTGTTATTACTGCGGCAAGACATGCCATGTGGAGAAGGAGTGTAGACCTAAACACGGACTATGCTTAGGTTGCGGATCCAGACAGCATGCAGTGAGCGACTGCCCTGAGCGTAGAGAAGCACCAAGAGCGAACCAACAAGCTCTACCAGCACCAGGAGGACATCAACCAAGGCCACCCTTGGTACTTCAAGCAGCATCCTACCAGCAAGCCCAGCAACATCAGAAAGCACCACCTCAAGGACGCGGCCAAGTTTTCGCGATGACCGTGGGAGACGCGCAGAACCATGGAGTTGCTAATGCGAGTAAGTCTTTATAGTTGTTCCGTTTCTAGCATTGCTTTAGTTGTGCCTGCTGGTTCGTGACCCCAGACTTGACCTGATAACCTTAACCTGATAATTTTTAACTTGCTAACAATTGATAACCTAGTTTTGAACTTGATAATAACCTAAAATTGTTAACTTAATATGTTTTAAATATAACCTGGTTTACTAAAAATATAATTTTCTAGATTTCCCATATTTGGGAAATTGCATAACTTCTATTTAGGGAAATGATTTTTCCTATGTGTTTAAGCCCTGAACCTTGATTTTCTTTATTGTATTGTGATTCGAATAAAAATTGGTAACCGTGTCATCTCTATTGACCGGTTATTCTTTGATTGCGAGGACGCAATCCTCTTAAGGGGGTAGATTGTAAACCCCCTAATTTTCAAGAGAATTTTAATTATTGGATTTTTAGAATTTCTGGAATTTTTTGAGAATTTTCTCTAATTAAATTCAGGTTCTTTAATTATTAAAGGATTTTTAATTGTTATTAAATAATATTAAAATATTATGAAAATAATATTTTATGGTGTAAAATAGAAACCAGACATAGGATAATTTTTTGGGAATTTATTGGACCCCGGATGGATTTTTAAAGCCCTAAAAACTAATTTAGTTATTAAACCAAAATAAACCGGGTTTATTTAATTAAACCGACCCAATTTAAACCGAACCGGACTGGGTTCACTGACCCGAACCGCCTTGGCCCTAACGGGTCGGATTCGGGTTCAATTCGACCCGGCCCGTTTCAAACCCAAACGCACTTCTCTGTTAGGGGATCGGGTCGGATCCGCTGCCCGACCCGTCCACCCGACCCGACCCGCATCTCCTCATCTCCCCCAAATCCCTAACCGCCCGACGGTTCCTCTCCGGCCGCCGGAACGGCCGTCGCCTGGCCTCCTCGCCTCCTCAGCGCCTTCTCCTCTTCCTCTCCCTCCATCGGCCGCCCCACCAGCTCCCCGCTCTCCGCCTATAAAACCCGACTCTCTCCTCCTCTCTCCGTCTTCGTCCTCCTCGCCGCACCGCCCTCCTACGCTCAGGCCACCGTCAGCGTAGCTCCGCCCGGCCTCTCCTCCCTCTCTTCCTCCCTGTTGTCCTGTCCAGAACGCCACCGACCACCCACCTTAACACAGCAGCAGCCCCAGCTGAAGCAGTGGCCGCCCGAGCCGGCCAACGACCCTCGGCCTCGTTCAAGCTACCTCAGGCGCGCCGCCTCCGTCCAGCGAGTTGTCCCAGCACCCTCCGGCGAGTCACAGACACGGATACAACAGAGGACACCCGGACACATCCCTGACCCTAAACCCTAATTTCTGTGTCGTGTCGGACACAGTGTCCAGGACACAGGACACGAAGGAGATGCTATTTTCAAGCCCAGTTCAGGTATTCATAACTTTTTGCTCGTAGCTCAGATTTCAATTCCGTAAATTGTATCGCGTAGCCTGTGCGACCCTCTCGGTGTCCGTGTAAACCGCTCGGGGCATCGCGTCCTGTGGTGATCGCACACCGCGATCCAAAAACAGGAAAACCAATGCCTCGTTTTACCGCAGAACTGAGTACGTCCCACCAAACGGGACGACTTGGTCGCTTGCGGTCTTCACAAATACGTGCGCGTCGTTGATACGGATGTGCGGGATTTTGCAGAAGCTGATTCGGATGTGCGTGCACACCAGAATCAGTGCGTATCCGCGGACATCGCCCCATATCCAATTTTTCTAGAATTTGACCTAACTTAGTGTACACACGTCGGATCGAGACGAAACTTGCGTCATTCGACTCCTAGCAATACGCTGGTCCTGTGAGCCAAGTTTGGTTCGATTCTGAGAACGTTGACAAAATCACGTGTCGT
The DNA here is from genome assembly GCA_036927795.1 of Iris macrosiphon. Lineage (NCBI taxonomy): Eukaryota > Viridiplantae > Streptophyta > Magnoliopsida > Asparagales > Iridaceae > Iris > Iris macrosiphon. The sequence continues at coordinate 66,585,859 of JAYESA010000004.1, read as the reverse complement.
GGGCCCCACAGGCTCCATCCAACGGGCGATTTTGAGAACGGCTCATCGGAATCCAATTCTAGAAGTTTCGTTGGGTTCGTATCATCGTTTCTGACTTGTTGACACTAAGTTGGACTAATTTGGAGACCTTTAATCCTGACGCATTTTTCGGTGCAAAGCGGCCCACATCTGGACCCCGTTTTGTCCCGAAAATGATGTTTTTGCCTTGTCTCCAAATTGGACTCAAGGACAGGCGTTTCTAGCTGATTGATATATTCTGGACCTGATGGTGATGTTTGTTTCAGCAGCCGGAGTACTGCCCGCAATACCAGCTGAAGCCCGAGCTACAAATGAAACAGGAAAACCAGGCAAGTGTACCTTGCCATAAAATGCAGTTATTGATTCATTTTGTTTCTCTTGCTTTAATTTTTGTGACCGTTGTACTTGCCCTATCAAAAAATTTATACTCAGGACACCTGACACAGAGCATGATACAGAATCTTCCTGATTATTCAAGGGGGTTTTGTATAGGATATAGATTTCATGACTTGAGCTTTACATTTTTATCCTGACTAGTTGCATTAGTTTAATCTTGCGTAACATGAACATTGAGAACTGTGACGTGAGATTATATTGGGTGGGGAGAGTATTACCATATCAAGGCTGAATATATATTATATTGTAATCTGGATGTGTCCTAGTCTCTGACACAGAGCTTTGGCACCAGTACTGGCCCTTCGAGAAAATACTGCTATGGTTTCTTCAACACTGATCCTGTAGTAGTCTCAGCCTGAGTATGAATAATAACTCTCACTTGCATGATCACTTAGCTGGTTTAATTATTTACCCAGATTTGTTTGATAGCAACATCGGCATGCCACTATCTTAGACTTATTAATTTCTGGTGCTTCTCTTGTGTTTAACATCTTGTTTGACTTGCATATTCATTCACTGTATTTTGGCTCGTATTCTTCTGTACCTTGTTACATCCCGCTGAGGACCTGGTTTTGTTCCCCAGATTTAGCAGACGAGATCTACCCTGAGGTGTACGGAACAGGGGCACTACTTGGAGCAGTACCTGCACCTGAAGATGAGGTGATTGCTGAGGACTTCTCATGAACAATTGCTTCACCATGCTCAGCCTTATGGCAAATAGACTTTATTTCTTGTTTAATTAAACTCTTTATTTTCCTGGCAAATTGAACTTGTGTAAACAGACTTAATATCGGATTGTTCTCCGATTTTATTTACTTTGGCTGCTGTTGTTTAATATTTCTTTTGCTGATATTGCTATCTTATATTTGTGGATAAGAATAGTAAAACCCTGACTGATGTAATACAGCTTAAGTATGCCCCATGGATCCATTAAATTGGGTTTGTCCATCTGTGCGTACTGCTGGCCATTATCACGCGTCCAGTCCCTCAGTATTTTGGGACTGGGGCTTGACAATCGTCAACCTCACCGTCGTTACCGTCATCCCCGTGCGCACGCACCGAGGATATCAGATTATTCTGCATGACTTCTGGAGTAGGCTATTGGTACTGCGCAGCTTCCTTGCCAGGAAAGTATACCTTGCCTTTGTTGTACTATTTAAATTCAGTTATATTGTTAGTTGTATGTTTATTGTTTTAGATTATATAACTGTGTGCGTCCGAGAGAGACTCGGGTGCAGTCAATGAATGCGTTGACGTTAGGACTTGTGTCTGACCTAGTGTCTAGTAGACCCACCTAAAGTTGTGGAGTTATCGGTATGACTCCCCAGGCCTTGACACATTTCTTACACGTATTGTGAGTCTCATGTAGGACATGGACTTGCGTATGCGGTTGGCCACCTGTACGTGTAGGTCGTGCAACGGATAGGGAATAACTGCTATTAGCAATGCATGTTAGGAGCAGTTATTAGCAGTCGGAGCATAGACTATTGTAGTACGAAGGTCCAATCCTTATCCTTGTTTGGTTGTAAGGTTGGGCTATTGTTCTAACGATAGACTATGAGCCAGAGTTACGACGCCTCGGCGTAGTAGCAAGGCGTGTTGTGGATACAATATGCATAGATCATTGCGCGGGAAGGATGACTAGTAGGCGTATGGGACACCCCACTTCCTTTATTCAGATGCCACACTCGACGGAGTGATATGGACGATATATACTATGCAGATGCCACACTCTTCGGGGTGATATGGACGATACATACTATGCAGATGCCACACTCTTCGGGGTGATATGGACATTATATTATGCAGATGCCATGCTCTTCAGAGCTAGACGTTATTATACAGCACCCTTATATGGGGGCATATGTGGCATATACTAGCCAGTTGTCACGATTGGTGAATTACGTCAGCATATGTCGAGCCTACACTTCCCTCACACTCAAAGTTGTCCTCAAATTGAATTCACTTAGATGGTTAGCACACCCCTTTCATTTATTCAGTATTTACTTTATGGTATATTTCTATGTATCTTGTTATGTCCCTCTGAGGACCTGGTCCCTTTCCAGGTGTAGATGTTCATGAGTATTCGCAGGAGCACAGATCCGGACTTGCTACGTATATTGCGATGAGGTCTTCTCTTCGAGCCGTGATTGTTAGTTGATATTCTTACATTGCATTTATTGTGTTTATCTTATATTCTAGTTCGGTAGTGGAAATGTTTCCATCCGACTACCATTATTAGATACTTCATATTGAGATCTAGTTATAGATATTGGTTATTCGTTTATATTTGATTTCTGTGGATGAGATTTAGTTATGTCCTGTGACATATATATATACCACTTGTGAATTGTTATTCATATTACAACGTATGTGTGTTATGGTTTCTATATATTGGAGTACCATATTCATACGGCTGGCATGCTTACGTGTCCTAGTTCTACGTATTTTGGGACTGGGGCATGACAATATATATATATATATATATATATATATATATATATATATAGCTAATTATATACTAAATATTTTAACTAACTACCTATTTATACTAATTAATACCTCAACTAAACTATTGAAACTGAAACTGAGACTAAACTGATACCTGATACTTGACACTGTGCTGATACTCTCATTCACTGGCTGCTGTGCAAGAATCCACCTCTGTACCTCTACTGCTCGCTATGCAGCTGCACGATGCCTCCCCCCTCTAGCTGTGCTAGCAGTTAGAGCATTCACTGGCTACTGTGCAGTGGCTATGCCCTTGCTTCCACTTCATATCCCAGTGCTGGTTACTGAACATTGTGCTCTACGTCGCTGCTGAATGCCATCTCTGCTACAGAGGTGATATAGCTGCTGCCTCTGCTGGGTTGATTCTCAGTGCATACCTGCTATGCTGAAACCTGCTGCACATCTGAACTACAGACAAGCCCTCCTTGCTGTGCATGAGCCAGCTGTGCACTACACAGTGCACTGACTGCTCTTTTGCTCAAGTTGCTAACCAATTGTGCTCGAGCCTCCACTAGCAGTAATATAGTTGCTCTCTCTCACTCACTGACCCACACAAACACATACACACCAACATATATACATATCTACATATAAACATAACTGCTATATATATATATATATATATATATATATATATATATATATATATACACATATATGTATATGTGAACACATATATATATATATAACATATATATACACATAGATATAGATATAGCTATAAACACTAACTTACATACCTATATTAATACTTATATATATATATATATATATATATATATATATATATATATATATATATATATATATATATATATATATATATATATATATATATATATATATATATATATACACACACACTCTTACATGCATACTTATATGCATAGGCAACATATTTACTTATATATACATATATAAGCAATAATAGATATGTATACATATAGATATCCATACATATAGTTATATAGATACATACATCTATCTATAAACATAAACTCATATGCATATATATATAAACACATAGTTATATATACTCATATACATATATATCATATAATATATATCATACATATATATATATATATATATATATATATATATATATATATATATATATATATATACATACATATATACACACACACACACAAGTATACATAGAATTGAGAGCAATAAACCAAACACGTGGAGTGGACCACACCCGTATCACACTAATTCTATGATACGCTTGCGATACGGCTCCACCACACAACCAAACGTATCCCGAAGGACACGAGCAAGTCTACAATACTAACTTTGACTAATACGAATAATAATAATAACTACCATATGTCCGTGTCAAAAATTGATATACACAAATTCTCGTATCGGAGAAAATCTCCCAAAAATAACCTGTATCACCAAATTGACGAGATACGGCCTACAAGTTCCCAATTGTGAATACGATATTAGTCACAAATAAGCAATCACATGTCATATTGATCTATTTGACCAATTGATAAACATCACGTGCCAATCTTAGAATTCTCCCAAAATTAACACAAAAATATACATAAATTCTACCATAGGTTTCCTATGAACCTAAAACCAAATCTTATAGGTAGCCTATGCATGTGCGGTAATTTCTCAAGGTTAAATATCATATTTAGAACCTACTATAAGAGGAAAAACTAAAATGTACCTATTTGAAGATGGATTCCCAATAAAAATTCATAAATATAGAAAAGTAGCTCATCCTTGTAGATATTGCCCTCCTCCTTATTGCTCCTTGATTTCTTCTTGTAGATCCTTATTGTAGTAGCCTCAATTGAAGAATAGGAAAGTAATTTATGAAGAAATTGGTGAGAAAATGATGAAAGAATAAAGAAAATTAGAAAGGGGGAAAATGTAGATCTAATTGGAATAAAAATTAAAATGAGAGACACTCTCTCTCCTCCCTCTAATGGCCGACCATATACCCCTCTCTCAAGCCATTGTGAAATTTCCAAAATACCCCTTGGGGCCTCTCATGAAGAAATGAATTAAGGGGGGAAGGTTCTAGTCTAATGATTTTACTAATTAATTCATCCTCCTAATCTATAGGCCTAAATCATGGGCTCAATCTAAACTAATACTAAAATATTGTCTTTATGCATCTAATTAAGTAGTTAGGTCTACTAGACAAGTCCAAAATAATCTAGCATCTAACAATAAATAAATAATACAATAATTAATTAATCACATGCATAATATTTAAATATAATAAATCCTAAAAATAAAAATACCCGTATCAATTACCAAACTACCCTTGATTGAAAATGTGAGGGTGACAATCCTACCCACCTTAAAAAAAATTTGTCCTCCAAATTAAGGAAGAAACTAACTACCAAAAGCAAACAAAAAATTGCAAGAAAGAATTATATCTCACGGCTCGAACATATATGGATATCGCTCGCGCATCTCGGCCTCTAGCTCCCAAGTACTCTCTTCTGGCGAATGATGCCTCCACGCGATGCGTACCAAAAGAATTATCTAGTTCCTCAACACTTTCTCTCTCCGATCCAGAATCTCAACTGGTTGCTCTAGATAGCTAAGGGTCGGGCCCACCTCTATCTCCGAATGATCCAAAACCTGACTGGGATCTGCCACATACCGTCTCAGCTGCGATACGTGAAATCTATTGTGCCCACCCTCCAATGCCGGTGGTAAGTCTAGTTTGTATGCAACTGCACCGACTCTCTTAAGAATACTGAAAGGTCCGATGAATCACGGACTAAGATTTCTGCCTCAACCAAAATGAATCGTGCCACATGTCGGAGAAATCCTCAAGAAAACCAGATCACCAACCTAGCATGAAACACAGCCTTAGCACTCTAACAAAAACAAATAATCACAAGCAATACAAAACAAAAATCTATACCTTAAACTCCAAAGGCCTCCGGTTGCTATCGGTCTAATATCGCTGTTTGTCCTACGGCACTCAAAGTCTATCCCTGATGAGCTTTACCTTTTCAGCTGCATTCACTACCATTTCTGGTCCCAATAAAGCTCTCTTACCAACATCATCCTATGATAACGGAGTGCGGCATCTCCGTCCATACAATGTCTCAAATGGTGACATCTTGATACTGGCTTGGTAGCTGTTGTTGTATAAAAACTCTACCAAGTGAAAATGATCCTTCCAAGAACCTCCAAGATCTAAAACATAGGTGCATAGCATATCCTCGAGTGTCGGAATAGTCCTCTCCGACTGTGCGTCAGTCAGGGTGATATGCGGTATTGAACGTGAGCTGAGTGCCCAAGCTAGCGTATAAACTCCTCCAGAAGTGGGACGTGAAGCGACTATCCTGATCCGAGACTATGCGCACTGGAATACCAATCTGACTATCTGTCGCACTTATATCTCCGCGAACTTCTCCGTAGATGTACACACTTTGAATAGCAAAAAGTGGGCTGATTTGATCAACCTGTCCACGATGACCCAAATCGTATTTTTACCTCCTAGAGAACGCGGAAGTCCTGAAACAAAATCCATGGTCACATGCTTCTATTTCCACTCTAGAATGGGTAAAGGCTGAAGCAATCCACTTGGCCTCTGTCTCTCCGCCTTTACCTGCTGGCAAACGAAGTATCTGGATATGAAGCTAGCTACCTCCCACTTCATACCATACCACCATACATGCTCTTATGTCTCTATACATCTTGTTGGCACCTGGATGCATAGAGTACTGAGATCGATGCGCCTCCTAAAGAATCTCCTCGTGCAATGCTCCACTCGGTACACACAATCTGGTACCATGCCGCAATGATCCATCATCAGCGATACTGAAGTCTTCTGCCAACCCGATCTTGACCTGTGCTCTGATGCTCCTCAGAGACTCATCCTCATACTGTACAGCTCGGATCCGATCCATCAACTCTGACTATACCTGAAGTCCCCACATCTGTGCTGTGACTCCAGGAACCAATGCCTCAATGCCCAAATTGTCAAGATCGGCCAATAAATGTATGTCTTTCATTAAGTACATAGCAACAGGATACTTGCTCAAGGCATCCGCAACTACATTGGCCTTCCCTGGATGGTACTACAAAGAAATGTCAAAGTCATTCATCAACTCCAACCATCGTCACTGCCTCATGTTGAGCTCTTTTTGTGAAAATACATACTTCAAGCTCTTGTGGTCTGTAAATATCTTTACTCTCTCTCCATACAAGTAGTATTTCCATAATTTGAGAGCAAAGATAACTATTTCTAACTCCAAGTCATGGGTAGGATAATTCTTCTCATGCGGGCATAATTGCCTGGAAGCATAGGCAATCACCTTCCCGTTCTACTGCAACACACAACCCAAAACCTTACCTGATACATCACTGTATATGAAAAATCCTCCTGCTCCTTATGGCAATATCAATATTTGAGATATAGTCAACCTCTTCTTTATCTCCTCAAATGCTGACTGACAATCGTTAGTCCAAATGAAATCCACGTCCTTCCTGGTTAATCTAGTCATCGGCTCCACGATCCTGGAAAGTCCTGAACAAACTTTCGATAGTAGCCTGCCAGTCCAAGGAAATTCCTAATCTCTGCTACTGAACTCGGGGTTGACCATGACTCAACTACTGAAATCTTATTCGGGTCTACTGAAATTCTATCTCCTGTAATAACATGTCCGAGGAATTCAACCTTATCAAGGAAGAACTCACACTTTGAAAGCTTGTCATATTGCTTCTCCTTTCTGAGGGTTTCCAGAACTATCCTCAAGTGCTCCTCATGCTCTTCTGGGGTCTTCGAATATATAGGAATATCATCAATGAATACTATAACAATCTGATCCAGGTACTGATAAAAAATTTTGTTCATCAGGTTCATGAATATCGTCGGGGCATTGGTCAACCCTAACGACATCACCAAGAACTCAAACTGCCCATACCGAGTCCTGAAAGCTATCTTCGGGATATCTTCCTTTTTTACTTTCACTTGGTGGTACCCCGACCTCAAGTCTATCTTTGAAAATACCTTTGCTCCGCTCAAATGGTCAAATAAATCATCAATCTGCGACAACATATATTTGTTCTTGATAGTGAGGTTATTGAGAGCCCTGTAGTCGATGCATATACGTAGCCACCCATCCTTCTTTGGTACAAAAAGTACCGGAGCACCCCATGGTGATGAACTTAAATTGATAAAGCCCTTGTCTTGTAACTTATCCACATGCTTCTTCAACTTCGTCAGTTCACTGTTGTTCACTCTATAGACGTGCTGAGATATCGGCTCTGCGCCTGGCACCAAATCTATAGAGAACTCTATATCTCTGTCTGGTGCAACCCCGACAACTCCTCCGCAAAGACATCCATGAACTCTGCAATCAACGAATATGGCAGCTCCTGCTCTTCTACCAAAGCTCCATAAAAATTGCCTTCGCTTTGCCCTGCTTCTCCTCTGATAAACTCGAACTCTGGCTCTCCTGGCGTTTGAAATAAAACTCTGCCTCCATGATAATCGATACTAGTGTGATGCCTACTCAACCAATCCATCCTAAGTACTATATCGTAACTCAGAAGTGGCATTACGAGTAAACATACGCTCAACTCTCGGCCTCCCAAATAAACTCTCTAGTTTTTGCAAACATCACTGGCCATGATAATGCCACCCCCGGTTATGATCTTTTAAGTCCTCGACAACGATTCAGACACAAAATGATGTCTCAGAGCAAAAGATACAGATACAAAACTATGAGAAGCACCAAAATCAAATAAAGTATGAGATAAAAGTAATCAAGATAAACTGAACCTGAGATGACATCGCCAACCGGCTCCTCCTCCTCGACAGTCAAGGCAAAAGCTCTCCTCTGTCACTGAGCACCTCTCTGCTACTGATACTGATCAAACTGCTACTGCTGTGGTGGTAGAGGTCCTCTTTGCTATCCTGTTGGGGGTCTAGCGGGTGCTCTCTGTGCCTGACCTTCACCCTAAACTGGACGAGTTAGGACTTTTGGACAAGCCTCAATTGATGGTCTCCCGACCAGCAGAATAAGCATTGGCCTAGTCTCATCCTACATGCATCACATCTGTGTCCTTGCTTCTTACAGAAAGTGCCAGGAACAACTGTCCTCTGGATCTGGTGTATCTGTTGTACCGACGCTCTAGCTGGCCCATGATACTTCTGCCTCGGATGATGGTAGTGCCTCTGGTGTTACTGCTGGAAATGAGGCCTCTTCGCTGGACCCGTATTGGTATTGGATCCTCTTGTGTCCTTCGGCCTCTTAGAGCCAAGCTCTAAGTCATCCTCTGCTCGCTGCGCCTGTCTGAGAATTTCTTCGAATATGGTGGTAGGATCTCCGTTGGTATAAGATTTGACCTCCAGGTTCAAGCCCTTCCTGAACTTCCTGGCTCTCCCCCTGGGGTTCTATCCCTCCATGAAGCGACCTAGTCAGCAATACTCTGCCGTATACTTATCCACCAACATACCTCCATGTACGAGGTACTAGAACTGGCTCTCTAAGGATGTCAAAGATATGTTTGGAAAGAGCTTCTCCTTGAAAAATTCTTTGAAAGCTTCCTAAGTGAGTCCTGGTACCGCAATCCCAGGGTCTGTCTTGAACCATGTCAAAGCAATGTCAAACATCATGCACCCTGCTGCTTCTATCTGCAATATCTCTAGAATCAGCGCCAATCGCAGGTTCCACTCGATGTCCTTGATCCAATCATTTGTATAAATTATCCCCTTTGTGCCTCTAAAGTCCTTCGGGCCTATCCTCTTGAAGTCTATGATGGTCCCAGACCTCAGCTATTGAGGAATAAACTGAGGTGGTGCCATCTGTGGCTGGACTATGGAAGCTCTCTCAACTGCTGCAAGCGCGATCTGGTGAGCATTTTCTATGCTATGTCACAGGACCTCTGACTAACGTTGTTTTGCCTCCATCATCTATCGAAAGAGTACAAATATTTGCGTTTGATCAATTACAGGTGGTGGGGGTGGAAGATCCCCTGGAACTATCTGTGCTGTCCTCGGTACCGGAGGTGGAGCACCTCTGAAAGCTGCTACTGATATGCCTACCTGGATCGGTGAAGCTGACCTCCTGAATGTAGGTGCTGGACCATCGTCTGAGGGTGCTACCCTCATGGGGGATAAAGTGACTGATCATGCTGTGGCAGCACTTGAGCGCTAGGAACGCGTCTTCGGTGGCATCTTAAAAATAGATTAAAATAAGGAATCAATATTGAATATGATACGATATCATCAAAGAAGGACATAATTTTATTTAAAGTAAAAGATAATATTCAATAGATAAGGATTGCAAAATAAATTTTAGAATTTTCCTAGATGTGATTGAGTAACTCTGAGCATAAATTATATTTCCTAAAGCAGGCTCGTAGCAGTACTCTAGGCGAGCACCACTACGATTCGCACTACTTGCGAATCTAGACCTACATGGGCCACAACTAAAAAAGTGTCATGACTCGCACCCGAATATTCGGGCACGAGTACGTGGTTACGCCCAGCCTACGCCGCAGCATCGACAGTAGAACGCTGTCTGGGTCATTTCTAACTATCTAATATCTCAACAATATAATATGGTACCTATCAATCATCTTAACTCCAAATGGAGGAACAATATGGTATCTCACAAGTATAACTAATCTCAATCACAAAATAAAATAAGGAAGATAAAGCACGAATGGAATAGCGAAGGAAAGTATAAGATACAATCTAAAATAATATACAAACTATGAATCTCTACAAATAGTCTAATACAAGACAACACAAATATAACTAAACCTCCTCGGGCTCTGCAACTAAGTCCTCCTGGTCTATAGGAGTATCCTCTATAGCTACACCATCCTTCGGCCCGTAGAATGTGGAACACTGCTCTATAAACCAATCATCTGGAAAAAATATATCCAGTTAAGATTAGGGCAAAGTATATTCCTCTGGAAGCAGTTTCAATAACATAATCGTGCATATAGAACATATAATAGAAATAAAATACAAGATCACTAACATATGAATGAATGAATAATAGATATACAGGTAATGTACGATAATATAGAACAACAATATTATATCTGTAATATGATAAAATAACTGCAATCTAACTAATGTGTCTCAGAATACAAGTTCATTATTTGATCGGTTTGGGTGAACATGATCAATAAGGTAAGATGATTACAAGTGTGGTATATAATCAGAATATACACGATGAACAATGGGTCTTTGATCACATAATCAACTCCTACTTTTCCATCCCCAACTAATACCAATGGATCCAATCACGACACGCACGAACACGAATATGGCCACTAAACACGAGCAGAAGGTGTACATGAATATAATCACACTGAATATGAATAGTGTGTGAATACGAAATATAAATCAATATCCAATCGATACGATAAAATATATGTACAAGAGTACCCGCTGAACACTGTAGGGGATAACATCTCCTGACGGTATCTATGTAGTACGAGTCCGTAAAATCACTGTGTTACAATCAGGTATACAATTCTAGAATATGCATATATATACTATTATAAATTGAAAACTAACAGAGAATTATACTCGCCCGAAGTCCTGAGCAAGGTGTGTCTCTCGATGCCCAAGCTGGTGTCACACAGACCTATATATGGTATGTTGCATCAATACAAGGTTCATGAATGAAAATAAGTTAAATTGATGCAATTCTAGGTCATAAAGTCATTTCTTAGTCAAACTGACAAATTCTAGGTTTTATGAGTCTAACACTAGGATACTAGGTCAATATACTATGAAACTAAGCTATACAAGCTAATCTACGATACTATAAAACACACAAAAATGTCGTATCTCAAGATACGCAAGTTTAATATATAAAAATAGTAATATATATATATATATATATATATATATATATATATATATATATATATATATATATATATATATATATATATATATAGTACTTAATAAATTAATGAAATATATGATACCTTGGCCTTGCACCAAATCACACTACCTATCTCGATACCCAAAGCCAATACCTTGGTATCGACCCCTTAACTTAAGATTACCTTGGTATCCTAAGGTAATTCAAAACCCATTTATAGTTAGTATATAAATAACCCCATATACCAAACTATATGCTATCATATACTATGTACTATAATATATACAAATACAATATATAGATACTAACTACAATACAATACATACATAGTTACATATAGTTACTAAACTAACTATTTATCTATACTAACTACTAACTAATGTACTACACTAACTACATTAACATATATAACTACTAACAGATATTACAATTAGTATACATAACTATCTAACTTAATCAATAACTTATATATATATATATATATATATATATATATATAGCTAATTATATAATAAATATTCTAACTAACTACTTATTTATACTAACTAATACCTCAACTAAATTACTGATACTGAAACTAAACTAATACTTCATACTTGACACTGTGCTGATACTCTCCTTCACTGGCTGTTGTACACGAATACACCTCTGCTGCTCGCTATGTAGCTGCACGATGCCTTCCCCTTCTAGCTGTGCTAGCAATTAGAGCATTCTCTAGCTGCTGTGCAGTGGCTCTGCCCTTGCTGCCACTGCACATCCCTGTGCAGGTTGCTGAACATTGTGCTCTACATTGCTGCTGGAAGCCATCTCTGCAATAGAGGTGATACAACTGCTGCCTCTGCTGGGCTGATGCTCAGTACATACCTGCTATGCTAAAACCTGTTGCACAACTGAACTACAGTCAAGCCCTCCTTGCTGTGCATGAGCCCGCTGTGCACTAAATAGTGCACTGACTGCTCTTTTGCTCAAGTTGCTGACCAACTGTGCTCGAGCCTCCACTGGCAGTTATACAGTTGCTCTCCCTCACTCACTGACACACACAAACACTTACACACCAACATATATACATATATACATAACTGTTATATATATATATATATATATATATATATATATATATAGATCCACACATATATGTATATATATCAATAAGTATAACAATCTATATACTTATATCAATATCTACACATCTATGCATATGTGAACACACACACAAACACATACACACACACACACACACATACACACACACACACATATATATATATATATATATATATATATATATATATATATGTGTGTGTGTGTGTGTGTGTGTGTGTGTGTGTGTGTGTGTGTGTGTCTATATATATATATATATATATATATATATATATATATATTTATATATATTTATTTATATACATATATACACATAGATATAGATATAGCTATAAATACTAACTTACATACCTATATTATATATATATATATATATATATATATATATATATATATATATATACACTCTTACATGCATAAACTCATATGCATATATATATATATATATATATATATATATATATATATATATATATATATAAACACATAGTTATATATACTCATATACATATATATCATATAATATAATATATGTCATACATATATATATATATATACACAAGCATACATAGAATTGAGAGCAATATACCAAATACGTGGAGTGCACCGTACCCGTATCACACTAATTCTATGATACGCTTGCGATACGGCTCAACCACACAACCAAAAGTATTTCGATGGACACGTGCAAGTCTAGAATACTAACTATGACTAATACGAACAATAATAATAACTGCTACGTGTCCGTGTCAAGAATTGATACGCATAAATCTCCGTGTCGGAGAAAACCCCCCAAAAATAATTCGTATCGCCAAATTGACGACATATGGCCTACACGTACCCAATTGTGGATACGACACTAGTCGCAAATAAGCAATTACATATCATATTGATCTATTTGACCAATTGACAAACACCACATGTTCCAATCTCAAAATTCTCCTAAAATTGACACAAAACACACATAACTTCCACCATAGGTCTCCTATGAACCTGAACCCAAATCCTATGGGTAGCCTATACATGTAGGGTGATTTCTTTTCATGAAATCTTAGATTTAGAACCTACTATAAGAGAAAAAGTAAAATATACCTATTGGAAGATGGATTTCCAATACAAATCCCCAAATATAAAAATGTAGCTCCTCCTTATAGATCTTGGCCTCCTCCTTGTTGCTCCTTGCTTTCTTCTTATAGATTCTTGTTGTAGTAGCCTCAATTAAAGAATAGGGAAGGAATTTGTGCAGAAATTGGTGAGAAAATGATGAAGGAATGACAGAAATTGGAAAGGGGGAAAATATAGATCTAATTGGAATAAAAATTGAAATGAGAGAGACTCTCTCTTCTCCCTCTAATGGCCGGCCAAATACCCCTCACTTAAGCTATTATGAAATATCCAAAACACCCCTTGGGGCCTCTCATGAAGAAAGTAATTAAGGGGAGAAGGTTCTAGTCTAATGGTTTTACTAATTAATTCATCCTCCTAATCCATGGGCCTGAATTATAGGCTTAATCTAAACTAATACTAAAATATTGGGTTCATGCATCTAATTAAATAGTTTGGTTTACTATATAAGTCCAAAATAATCTAGCATCTAACAATAAATAAATAATATAATAATTAATTAATCACATGTATAATATTTAAATACTGTAAATGAACTACCCTTGATTAAAAATATGAGGGTGACACCTGGATCGGTAAAGCTGACCTCTAGAATGTAGCTGCTGAAACAGCATCTGCTAGTACTGCCTCATAAGCGATAAAGTGACTGACAGCGCTGACATAGCACCTAAGCGCTGGGAACGCGTCTATGGCGGCATCCTGAAGATAGATTGAACAAATGAATCAATATTTAGTATGATATGATATCATAAAAGAATGACATATTTATTCAAAGTAAGCAAACATTCAATAGATAAGGATAGCAAAACTGATATTGGAAGTGTTTCCTAGTTTTGATTGAGTATACTCTCAACCTAAATCCTATTTTCTAAAGCAGGCTCGTAGCAGTACCCTAGGTGAGCACTACTACGATATCGCTCTAATTGCGACTTAAGACCTGCATGGGCCACCACTAAAAATGTGTCATAACCCACACCCGGATATACGGGCACTGGTGCGTGGGTACGTCCAGCCTATGCCGCAGCATCGGCGGTAGAACGCTGTCTAGGTCAACTCTAACTAACTAAACATCTCAATAATATATATGGTACCTGTCAATTATCTCAACTCCAAAAGGAGAAACAATATGGTATCTCATATATGTAACTATACTTAATCATAATGCAAACTAAGGAAGATAGAGCATGAATGGAATAACGAAAAAAAGAATCAAGATACAATCCATAAGTCTAAAATAATATACATGCCATGAATCTCAACAAAAGTCTAATACAAATTCACCTTAGATATAAACTAAACCTCCTCAGACTCTGGAACTAAGTCCTCCTAGTCTATAGGAGTATCCTCTAATGGTATGCCCTCCTGCGGTCCGTAGAATGTGGGATACTAATCTATGAGCCAATCATCTGGAAAAATATATTTTGTCCGGATTGGAGCGAAGTACATACCTCTAATAGCAGTTTCAAATACATAATCGAGCATACAAAATAGATAATAGAAAAGAATACAAGATAACAAAACAACTGAATAAAAAGAACTAGAATGAACAGGCAATGTACTGGAACAAAGAACATGCAATAGAATATCTGCAATAAAAAGGAATAACTAAAATCTAACCAATGTGCCTTGGAATACAAGTTCATTATGTGATCGGTTTAAGTTGAACACGAATACAATATGGTAACTCGATTACAAGTGTGGTATATAATTGACAAGTACACGAATACACTGGGACTTTGATCACATAATCAACTCCTAGTCCCCTATCCCCAACTAATACCAATGGATCCAATCACTACACATTAAGAACACGAATATGGGCACATTGAACACAAGCAGTGTGTGCACACGAATATAAGCACACTAAACATGAGCAATATATGTACACAAATATAAGCACACTGAACACGAAAAGTGTGTAAACACGAAAGACAATAAATCAATACCCGATACACACGATAAAATATATGTGAAGGAGTACTCGTTGAAAATGGTAAGGGATAACATCTTCTGACAGGATCCATGTAGTACCAGTCCGTGAGACCACTGTGTCAGAATCAAGTATACAATTCTAAAATATGAGATATATACACTATTATGAAATAAAAACTAACAGAGAAATGTACTCGCTTGAGATCCTGAGCAAGGTGTGTCTCTCAATGCCGAAACTGGTGTCACACAGACCTATATGTAATATATGCATCAATACAAGGTTTTAGAATTAAAATAAGTTAGACTAGTTCAATTCTAGGCCATAAAGCTATTTCTAAATCAAAATAGTCAAACTAGGTCAACTCTAGGTGAAACTAGTCAAACTTGGTCAAACTAGCTATTTCTCGGTTGTATGAGTCAATTTCCAGGATATTAGGTCCATACACTTTGTAATTAGGCTATACTAGCTATGCTAAGATACTAAAATACCAACAAGTACCGTATCATAAGATACGCAAGTTATTAGATAGGGAAATTCTAATATACATATATACATATTTACAAGACAATATATATAATACTCTTAGCTAACTAATGCTAAGTGGGTACCTTGGCTTTGAACCAATACGGTATCACGCCACCTCCACACCCATCTTAATACGCAAACCCAATACCTTGAGTATAAACCAATACATTGACATTACCTTGGTATCACAAGGTAATTCAAATTATAACATGTAACTAACTACCCATACACCCAACTATATACTAACATGCATTTAAAACTTATACAATACTATAATAACTATATACTAACAACCAATACGTATATATACATATAACTAACTAGTTAACAATATGTATATATATATATATATATATATATATATATATATATATATATATAACTAGTTATCAATATGACTAACTAACTTGAGCTATAAGTCAAGCTAACCTCCCCTTGCTGCTGTTATGCATCCCCACGTTGTTGCTATGCATTGGTCTAACTGCTGCAGCTGCTGCCCTTGTTCTTGTTGTTTCTGCAGCAACTGCTGTTGTTGCTGCCCTTGCTACTATAGTTGCTGCTGCTCTAGTTGCTGCCAATGCTGCTGCCCTTGCTGCTAATGAATAATGCTGCAATTGCTGCTAATGCTGCCGTCCTTGCTGCTAATGAATGTTGCTGCAATTATTGCTAATGTTAATGCCCTTGCTGCTAATGAAGGCTACTGTAGTTGCTCATATTGCTGCTACTGAATGCGTGCTGCAGTTGCTCTTAATGTTGCTGCCCGACCCTCTACACTCACTCACTCACTTAAACACTTAGACACACACACATATATAAATATAAATAAATAAATAAATAAATATATATATATATATATATATATATATCACTAACCAACACATACACCCACATATAATATAACTATACCAACATACATATATAAACAAATTACCAAACATACATATATATGTGGTTATTATTATGTTTATATATGTATGTTGGTATAGTTATATTATATGTGGGTGTATGTGTTGGTTAATGATATATATATATATATATATATATATATATATATATATATATATATATATATATATATATATATATATATATATATATATATATATATAATAATAATAATAATAATAATAATAATAATAATAATAATAATAATAATAATAATAACCACACTAGTAATGCATATGAACCCCCCTATCTCAGATGACCACCAACCCCTCAAAATAAAATATACACATATACATAAATATACATATACATATATATATATCATACAACCATTATAATTATATCACTCTAATAGCTATAACCAAGTATATTGAATCTAAATGCAATGAAACAAGCACATGGAGTGCACCGCACCCGTATCACACTCATTCTATGATACACTTGCGCTACGGCTCCACCACGCAACCAAACATATCCCGAAGGACACGAGCAAGTCTAAAATCATAATCATGAATAATACGAAGAACTAGATACTCAACTACATGCCCGTGTCAAAATGTGACATGCTCAAATCCTCATGTCGGAAGAAAATAACCAATTCAACCCGTATCCCCAAATTATCGGGATACGACCTAGACGTATCCAATTATAGACACGACACTAGTCACACACAATCAAATACATGTCAATTTGGTCTAATTAATCTATAGACAAACACAAGATGTGCCAACCTCGGAATTCCCCCAAAATTGACACAAAATACCATAGGCCTCCTATGAACCTAATTCCAATTCCTTTAGGTAGCCTTAGTACATGGGAGGGTTCTTAATAATTAAAATATAGATTTAGAGTCTAATTAGAGAGAGAAAACTGAATTGTACTTATTGGGAGATGGATTCCTAATAAAATTCTAAATTGTGTGTCAAAAGCCTCCAACTTGTAGATCCTTGCTCCTCCTTGTAGATCCATGTTCTACTAGCCTCCAATGATGAATAGGAATAGAATTAGGAATAAATTTGCGTAAGGATTGGTGTAGGAATAGAGAAATTTAGAAGAGAAAAAATTCTAGATCTAGATTTGGAATGACAAATGAGGAGAGAGAGTCTCTCCCCACTCTAATAGGTGATCAGCCTTAACCCCTCCTCCAAGCTACTATGAATTGTCCAAAATATTCCTTGGGGCTTGTCATAAAGAAATAATTAAGGAGAAAAGGTTTTAGTCTAATTGGTTTCACTAATTAATTTATCCTCTTAATGAATGGGCTTATTATTTGGCTCAATTCTAACTAGAATTAAATGTTGGTCCATGGATCTAATCACTAGTTAGGTCCACTACAAAAGTCTAAAAATAAATCAAACATCTAACAATAAATAAATAATACAATAAATAAATATTTACAACATGACAATATTTAATATAATAATCCTAAAATAAATATACCTTTGCCCAATTACCAAACTACCCTTAGTTGAAAAAGTGAGGGTGACAATTTCATACTCAAGATTCCAGGTCGATTCTTTGACCGAATAATTTCTCTAAAGCACGTGCATGAGAGGAACCGAACGACTTTGAAGCAACTTCTCTTTGTGATCCAAGATCCGCACAAGATGTTCAATGTACGTCAAGTCTATAAGTCCAGTTGATCAAGGTCCACCACATGACTCGGGTTATACACGTACTTTCTAAGCTGTGAAATATAGAATATATTGTAAACACCCTAAATTTTGAGTATAAAATTTTTAAACAAGTTATTACGAATTTAGAGTATTTTCTGGAACCAAAAACGAAGAGGATTGAGATTAAAGAATTTTCAGTGTGGCCAAAGGCTGTTAAATATTCTAGAAATAATATAATATAATGCACAATAGAAAATCGGACCTATGGTAATTTTTGGTGAATTGTTTGGACTCCGTAGCGGCATTTTACGCCTTTGAGACTATTGATTTCTAAAACCGAACCAAACCAAGCTCAAACCAATCCAGTTTAAACCCACCAAAGTGGGTCAGACCCGAACCGCTGTAGAATCCGACCCGCTGCAAACCCTAGGTTGCCGTGAACACTGTAGCGCCTATAAAGCTTTGGCGTTCGTGCCAGGGAGGCCGCCACCTCGAGATCACAGCCGCTTTTCCTCACGAGGAGCCGACTTCCCCCATCCTTCGAACGCCGCTCGGTCAAGACCCAGGTCACCGCCGTTCAGCCCAAACGTCGATCACCCAGTCGGCGCCGACTTCCCCTCAAGACCCCGGCGCCGCTGCCGCCAGGCCGAAGGTGATCTCGAGTCGACACAGCCGTCCCCTGTGTCCGACTTCGCAGAGATTATCAGTCGGGTTCCTCCCAAACCGAACAGCGTCGACCCCAACCCCGCCGTGCCGACGACGCCTTCCTCCCCGACCCGACAACGCCGCATCAGCCGACCAAGACCGTCGCCCCTCTGGTCGACCCCGCCTCGGAGTTGACCCAGCCCCATCGCGGTCACGACCGAAAAACCTAGTCTGTACGCCTGGACTTAGCAACCTGATCGCAGGACACGGAATTGACGTTTGGACACGTGGGAAACAGAATTCTCGGAGCCCTGTTCAGGTACCGATTTCTCTCACCTCGCAGCACCGTTTTTAATTCTGTCAGTTGCTATGTGTAGACTGTATAACCCTCTCGGTGCCCGTGCAACTCGCTCGGTGCATCGCGTCCTGTAGTGATCGTGCACCGCGATCCAAAACAGAAAATAAACAATGCCCTGTTTCACCCCGGAACTGAGTACGCCCCGCCAATCGGGACGACTTGGTCACACGCGGTCTTTACCGAACTGTGCGCGACGTTGATACGGTCGTGTGGAATTTCGCGGAAGTCGATTCGGAGGTGCGTGCACTCCGGAATCAACGCGTATCCGCCGACGACACCCCGTATCCGTCCTTTCTGGAACACGCTGTAACTTCGTGTACACACGTAGGATCGAGACGAAACTTGCGCCATCGGACTCGTAGCAATACGCTGGTCCGGTGAACCAAGTTTGGTCTGATTCTGAGAACGTTGATAAAATTGCGTATTGTGGGCCCCACTGCTCCACTTGACGGGCGATTTTGTGAATGGCTCATCGGAATCCAATTCTGGAAGTACCGTTGGGTTCGTATCATCGTTCCTGACTTGTAGACACTGAGTTTGCAGAATTTGGAGACCTTTGACCCTGACACGCTTTTCGGTGCAAAGTAGCCCACGTGTGGACCCCGCTTTGGCCCGGAAATGACCATTTTGCCCCTGTGTCCAAATTGGACGTAAGGACAGACAATTCTAGCAGTTTGATACCTTCTGAGACTGTTAGTGATATTTATTACAGCTTTTGGACTAGCACCTGCCGGATCCACTGATACAGGGACAGTTGTTGACATTCAAACATCAGACAAGTGTACCTTGCAAACTCTGCAGTATTGTTACATATTTTCCTTGCTTCATTATACTACTATGCATGCTTAACCTAGGACCGTGTGACATACTTAGCGTCCGATTATCAGTCGGGTGCCAACATCGTACGCGGTGTTGGGTATTGTCATCTAGAGATGGACATACGTGACATTTTATCTTCTCGTACTTGTCTTACCAAGTATACTATGACCCAGGACACTCGACACTATTCATGGAACAGGATCCTCCCGAGATATTCGTGGTGATTCTGTATAGGAGACAGGACTTATAGAGATACTATATTCTAGATACATTATGACTTGTGCATTAGTTATGACCCCGCTGACATGGACGTGAGACGTTATGTTCATGATTTGTGTGGTTACATTGGGTGGGGAGAGACACACAGACTACAGGCTGATTATATATATACCCCAACTATTGTGAGGCCCAAGACTCTGAAGCCCGAGCTTGGCCCATTACTCATTATTACTGCTGCTACCGGCTCCCCTACACAGAGCTTGTAGTATGCTTCAGCCTGAGATCTAGTGATGCTCTCATCTTGCATATCACTTAGCTGGTTATTTTAGTATTCCCTATTGTTCCATCTAATGCTGGAGAGACCCACAGGCTACAGGTTGACTATGTTATGCCGGCTACTCAGCATCCCGCTGAGCTAGACCACCTCTTGACACCACTGCTACAGGCTCTCCTACACAGATCTTGTAGATGTTCAACCTGAGTACTACTGATATTCTCTCTTGCATTTTATTCATATGTTTACATACTTACCCTGTTTATCTTATTATTTGCTGCACTGTTTATATTCTGGCTTATATTATTTCCTGTACCTTGCTATGTCCCCTGAGGACCTGGATATGGATTTTGTCCCCAGATTTTGCAGACGTGGTTTATCCCGAGGTATACGGGACCGCAGCAGGAGGAGCCGATCCAGGAGCTGTACCGCCATCTGAGGACGAGGTCTTAGCTGAAGACTTCTCTTGAGCATCCATGCTCAGCTTTTATTATTTATTTCAGTCATTATTTTCTGGTCTGCTGAACCATTGTACTAGAGATTTATCGGGTTGTTCCCCGAAGTACTTTGTTGAGACTAGATGATGATTTACCTTCTTATTTATTCTGTGGATCATATTTTATATCTTGTGTGGATGAGATTAGTTGTACCATGATTGTCGTAGACTTGTTTTATAGCTTAAGTATGCACTGGTGGATCCATTAAATTGGGTTGGTCCATTGGTGCGTACTGTTGGCCATTGCCACGTATCTGGTCCCACGGTATTTTGGGACTGGGGCGTGACATGGTTTTTGTGGTGGCCCATGTAAGTCCACGACTAAATTGTTCGGTTTCAACTTAGGGACCGAACCAGCCTGCCCTAAGGATAGAATAAGTTCTAGGATCTCATCCATTATTTAACCCATTATTGAACTCTATATCGAACTCGAAATTGTTACTTGAACTGCATCCTGTATTAATTTCTCTGTGCGTTCTTACAGTTTATCTTTTGGTTGCAGAGAAATGGATCCCAAAACGGAGATGAGATTCCATTGGATACGCCACACGACGCTGTGGTTACTTATGGAGACGGAGTGACTCCAGGGAGTGGAGGAACAGCATCGCAGAGCGATCAAACCGGTCAGCCTAATCCAAGGTTTCGGAGAGATAACATCCCACCTCCACCACAGTTCACTCCCCAGATGCCAGCTTTCCCGCCAGGACAAGCCATGGACGGGCAACAGATGTTCTAGATGATGTATGCTATGATGCAAGCACAGCAACAGATTCAGCAAGAAGCTCAACGTCAGGAGGCCGAGAATCTGAGAACCAGCCTGGTATCCGTATTGGAATAGGCAAATCCACCAGCGAGGCGATCGACGACTGGATCTATCACTGACTTCCGTCAACTCAAGCCTCGTACATTTTCTGGTAAAGAGGGGCCAACAGAAGTTCATGAATGGCTCACAAACATTCAGCATCAGTTGGAAGCCGCTGAACTTCCTAGAGAGAAGTGGATGACTGTAGTCAGAATGCAGTTAACTGAGAATGCACATCACTGGTGGTTAGCAGAGGAGAGGAGGATCGGACAGGACTGAGTCACATGGGAAGAGTTCTCCAGACTCTTCCAAGAGATATACATTCCAGCAGTTGCACGATCAGAGCTCAGAGACAAGTTCAACTGCCTCATCCAAGGCAGTATGACAGTGGAAGAATACAATGCGGAGTTCATTCGCCTTAGTCGCTTTGCCCCAAACTTGATTTCGACCGAGGAAGAGAAAGCTGAGAAGTTCTTTGATGGGCTGAAGTTCGAGCTGCAGAGATTGATTGGCTCAGTCGCACCTACATCTTATACCGACGTTCTCGCAGCAGCACGACGCATGGAGCGCGTCACTAGAAGAGAGTCGAACCTGAAGAGGCCTATCAACTCAGCACCAACCAGGACAGCACATGGGGATTCAGCAAAACGGACCCAGAGGAGCATGCCAGAGAGGACAGCACACAGGGCCATATCTCTCCCTACTTGTCACCACTGCGGCAAGATAGGTCACATTGAGAGGGAATGCCAACGCAAGTTGGGACTCTGCCTAGCTTGCGGGTCCAACCAGCATCAGACCAGAGAGTGCACCGAGCGCAGAGAGGGAGCACCGAGATTAGCTTTGCCTGCACCACGACCAGCTTACCCAGCAGTAGGAGCACAGCAGACAGGAGTTGGTGGAGTCAGACCACCAGCCCCAGGAGGGAACCAGCAGAGACCACCCCTTGCACCACAGGCAGCTCTATTTCAGCAGACTTAGCAGCAGAGAGGCCAAGCTCAAGGACGAGGCCAGGCATTCACTTTAGCTGTTGAGGAGGAGGCTACAGCAGGCGAGGTCATCGCAGGTACTATTTTAGTAGCTTCATTACCAGCTGTAGCATTATTTGATTCTGGAGCATCGTATTCATTTATAGCAGCTAGCTTTATAGCCACACATAGAGTAGCTACTGCACCCCTTCCGAAGATGAAGAGAATTCTTACGGGAGGCAGAATTATTCCGGTTAGTGACGTTTGTAGATCATGTTCTGTAGTAGTTTGTGGCCGAAAAATGCGAGCTCAATTTCTGATATTTTCTATGACGGACTATGATGTCGTACTTGGTATGGACTGGTTAAGTCAGTACCATGCGACCCTTGATTGCCGAATTGGGCGGGTTATATTTAGACCGCCTGGACATCCAGAATTTGAGTTTCTTCGAGGAGCAGTAGAGCAGAGAGTTCAGCCTACTCTTAGGGTACTAACTGTAGAAAGGGAGACAGGTTATCCAAGAGTCATATCTGAATTTATGGATGTATTCCCCGATGATCTTCCAGGCTTACCGCCTGATCGGGAAATAGAATTCACAATAGACTTAACTCCAGGAGCAGAGCCTATCACTTCATCAGTTTATCGACTGGCACCTAAGGAGTTAGTAGAGTTGAAAGCGCAGGTTGACGACCTTCTGGATAAGGGTTTCATTCGGCCCAGTGTTTCACCTTGGGGAGCACCCATATTATTTGTGCCAAAGAAGGATGGAACAGTACGGTTGTGCATTGATTACAGGGCACTGAATGCTATGACGATCAAGAACAGGTATCCCTTACCATGCATTGATGATCTATTCGATCAATTGAGTGGTGCAAGGGTATTCTCGAAGATTGACTTAAGATCCGGCTATCATCAGATCAAAGTAAGGAAGGAAGATATCCCGAAGACCGCATTCAGAACCAAGTATGGACATTATGAGTTCTTGGTGATGCCGTTTGGTTTAACCAACGCGCCAGCAGTGTTTATGAGCTTAATGAACATAGTCTTTCATCAGTTCTTGGATAAATTCGTGGTGGTGTTCATAGATGACATTCTCATATATTCCAAGAGCCCTGAAGAGCACGAGGAGCATCTCAGAATCGTGCTGGAGACCTTGAGGCAGGAAAAGTTATACGCAAAACTCAGTAAGTGTGAGTTCTGTATGGACAAAGTACCTTTCTTGGGACACATCATCTCAGGAGAAGGATCTCAGTGGATCCAGAGAAAGTTGCGGCAATAGAGACTTGGCCTACACCCACAACAGTTGCAGAGGTGAGAAGCTTTCTCGGACTCGCAGGATATTACCGAAGGTTTGTAGAAAATTTCTCGAGGATTGCAGAACCAATAACGAAGCTGACACGCAAGGACCAGGAGTTTATATGGACAGAAGACTGCCAGAAGGCCTTCGAAGAACTGAAGAGAAGATTGACAACAGCACCTGTCTTGACTCTTCCATCAGGGTCAAGAGGTTTTGTTGTGTACAGTGATGCATCAGGCAGTGGACTAGGATGTGTTTTGATGCAACATGGCAAAGTCATTGCTTATGCGTCGAGACAGTTGAAAGTCCACGAGAAGAACTATCCAACACATAATCTGGAACTAGCAGCAGTTATATTTGCATTAAAGATTTGGAGGCACTACCTTTATGGAGAGAAAGTAGACATCTTTACAGATCATAAAAGTCTGAAATATGTATATACTCAGAAAGAGCTTAACATGAGGCAGAGACGCTGGCTTGAATTGATGGTAGATTTTGACATCGATCTGCAGTATCATCCGGGAAAGGCGAATGTCGTTGCAGATGCGCTCAGCAGAAAGCCTACGGCTTATTTCTTGACGATGCAGCCCGAGTTATTGAAGGATCTACAGGAGCTTCAGATAGAGGTTGTCTTACCAGGACAGAATGGCGTGATGGCTAATCTCGAGATTCAGTCATCACTCGTAGAGAAGATTAAAGAGGCATTGTCCACCGATGCTAGATTTTGAAGACTCAAAGAGAGGACAGAAGCGGGCATGCAGACAGGACTCCGCATTCACGAAGACGGGATATTGAGGTTCGAAAATCGCCTGTATGTTCCAAATAGAGAATTGAGACAGGAGTTAATGGCGGAAGCACATAGCTCTATGTACTCTGTTCACCCAGGAGGAACCAAGATGTACCGAGACTTGAGACAGTATTACTGGTGGCACGGAATGAAAAAAGAGATTGCAAGATTTGTGGCCAAATGCTTAGTCTGCCAATAAGTAAAGGCCGAACATCAGAGGACTGCGGGTATGTTACAGCTACTTCCTATACCGAAATGGAAGTGGGAGCACATCATGGTGGATTTTGTCACAGGATTTCCGAGGAGCCCCAGCGGAAAAGACGCAGTATGGGTGATAGTGGATAGACTCACTAAATCGGCACACTTCTTGCCATTTAGAGTGGGACAGTCCACAGAGGTACTAGCCGACATGTACATGCGACAAATCGTCAAATTACATGGAGTGCCGGTCAGTATTGTATCGGATCGAGATTCGAGATTTACCTCTCATTTTTGGAGAAGCATGCAAGAAAGTCTGGGCACCAGACTCAAATTCAGCACGGCATACCACCCGCAGACAGATGGCCAATCAGAACGCACCATTCAGATATTGGAGGACATGTTGAGATCATGTATGCTAGACTTTGGAGGATCTTGGGAAGATCATCTGCACTTAGTGGAGTTCTCCTACAACAACAGTTATCAGGCCAGCATCCAGATGGCACCATTTGAAGCTTTATACGGAAGGAAGTGCAGATCGCCTATATGTTGGAGTGACGTTGGTGAACGTCAAATACTGGGTCCAGAATTGGTAACGCAGACAGTGGAAAAGGTAAAACAGATTCAGAATCATCTACGAGCAGCTCAAGACAGACAGAAGCATTGGGCAGATACGCACAGACGTCCCCTGGAGTTTAAAGAAGGAGATCACGTGTTCTTGAGGATTTTGCCCACTCGGGGTACTATTAGATTCGGGAGCAGAGGCAAGTTGAGCCCAAGGTATATCGGGCCCTTTGACATTCTAGAGAGCATTGGTGAGGTGGCGTATCGTCTTGCATTACCACCATCCTTAGAGGGAGTACATAACGTATTCCACGTCTCACAGCTGCGCAGGTACGTGACCGACCCCAATCACGTAGTCGATCATTCAGAAATTGCAGTGGGCCCAAGCTTGAGGTATGAAGAACAACCAGTTGGCATCCTTGACGTCAGCGAGAAGACATTGCGAGGACAGATAATCAGATTGGTTCGTGTAGCATGGAAACATCATTCCCCTGGAGAATCGACTTAGGAACGAGAAGATAGTATGCGCCAGCGTTACCCCCACCTGTTTGAGGAGACAGTTGTAAGCTAAGCAACCTTGTATTTCCATAACTTTTTCTTTATAACTTACTCTTTGATTGCGAGGACGCAATCCTTTTAAGGAGGGAAGATTGTAAACACCCTGAATTTTGAGTATAAAATTTTTAAACAAGTTATTACGAATTTAGAGTATTTTCTGAAACCAAAAGCGAAGAGGATTGAGATTAAAGAATTTTTGTATGGCCAAAGGGTGTTAAATATTCTAGAAATAATATAATATAATGTACAATAGAAAACCGGACCTATGGTAATTTTCGGTGAATTGTTTGGACTCCGTAGCGGCATTTTACGCCTTTGAAACTATTGATTTCTAAAACCGAACCAAACCAAGCTCAAACCAATCCAGTTTAAACCCACCAAAGTGGGTCAGACCCGAACCGCTGTAGAATCTGACCCGCTGCAAACCCTAGGCTGCGGTGAATACTGTAGCGCCTATAAAGCTTCGGCATTCGTGCCAGGGAGGCCGCCACCTCGAGATCACAGCCGCTTTTCCTCACGAGGAGCCGACTTCCCCCATCCTTCGAACGCCGCTCGGTCAAGACCCAGGTCGCCGCCGTTCAGCCCAGACGTCGATCACCCAGTCGGCGCCGACTTCCCTTCAAGACCCCTGCGCCGCTGCCGCCAGGCCGAAGGTGATCTCGAGTCGACACAGCCGTCCCCTGTGTCCGATTTCGCAGAGATTATCAGTCGGGTTCCTCCCAAACCGAACAGCGCCGACCCCAACCCCGCCGTGCCGACGACGCCTTCCTCCCCGACCCGACAACGCCGCATCAGCCGACCAAGGCCGTCGCCCCTCTGGTCGACCCCGCCTCGGAGTTGACCCAGCCCCGTCGCGGTCACGACCGAAAAACCTAGTCTGTATGCCTGGACTCAGCAACCTGATCGCAGGACACGGAATTAACGTTTGGACACGTGGGAAATAGAATTCACGGAGCCCTATTCAGGTACCGATTTCTCTCACCTCGCAGCACCTTTTTCAATTCTGTCAGTTGTTATGTGTAAATTGTATAACCCTCTTGGTGCCCGTGCAACTCGCTCGGTGCATCGCGTCCTGTAGTGATCGTGCACCGCGATCCAAAACAGAAAAAAAATAACGCTCTGTTTTACCCCGGAACTGAGTACGCCCCGCCAATCGGGACGACTTGGTCGCACGCGGTCTTTACCGAACTGTGCGCGAGGTTGATACGGTCGTATGGAATTTTGCGAAAGTCGTTTCGGAGGTGCGTGCACTCCGGAATCAACGCGTATCCGCCGACGACACCCCGTATCCGTCCTTTCTGAAACATACTATAACTTCGTGTACACATGTAGGATCGAAACGAAACTTACGCCATCGGACTCGTAGCAATACGCTGGTCCTGTGAGCCAAGTTTGGTCTGATTCTGAGAACGTTGATAAAATCGCGTATTGTGGGCCCCACCGGCTCCACTTGACGGACGATTTTGTGAACGGCTCATCGGAATCCAATTCTGAAAGTTCCGTTGGGTTCATATCATCGTTCTTGACTTGAAGACACTGAGTTTACAGAATTTGGAGACCTTTGACCCTGACACATTTTTCGGTGCAAAGTGGCCCACGTGTGGACCCCGCTTTGGCCCGGAAATGACCATTTTGCTCCTGTGTCCAAATTGGACGTAAGGACAGGCAATTCTAGCAGTTTGATACCTTCTGAGGCTGTTGGTGATATTTATTACAGCTTTTGGAGTAGCACCTGCCGGATCCACTGATACAGGGACAGTTGTTGACATTCAAACATCAGGTAAGTGTACCTTGCCAACTCTGGAGTATTGTTACATATTTTTCTTGCTTCATTATACTACTATGCATGCTTAACCTAGGACCGTGTGACATACTTAGCGTTCGATTATCAGTCGGGTGCCAATATCGTACGCGGTGTTGGGTATTGTCATCTAGAGATGGACATACGTGACATTTTATCTTCTCGTACTTGTCTTACCAAGTACACTATGACCCAGGACACTCGACACTGTTCATGGAACAGGATCCTCCTGAGATATTCGTGGTGATTCTGTATAGGAGACAGGACTTATAGAGATACTATATTCTAGATACATTATGACTTGTGCATTAGTTATGATCCCGCTGACATGGATGTGAGACGTTATGTTCATGATTTATGTGGTTACATTGGGTGGGGAGAGACACACAGACTACAGGCTGATTATATATACACCCCTACTATTGTGAGGCCCAAGACTCTGAAGGCCGAGCTTGGCCCATTACTCATTATTACTGCTGCTACCGGCTCCCCTACACAGAGCTTGTAGTATGCTTCAGCCTGAGATCTAGTGATGCTCTCATCTTGCATATCACTTAGCTGGTTATTTTAGTATTCCCTATTATTCCATCTAATGCTGGAGAGACCCACAGGCTACAGGTTGACTATGTTATGCCGGCTACTCAGTATCCCGCTGAGCTAGACCACCTCTTGACACCACTGCTACAGGCTCCCCTACACAGAGCTTGTAGATGTTCAACCTGAGTACTACTGATATTCTCTCTTGCATTTTATACATATGTTTACATACTTACCCTATTTATCTTATTATTTGCTGCACTGTTTATATTCTGGCTTGTATTATTTCCTGTACCTTGCTATGTCCCCTGAGGACCTGGATATGGATTTTGTCCCCAGATTTTGCAGACGTGGTTTATCCCGAGGTATACGGGACCGCAGCAGAAGGAGCCGATCCAGGAGCTGTACCGCCATCTGAGGATGAGGTCTTAGCTGAAGACTTCTCTTGAGCATCCATGCTCAGCTTTTATTATTTATTTCAGTCATTATTTTCTGGTCTGCTGAACCATTGTACTAGAGATTTATCGGATTGTTCCCCGAAGTACTTTGTTGAGACTAGATGATGATTTACCTTCTTATTTATTCTGTGGATCATATTTTATATCTTGTGTGGATGAGATTAGTTGTACCATGATTGTCGTAGACTTGTTTTACAGCTTAAGTATGCCCTGGTGGATCCATTAAATTGGGTTGGTCCATCGGTGCGTACTGCTGGCCATTGCCACGTATCTGGTCCCACGGTATTTTGGGACTGGGGCGTGACATATATCGTGCACTTCAGATAGTGACGGTGGCAGGGCAATCTGATATGCGACTGGGGTGACTCGCTTAAGTATCTCGAACGGGCCGACGAATCTTGGATTTAGCTTCCCTTTTGCTCCAAATATGGTAACTCATCGCATGGGCGAGACTTTGAGAAATACTCTATCACCTTCTAGGAACTCAAAAGTTCTATGGTGCATATCTGAGTAACTCTTTTAACGGCTTTGTGCCACCTTCAACCGTTCACGGATCAAACAAATCTTTTGGACGGTTTTTTCTACGAGCTCCGGGCCAAGAATTTCCCGTTCACCAACTTCATCCGAATAGATTGGGGATCTAAACTTCTGTCCAAATAATGCCTCATATGGCACCATTTGAATGCTGGATTGATAACTATTATTATATGCAAATTCGGCTAATGGTAGATGCATGTCCCAATTTGTCTTCAAGTCCAAGATGCCGAACAGTAGCATGTCCTTGAGGATTTGGTTTAACTGTCTGGCCGTCCGTCTGAGGATGGTAGGCGGAGATGAACTTTAACTTTGTCCCTATTGCTGACTGAAGGCTCTCCCAGAAGCGTGATAAGAATTATCCATCTCGATTAGAGTAATGGATACGGGCACACCGTGGAGTTAAACAATCTTATTAAGGTTGATCTATGCCAGACGATCGGCACTCTAAGTAACTTTGATAGGCAGAAAGTGGGCTGACTTGGTGAGTCGATCGACGATGACCCAGACGACATTATTTTCCCGTTGCGTTTTTGGCAAACCAACAACAAAATCCATCTTTATGTGTTTCCATTTCCACTCCGATATAGAAAGGTTCTGCATCTCTCCATCCGGCTTCTGGATTACGACACAAATAACGCCATATCCCTTTTTATGTCGTGCCACCAAAATGTCGTATGAGAGCTTGATACATCTTCGTGCTTCATGGATGTGAAGTGTAACTCGCATAGTCGGCTTCAGTGAGTATGTCCTTTCTGAGGTTTACATCGTTAGGAACACATAATATTTCCTTCACCCGCATTATTCCATCCTGCTCACTGTACCGCCGAGCGCCGGACCCCCGAGCGCTGCACCCCGAGCACTGCACTCCCGAGCGTCGGACCCCCGAGCGTTGCACCCCGAGCGCTGCACCCCCGAGCGCTGCACCGCCGAGCGCTGTACCCGCCGTCGAGTGCTGTACCCGCTGCCGAGCACTGTACCCGGCCCGACTGAGCGTCGGACCCCGTCGACAGAGCCGCCCGACAACGCCGCACACTGCTGACCTCGCTGAACCTGACCGGAGCAGCCTTCGACTCGACGACGCCGCAACACGCACGTCTCAATTCCGCACGCAGGTTCGAGTTCCTTCTTGCTTATACGTGTGCGCATGCATATAATTCCCTTGGAGACCTTCGCACTTATTATGTTGAATACTGGCATATAGATACATAACTTGGTGCGTACGTAAGTACGTATTAGTATTAGTATTGGTATACGTATATGGTTATTACGTGTACATTGATATGTATATAACCCTAATGTATGCAACCCAAGTTAGTATACATATATATATATATATATATATATATATATATATATATATATATACAGAGTACATGTATAAAAAATAGGATTAAATGTGTTTCAGGAATATATATATAGTATATATATATATCTCCCTAATACCTATTTAATATAGATACAAGGCATAAATTCTATTTAAAGCATATGTATATACATATATCTACTATAATTATAACCCATAGAAAATATGTATATGTTAGATCACTTTGTATGGAGGACTTGGAAGTGACCACGGATACCCCGTAGGTACATCGGCATGTGACCCCTAGCGTAGCCCATTGAGATCATTATGTTGAATGTGTGCTAGAGTAATGTCTGATACAGTATTATATTTATGATACATCTATAGGACTGTTGGATCATTCAGACGATACCTGGGAACCCGGACAGTGGTATTTCCAGCTAAGGACCACAGGCGAGTACATTCTCTGACAGTTTCTATTATGTTGATTATCTCTATAATTCTTATTGTATAGCGTACATGACTCTGACACTGTTCTTTACATGAGTTGGCATCATCGAGACCTGTCACGAGGAGTCGTGATTGGGATCCATCGTGCTAGCTGGGGGGAATGGGGAAGTATTAGTAGTTATGTGATCATACCCCTTACATGCAGTATTAGCTCACCTACATCTCACGTCGGTGCAGCCTTACCCTTACATGCCTAATCACTGTTACATTCTGGTTAGCCTGACCTGTTGGGGATGATCGCTAATCCATGTAATGAGTCATATAACCCAAGCCGATCACATGATATACTGATGTTTCACACACTTAGATAGATGATTCTTGATATGTATCTTGATAGATTGATCTTGTATTTTCACATATTCTAGTGGTTGTTCTTATACACACTTACATATCAGTTCATTGTTCTTGCGTGTACTAGTAGTTTTTATTCATTGTCAGATGCTATTGATGATGATGTTCCAGTATCTATTTCCTGTATTCTTTATTCCAGTATTTCTTATTTCCAGTTATTTTATATCTGTCTTGTATTTCTTTACACTGTGTTATAGTTTTTTCAATATATGTGGAACTGCTGTTAGAGGTGTATTTTTGTTCCAATCCTGACTGGATATTTTTTCCAGAGAATCTTGAGGATTTCTGTACCATGCACTACGGACCAGGTATAGACGCAGACTATGTACCAGAGATCCTAGAGGAGACCATGCTTCTAGATGAGGCTTTGCCTACAACTACCTAGATAGTATTTATTGTATGCTTGAGACTTATGAAGGATATTTTAGTTTATGTTAGACTTATGTTAAGTTTAATTGGAGACTTGTGTTGGACAGCTAGACTGTGAGTTATCTTTATGTTTGAGACATGGTGTTTAACTATGTTATTTCTTTTATCTTTTATCGTGCCTTATAGTTGTGGTGATTGAGTTATATTGTGAGATCATGGAGATGTATATTATACAGGTGTTTAGTTATCTAGTATTACTGTGACCTTGACAGCGTTCTACCGCCGATACTGCGGCGTAGGCTGGACGTACCCACGCTCTCATGCCCCTATACCGGGTGCGGGTCGTGACACTCACCGCAAAGTTGGTCGTCATTTATGCTGAGATAAGATTAAATATCTTCTTTAGGAATAGGTCGTCCTTCTGAATGGACTTAACTTTCTCCAACAAGTCTTGTTCGAGGCACAACTGAGCCACCTGCGCCCCCTTTTTGTATCTTATTCAGAGTGTAATGTCCAAACTTTCGAGATCCCTTTGCGGCCTATCATTGATAACTAAGATCCCAACAAACACTCGACTCAGTGCATCAGCTACAACGTTGCCCTTGTCCAGTTTATATCTGATCAAGTCAAAGTCGTAAGGAGTTCAAGCCAACGTCATTGCCGTAGATTCAAATTCTTTTGAGGATAGAGGTATTTGAGGATTTTGTGATCCATGAAGATTTTATACGGATGCCATAGAGGTAATACCGCCATAACTTCAACGCGAACACCACTGCTGTAAGTTTTAGGTCGTGCATTGGATAATTCCTTTCGTTAGGCTTTAACTGCCTCAACGCAAAGGCTATCACTTTGTCCCTCTGCATAAGGACATATCCCAAACCCTTTCCTGAAGCGTCGCTATAGATCTTAAAATCATTGGGTCCTTCCGGAAGAGTAAGAATTGGTGCTAAGATGAGTCATTGCTTTAATTCTACAAATGAAGCTTCACATTCATTCGTCCACGCGAACGCTACTCCTTTCAGAGTGAGATGAGTCAGAGGTAAGGTGATCCATAAAAATTCTTTTATGAATCTCCTGTAGTAGCATTCTAGACCAAGGAA
Organism: Iris macrosiphon; assembly: GCA_036927795.1. Lineage (NCBI taxonomy): Eukaryota > Viridiplantae > Streptophyta > Magnoliopsida > Asparagales > Iridaceae > Iris > Iris macrosiphon. The sequence goes on along the minus strand of JAYESA010000004.1, from coordinate 66,551,895 downwards.
GCTCTGAATGTTGTTGGATGACTCAGGTCTCTTCCACTTCACGATGGCTTCAACTTTTTTTGGGTCGACTAAGATGCCCTCCGCAAAAATGATGTGCCCGAGAAAAGATATGTTATCCAACCAGAACTCGTACTTGCTTAGCTTCGCGAATAACTTATTGTCTCGAATAGTTTGAATCACCATCTGCAGGTGTCCTGCGTGTTCATCCTTATTCTTTGAGTATACTAAGATGTCATCTATGAATACTACCACAAACTTATCGAGGAATGGTCAGAACACATGGTTCATCAAACACATGATTGCGGTAGGAGCATTTATCAGTCCGAGTGGCATGACAGAAAACTCATAATGGCCATAGCGGGTCCGAAATGCTGACTTCGGCATGTCCTCTGGCTTGATCTTTAATTTCTGGTAGCCATAGCGAAGGTCTATCTTTGAAAACACTGATGCTCCTTACAGCTGATCAAAGAGGTCATCGATCCTGGGCAGGGGATACTTGTTTCGGATAGTGATCTTATTTAGCTCTCGATAGTCTATGCAGAGTCGCAACGTTCCATAATTCTTCTTTACAAAGGGTAAATGTGCGCCCCAAGGAGACACGCTCGGACGAATATACCCACGGTCAAGCAATTCTTGTAGTTGGCACTTTAACTCCTTTAGTTTAGTAGGGGCCATTCGATACAAGGCTTTGGAAATTGGTTGGATATTTGGAAAGGTATCTATAGTGAACTCAATTTCTCGATCGGGTGGCATGCTAGATAGTTCATTCGGAAACATATCATGGAACTCCTCCAAAATGGAAGAAGACTCAGTGTTTGCGCAATCCAGCTGCGTGTCCCGAACAGATGCTAAGTATCCCTCGCATCCAGAGTGTAGTATCCGTCGAGCTGACATCACAGAAATTACCATGCAGGTCTTTGACGCATCTGTTGCTGAACCACTCATGTAGCAGAATTCTGCCTCTCCACATAGACGAAAGACGACCCATTTCTCTGCACATTTGATAGTTGTCAAGCAAGCGCTGAGCCAATCCATCCCCAAAATAATTTCATAATCCTGAACATCTAGGACTAACACATCGAACGAGAGTTTCCTTCCCCCAATACAGACTTAACAGCCCTGACATACAGAACGGACATGTATTTTTATTCCCGATGGGGTGCTAATACTAAGGTCTAGATATAATTGTGTCATTTCTATCATATTTTGTACGACAAACTTTGTGGATATAAAGCTATGCATTGAACCGGAATCAAATTTCACACGAGCAGGTATGTTATTGAAAAGCAATATACTTGACACAACGGTATCTGATGCTAGGGCCTCTTCCCATGTCAAAGCGTACACCCAACCTAGAGTTTGATGACGCTTTTGCTGTGGTACAGCTCGATTGGCTTGAGGTGTTGAGAAGAAATTTGGATGTTGAGGGTGACAATCAGAGAGGCGCGGACAGTTACAAATTCCATGGTTCGAATTACCACAAGCGAGGCATAAAACAAGCTTCGAACGACATTCATGGATGGCGTGCCCTGGCTTCTTACAGAAGGGACATGTTTGGCTTGAATTTCTTTTCTGCTGACTGCCGTTAATTGGATGCTTTGGAGCGATATTTCCTCTCGCGTTGCTATGGCGCTTATGATTAGAAGTATGCACAGCGCCGACAGCAACTGAAGGATTTTGCGGTTCAAGAGAAAGTGCATAGTTGAGGACTTCCTGCATAGTCAGGTATTGGGAATGACCATGTGCGCATAGATGGCACATCGTGGGCAACCTTTGAATCATCCTACATGACTCGCCATATCAGGTAAATATGATCTTGCAAAATTGGCGAGATGGTTGAATTCGGTAGAGTACTACTTCACTGTCATATTGCCTTGGTAGAGCTGTATGAACTCATTCTTCTTTCACCAACGAACGGGAGAGGATATAAACTCCTCTTCGAACGTGGCATGGAAGATAGCCCACGCGATCGTATCCACTTTATCGCCTACTAAGAGAGATCTTCGATGCACGTCCCACCAATCGTGCGCATTCAACCGGAGCTGTAATTGGGCACACGTAATATATTTTTCTCATGTACCTCTAGCAATTTAAAGTGATCTTCAAGCTCTGTTAGCCAATCTAGAGCCATGACTGGATCCTCAGTCCCTTTGAAAGGCGTGTTTCAGACCTTCTTGAAGTCGATAAAGTCAAAGGTGGTCACTTCCTTCTTCTTTGGAGTTTAAGATATTTCGACTTCAGGAGCGAGTCTCTTCACTGGTGCCGCTGCTGTCGTTGGGAATGGTTGGAGGCTAAGGTCTGAATGATCTGTTGTAGGGAATCTACCTACTTCTGTTGGATTGCAAATCGGGCTTCTAAATTATCTTACAACTTGCTTTATCGTTCTTTCGCCCGCTTCTGGGCTCGCTCATAATGAGCCTCATCCCTCTGTTGGCTTGCTTCAAGCATCCGCGTCATTTGGTCAATCGGGTCGACATGGGACATGGCTCGCTGGCTTTTGGAACTTTTTGAGGTGCCAGAACTAGTTTTCTGGGCTCACTACTAGAAAAAGCGGGATTAGCGACGTATTTTAGCGACGTCAAAAGAAACGTCGCTAATAATATATAAATTAGCGACTCATTATAAACACGTCGCTAGACGTCGCTAAATGGCGACATTTAGCGACGTTTAGCGACTTTTAATACGATTTTAAAAGATAAGTCGCTATAAGTTCAATTAAGGTCGCTAAACGTCGCTAATATGTCTAATTTAGCGACGTATATAGCGACATTTAAACTCAAAATATTTAGCAACGTGTTTAGCGACGTCCTTTACGTCGCAAATATTTAATTTAGCGACATTTTTTATTGGACGTCGCTAAACGTCGCTAAAATTTGGTTAATTAGGGGTCGGTTTCATTTTTCCCCGTCAGTTGAAATTTCGATTCGAAAACAAATTTCCCCACCCCAGCTCCGTCGACCGCGACTACTCCGGCAAGGTATACTCTCTCTCTCTCTCTCTCTCTCTCTCTCTCTCTCTCTCACAGGACACATGTGACATTGACACAAACACGACACACACACTGACACTGACACAGACACAGACACGGCACACACACACACTGACACAGACACTGATCTGGACCTAGGGTTAGGGTTAGGGTTAGGTTTTTTGACATGGGGTTAGGGTTAGGGTTAGGGTTAGGTTTTTTGACATGGGGTTAGGGTTAGGGTTAGGGTTAGGGTTAGGGTTAGGTTTTTTGACAATGTTCATGCATGTGCGATCATGTAGAGATCAGATTTTAATTTCTTCTTTCAAGTATAAAATAAATAAATAATATGGATCGATGAATAAGAAAGAAAGAACATAAGTGTATTTATTTGCACTTTTGCAATATATATATATATATATATATATATATATATATATATATATATATATATATATATACATACATACATACATACTAATTGTTTGATTTTGTGGTTACTATTCATTGGTCCAATGGAGGAGGGGAAGAAATGATGGCTATTATTGAATCCATGTTCATATGTCATGACTACGTACATTGGGTGAACAAATTAGAACTAATTCCTGAATATTCGTACAACAACTGATCATGTGATCAAATTAATTAGAACGCCAATTATTCGACCAGGAAGTGTATGATCTAAGCAACCGTCCTTAATTGTGCCCCAAGAATTTTGAGCTCTAGCTACTTCCTCGTTCCACTCCCAATATATATAGGGGTTAATTGCCGAAAGCAAAGTACTGCGGAGTTATGTATCTCAGTTCCTCACCCTACTGCCAGTTTCAAGAAGTGCCTAATGGTCTAAATAATATGACTATAACAGTTGAATTAGCTAAACGAAACTTACAAATCAGCTTAAATAAATAAAGGATTAATTTCAACACTTACTGAAATCACTAGCTAGCAGTATGAAAAGCCTCTAATGGAGCAAAGATATCATCGCAGCATGCATCATTAAGGACATGCATCTCAAGAAACTTATTGGCTTCGGCTGGAGCCTACTACACTAAAATTCGGACACTGACACAGAAGTGGGTTAAGGTATAGTAGTAAAGTGGTATTAAGATATTATTTGGGTAATGTTATATATATATATATATATATATATATATATATATATACTGCTTTTCCAATAACGGACACTGACACAGACACAGAAGTTAATTTTGCATGTAATGATTTATATGATACATACTGTCAATTTTGCAGAAGTATCTAGAAATGGATATGAATTACTATCTGCGTCATCGTTCGTGGATGTACAACCGTCATCCTGATGACATGTGCGGTGTGCGGGATGAATTCATTGAGGGTGTACAGCAGTTCCTGCAGTTCGCCAAGGCGTTCCATCAGTACATGGACGGTACCAAAATTAAGTATCCATGTGTGAGATGTCGCAACAGGAAATATCATCCAGAAGTGGAAGTTACATATCATTTATACTCGAAGGGCTTTACGCCGAATTACTATCAGTGGACCGCGCACGGAGAACTTGTATCTCTAGCATCGGAGTCGGAGCCCTATGTGGAGCCGTATATGGATGTCCAAGACCACGATGCTTACGACGACGGGTTGGTGAACATGGTTTATGATGCGGCGGGGCCTAGTTTCAATCCTGACAATTATGATGCGGTGGGGCCTAGTTTCAATCCTGACAATTATGATGCGGCAGGACCTAGTTTCAATCCAGACAATTATGATGCAGCTGAGGAGGCACCGAATGCCGATGCTATAAAGTTTATGGAGTTGCTTGAGAATGCAAGGACTCCACTATATCCTGGTTGTGTGGACCATTCACCGTTGGAGGTGGTTACAAGATTATTGAGCATCAAGTCCGATTTTAACATGTCGCAAGAATGCTATAATCGACTGCTCGATTTGATTATAGAGATCTTGCCCGAGGGTGCAAAGTTGTCTAAAGACTTCTATCGATCTAAGAGGATGGTGAGATCGCTTTGGATGGGATACGAGAAAATTGATGCATGTCGCAACGGGTGCATGTTATACTACAAAGACGACAAGGATGAAGATGCGTGTAGATTCTGTGGTGCTGATCGCTACAAGGCCACTGTTAGAGGAAAGTCTGTCGGTGCAAGGAAGCCTACCGATTCGATGCACTACTTGCCTTTGACGCCGCGGTTGCAGCGGTTGTTTATGGTTAAGGAGACTGCAGAAAACATGAGTTGGCACAGGCGAAAACAGATCGAAGGAGTATTGGATCATCCATCCGATGGAGAAGCATGGAAGCACTTTGATCGAGAGTATCCACATTTTGCCGAGGAAGCGCGTAATGTCAGATTGGGGCTCTGCTCTGACGGTTTTACCCCATTCGGACTTTCGGGCTCCCAGTATTCGTGTTGGCCTGTGATCGTCACTCCGTACAATCTACCGCCTTGGATGTGCATGAAGACTCCGTATATGTTCCTAACCGTTATTATCCCGGGTCCGAACAATCCGAAGAGGAACATCGATGTGTACTTACAGCCTTTGATAGATGAGTTGAATCAGCTGTGGAAAGTAGGTGCCAACACGTACGATGTTTCTAGAAAGCAGAATTTTTAGATGAGGGCAACACTTATGTGGACCATCAACGACTTTCCGGCCTATGGAATGTTATCGGGATGGAGCACCCATGGTCGTCTCTCATGTCCGTATTGCATGGACCGTTCTCAGGCTTTCCGTTTGAAACACGGAGGCAAACCGTGCTTCTTCGATTGTCATCGACAATTTTTGCCGAAGGATCATCCGTACCGGAGGAATCGGAATACTTTTCGTACGGGAGTTGTGGAGAAGGCCAATCCACCTCCAAGGTGGCCCGGATGCACGATATGGGAAGAGGTAAAATATTTACCAAGTGCTATCGAAGAGCCTGCTAAGGGGTACAAGTATGACGGATTTGGTCGCACCCATAACTGGACGAAGAGGAGTATATTCTGGGATCTGCCATATTGGAGCACCAATCTGATCAGACATAACCTTGATGTCATGCATATCGAGAAGAATGTGTTTGATAACATAATTAATACTGTAATGGATGTAAAGGGGAAGACGAAAGATAATCCGAAGGCCAGGTTGGACTTAGAAGACATATGTAGACGTCCTGCATTGCATCTGATAGAGGAGGGGAATGGAAAGTTAAAGCAACCTAAGTCAGTTTTCTCACTGGATAAAGAGGATAAAGGTAGACTTTGTAGGTGGATTCAGGGTCTAAAGTTTCCAGACGGGTACGTGTCGAACTTGAGAAGATGCGTCGACCTCAAGGAGAACAAACTAGTAGGTATGAAGAGCCACGATTGTCATGTATTCATGGAGAGGTTAATTCCGATTGCATTTCGGGAATTCTTACCGCAGGTCGTTTGGAACCCATTGACAGAGCTGAGCATATTCTTCAGAGATCTTTGTTGTACTAAGTTGCTCGTCGATCGTCTAGAAAAGCAAGAGAGGGACATTGCGGTAATACTATGTAAGCTCGAGAAGATATTTCCTCCAGGATTCTTCGACTCTATGGAGCATTTGCCAATTCATCTTTCCTATGAGGCACGTGTTGGTGGTCCTGTCGGTTATCGGTGGATGTACCCCTTCGAGCGTCATCTGAATCACCTAAAGAGAAAGATGAAAAATAAGGCACGGGTTGAAGGATCTATTTGTGAAGCTTATGTTCTCGAGGAGATTACAAACTTTTGCTCGACGTATTTCAAACCGCATGTTGCTACTAATAGGACGAAAGCTCCCAGAAACGACGACGCATATAAGGAATCTAATGATGCAATACTCAAAGTATTCAATGCATCCGGAAAGCCTTCCGGAAAAATGAAGAAGAGATATTTGAATGACGATGAGCTAAGGGCTGCTCAATTGTATATATTACTCAATTGCGACGAGGATGAAGTGGAGAAGCTAGAGGGGTAAGTAATTAATACGTCAACGTTTACATCATCTCAATGTAATAGTATAAGATACTATTATGCTACTAATTAGCAGTTGCATCATTGTTTTTCAGCACATATAATGATGAGTTGAGGTCGGTTAGACCCTACATAACAGACGAAGAAGTAGAACAAGAAATGAGATGCCATTTTCCTTCTTGGTTGAGCGCATATGTAAGATACTTGGTAATTACTTTTTATTTCTGTACTTGTAAAACAAATAACTTACCATCGCTACTTTGGTATTTAGGTCGATCGTCTAATATCATCCGAGACTGAATCTATTAGGACTCTAGCCAAGGGACCAATTACTGCCGTAAAAATATGGCCAAGTTTCTGTGTGAATGGGTTCAGGTTCAAGTCAACAAATGCTCCTATCAGAGACAGCTTTCTGGATCTTGATTCCACGAAAAATAGTGGTTTGTGTATCAAATCTACAAACTACAAAGACGTCAATCCGGGCAATGATTTTTTTGGCATCTTACGAGAGATTGTGGAGTTGACATATAATTATGGCCCAGAACCTGCTAATATCGTGCTATTCAGGTGTGAATGGTTCGATCCGATTCAAGATCAAGGTTGGAAAATTGACAAGCATGGCCTTGTAGATATAAACTACAAGCGTAGATATCAAGGCTACGAACCATTTGTCCTATCAAGTCAGGCTCAGCTCGTGTACTTCATAACTTATCCTAGACGGGGGACAGCGAGGTCGGATTGGTGGGCAGTATGCAAGACTAAAGCTAAAAATACCTTTGACATTGACGAAATAGCTTATCAGGAGGACGATCTACCTCTTGTAACAAATATTGTAGATGTGGACTCAACGGAAGTTACTCATTACACGAGTAATAATGTAGAAGATGTAGAATTATTCGAAGAGGACGAAGTAGATGAAAGTGAAGACGAGGAAGAGGAAGAGCAGGACGAGGAAGGCGAACAAGATGAATTTTCTGAAGATGATTGAAAATATAAAATATTCCATGTAGAATGTAACTATATTTGGACTGTAAAATGCTTTGAGATATGTATCACATTTTGACATTAACGAATATATGTATTATATTTTGACTGTATAATGCTTTGAGATATGTATCACATTTTGACTGTAGAATGTAGTATATATTTGTGTTTCTCTATATTCATCATATGTTGTTATCAAATATGACAGGACGACACGGAGGATTCTGCAGGTCCCGAGGTAGACAGAGTGTCACTCCGGTACTGCCTACTGTTGGTTCCGGATCATCGTCGCCCAGTACTCCAGTATATCGAGCAGCCACATCTCCGACTGCGACGACGTTGCGTGGCATCACTCCTGGGACGAGTAGTTCCAGGCGTGATAGTACTCGTGATAGTACTCCCTCATCCAGCGTTCCTCCTGCTGACGGAACCATGGAGACTGATGAGCATGTAGAGGAGGTCGTGCCGACGTTGTCCCAGCATCAGCAAGATCCTTCATGCGCACCACCGGAGGAGACGAGGACAGAGATTTGGGCCGACGGTACAAAGTAAGTCAATTAGATGGTTTAGTATATATTTGTGTTTCTCTTTATTCATCGTATATTGACTTTTTCAGTAATCTAAATTATTATTTCTGTATAGATATCGTCCATCGTCGGTTCAGAGACGCCTGGGCCAATTTCTGAGGAACAACTACGGTGGCCCTTGGATCAACTACTCTGAGGCTCCGGAGGAGAGGAAGGCGTTCTGGTTTGCGCACTTCCAGGTAAAAGTATATTAAATAAATCCTCTAATTTATGCATATTCGTGATGCTAACTTAATGAATTATTTATTGTAGCAAACGTATTTTTATCCTCCGTACCGGGCCGAGTTGATCGAGCGGCTCTTTCCTACCGTTGCCGCCAAGCTTATCCGAGATGCTCTGGATGACCAGAAGGCTCGTGATCGTGCTGAAAAACCGATCCAAGGTTGGATCACGCCTGAGCAGTGGACTGCGATGAGGGCTAGATTCTACGATCCGAGCTACAAGGAAAGGTCTAAGAAGGCCAAGGCGGCTAGGCAGAATACTGCCAAGTGGTGTGGTGGCTCGATTCCGATGACGGAACATTTCCGTCGTTTGGTATGTTTTTTCTTTTAAAATATATTATTTTAATATAAGTACCATAAAATGGTACTTGGAAAAAATATTTAAGTTTAGTAATAAAAAATATATTTTTAACAGGTACAGAGGGGTGAGGATGCAAACATGGTGACCGTCTTCTTGGCCACCCATCGCAAGGACGGAAATCTCATTGATGAGAGGGCCTCACAGACCTATGTAAGTATTACTTTACTTTGTGTTTATTTTAATATAACTTAGGCAATTATTGAGTTTCCAAACCTTTTCTAGGCCGAGTATCTTAGGCTTCGTGAGCGGGCGACTGCTAGTGCACCTACACCTGGAGAGGCTGGTGCTTCGTCGCAGCCCGGTCCATCTCCGTCGGCGGACGACCTGTGGGTGACCGCAGCTGGTGGTCTCTAGAGGGGTACGTACTACGGTACGGGCTCCTATGGCGCCCTGGTTGCGACGCAGTCATCTAGGGCCTCCCCGACAGCTGTGCATTCCATACACCCCTCGCAGTCGCAGCCCTCGCAGTCGTCGGCCAGAGTCCAGGAGGCCGTCCAGGAGGCCGTTGACCGTCAGATTGCGTCTCTCCGTGACGACTTGCTGCGAAGTATGGAGGACCAGTCCCGGTCCCAGCCGCAGGCGGACGATCCGATGCTTATCGCACGATTGGATATGCTCGACCGCAGCATGACGGAGCTACGAGAATTAACAAATGATATTAGAGCCTCCAATGATCGCAACATCATGGAGCTGCAGGCGTCACAGCTATCGATGGGCGAGAAGCTGACGAGGATGCATGCGTCACAGTTATCGATGGGCGAGAACCTGACGAGGATGCAGGATTCAATGGGTGATAGCAGTACGAGGCTGTTATCTACCCTGGATTCTTACAACCAGCGACTCGCAGACTTGGAGCGGGCACGGCCGCCACCGACGTCACTGCCTTCTCCATCGACATCGATGTCGATTCCACGGGACGAGTATGAGGAGTTGTTATCCTTGAAGTGCGCCGCTGGTCAGCCTCCTGCAGATCCGTAGTAGTCTAGTTATTTTTATTATTATTTATGAATTATTGGTACTTCAACAATAGACATGATGTATGATGCTTCTTGTGGTCTTGAATTTTTTAGTTAATTTAATTGGATTATATAGTTATCCATATTTAATTGGATTGATACTTCTTGTGGTTTTTAATTTAATTGGATTATATAGTTAAATAGATTGAATCATGTTGGTGTGTATGATGAAGATGCTGTAAAACTGCAGGGAATCACCAATGTTTGATTCTGGAAATTTTTTTTTATTATTTTTTTTAAAATTAGCGACGTTATTAGCGACGTGTAGCGACTCTTAGCGACATTAATTTACGTCGCTAATCAGCGACACTGTAAAACGTCGCTAAGTTCGTCGCTAATGACGTCGCTAAAGTCGTCGCTAAGCGTCGCCAATTGCTGACATGGCAAGTATAGCCAGGTCATTAAAGACGTCGGTGTAACGTCGCGATTGACGTCGCTAATCAGCGACGTTTAGCGACTTTAATAAACGTCGCTTTTTAGTGACTTGGCGTCGCAAAACGTCGCTAAATTTAGCGACACATTAAAGTCGCTAAAAAACGTCGGCATAGCGACGTTTAGCGACATTTTTTGTTTTAGCGACTTGGTGTTTTCTGACTGCTTCAAAACGTCGCTAATTACGTCGCTAAACCTAATTAGCGACGATTTATTGTTATTTAGCGACGTTTTTAGACGTCGCTAATTTGACTTTTTCTGGTAGTGGCTTGTACCTTTCTTTATGCTAGTGTTGATGCTTGCGCTTGATACATTCTTTCAAAAGACGGTAACTTACATCAGGCTCATAATGTATTATGGACTTACTATATGGAACATATCTCATTTTGGCCAAACGAGTTCAAGAGTTCGCATAAGGAATAGATCATTAAAGAAACTTTTTTAACACGAGGGTCAAAGGAACTTGAAGTTGTGCTCTGATACCAATATGTCATGTCCCGATTTCCGTAAAATTGATAGTCTTCCCTCAGGCCTGATGTCGTGCATTCCTAGGTTGCGTAATGCACAAGGCCAAGGTATTTTAAATAACGAGCACATATTCAGAGTACGCAGATAATTGAACAAAATATTAAAACATGGAAAAGTTCTCTTTATTGATAATGAAAATCTTTATCCAAACTCTTGAACGAGTCAAATGATTATCGCACGGGCTTACAAAAGTAGACACAAAATTAGATAGTCATGTTGTACAATACATCCTTTTACTAAAACTTCAAGCTATAGACACCTTCGGGCGAAGCTATCGCCTTTTCACGTAGCTGCATAAGTTATGTACACGAGCTCCTGGATCTTCAAAACATCTCTTCAAAGGCGCGATCAGGGTGTGCCGGTAGGCGGACTGGATTGGGAAGTCTCTAGGCTCCTTGCAGGATCGTCTTAGTGTGGGGAACCTGTTACAACGAGGGTCAGTATATCAAAATGCACTAGTGAAGGCGAGCTAACCCAACTATACCAATCAACATATTGTTTATATGAAATATGAAAGTTATTATGTTGTCTTTCTATTTTGTCTTAGTCTATTTTACAAGCAAGCATTAGATATGAATGTTTACTGAAATAAATATGCCACTGTTTGGTGACTTTTACCTTTCCATCTAAACCACCTGCACAATACTTACCATAACCTTCCTTTCCACGAAGACATAGTTAGCTTGCACAGTTTAAATATACGAGGAGATCACTGGCATGATGCCATAATGGACGAGTTATAGTCATTGACAAGGATGGTATGCAATGAAAGCACACGGTGCACTGCAAGCCATCCTGTCCAACACACAAGACTAAACATAATGTTTCGTCCGGATCAGATCTGTGCCAGTGCCCCAGCAACCGTCCGCAGAAACTATGACCGTGTACACAAGTTGTTTGTGATCAAACGACGTCTATACTAAGTTATCAATTGATACAGTTTAAGACAACACGAGCATGAGACAAGTAGCATGGCATAATTTATTTTGCATAGTTTTCCTGATCAGTTTATTGCATAGCAAGGTATGTTCTATACATATCATAATTAAAGAAGAAGTATACATTCATTGCATAACAAGGTGTGTTCTATACATGGCATAATTATAGAAGAAGTATACATTCTAACTTGAATTTGAAATAATATGAAAGAACATTTGAAGCAAACTAGCATACAACAAGGTTACCATTTTCCAAGTTGGTTGACAAGTACAAATAATCCAAGTCTATTCCTTTTTATCTTGACATCTTTTAGTTATTATGGTATCGTTTGATCAGAACAACTAAGAAGGCAAGATTTTAAGTATGAAGACTTGGAAGAAGGGTCAACTGAATCGAATTATATCCACTCACTACTTAGATGGAGAAAGAAAATGAAAGAGGTACTATAAGACTCCGCTCGCACGACGTCTACTACACGATCACCTGCAATACCACGAACAATACCTCTGCTACTATTTTCAAGCTAGGAATGAAATGTAGTTCAATGAACAAAAGCAATAAAATCCATCAAAACTGTTCAAGAAAATGCAAATCCGAAAACCAACTCAAAAGCACGAAAGCAACAAGACGACAACAAAAACTAAGCAAGAAAACTTGCAGCGGAGGGGTCCCTCTTGACTCTGTCGCTAAGTCCATCCTTGGGGCATGGTCCATTGAATATGGAAATCGATTCCAAAAAAACAAATCCATAACGAGGAAGAGATCTTGATTCAATCTATCCCGATCGAACGTTACCAATTAGTATTTCTTAGTCACACTCCCCAAAAAGGGGGAACGACACACCACACTTAGTACTAGCTTCCTCCGTCCGTATCCCTAAGGAGATGAGGGTGGCCGCCCCCAAGGGCTCCTGAGCTCCCACTAGATCTTTACCTCCCCTGACTATCAAGGGGGAGATAAGGGCCCTCCCAATCAAATCTATACAAATCTTCGGTTGATCCTGCTTGTGATTGCTTGGATTGATAGCACCGGAGTGTGTGTTATTTCCAGTTGAGGTGGTAGTGGTTGCTCCAAGGATCGTGGGGTAGTCGGGGGTCGAATGAGGGTCAACAATCATCGCCCGCTTGCCTGCTTCTAGGGGAGGCTACTGACAATGACCTAGAGAGGGGCCACTACTGCAATTGAGGAAACAACCAACGATTGGGAAGTGGTTGGAGGGGGCAACAAGTATAGCCCGCTTACTTTCAACAATGGAGAGAGTGTTGATTGGGTCCAAGTGTTTATTAACTAATGCCGAGGGGGAGGTTGTGACAACCGTAGCTACTTCTGCAGTGGGATAACTAGGTACTCCTTCAACGGACCCTGTTGGAGTAGTGTTATCCTCCTACAACAGAACTTCCTCCCTATAAAGGGACGGATTGACAACCTTGACGACTCCCAAACCGATGAGTCTGAAACAATGACCTTGTAGGGCACCTCTACTAGTGCGATTGAGCCGCCTACCATGGTGGCCACTGCACCCATGCTCTGCTTATTGTAACCCTACTTGGCTACCAACTTGGTGAGATATTTGTAATTCTCCAAGGTATGTCCCTAATGGTGACAATGATTACAGTATCCAAGAATCTCTTCAAATTCACACTTCTGCCAATAATTTCTTGACCCTGGAAGGTTAACCCTGACCTGCTTTGGGATTGGTTTGATAATGTCGATTTCCAAAAACAAGTGAGCCACACTTGGCCTCGATAATTATGTAGTGGCTCTATCGATCTTCAAAGGTGTCCCAAAGGACCTGGCTAAGCAAAACAGCATTGAAGGCTCAATAATTTGATAGTGGAGTCTGGGAAGATTCACCCAAACTAGGGAAATGGAGGATTCACCAAGGGGTCAAAATCGACTGACCAGCAAAAAACCCATATAGGTGAGTTCGCAATGAACCAGGAGTGCCTGGACCTTAGACGAAGGAAGTCCTTCTCCCTTTGAGGAATGATGAGGACATGTTTATGGTTAATAAATCCTACTTTATACAAGCACAAGCACACGATCGCTGTGAAGGCTTTCTTGATGTTATCAATCAAAGGCCTCCTGTGAGAGAATTTACCAATAATGGCAAGGGATAGCGGCCGAAGCAGGAGTCGTTCATATTATTTAGAGAAGAAGACTGCGGGCTCGCCCCTGAACGTCTCTCGGGGGAGCAACGGGGAGATTATCGAGGAAGCCACCAGAGATGTAGAGAGGTCTTCAACAAATGACGGTCTAGGGGACGATGAGAGTGACGTCGGGACTATGGGAGAGTCAGATATTGAGGCCATCGCTTGCCCTGATTTCACCGAGTGTAAAACTGTCACTACCATATTTTTTAGAAAAGGGTATTTTAGTAATTTCATAATTAATTAAATATTGTGCATGTTGAATAATTATTTATTGTATTATTTAATTATTATTAGATGTTAGATTATTATTTTGGACTTGTGTTAGTGGACCTAACTAGTTTAGTATAGACTCATGGACCAACATTTGTAATTAGTTAGAATTGAACCCAACTAGAAGCCCATTCATTAGGAGGATGATTAATTTAATTAAATAATTAGACTATAACCTTCCGTCCTTAATTATTTCTTCATGAGAGGCCCCAAGGGATATAATGGACATTACATAGTAGCTTAAGGGAGGGGCCAAGGTGGCCAGCCATATAAAAGAGGGGAAGAAAGTTTCTCTCTGCTCTTTTCATTTCAAAACTAGATCTAGAATTTTCCTCAACCAAATTTCTTCATTCCCACATCTATTTCCTACCAATTTTATCCCAATTTCTTCCTAACTCACCATTGGAGACTAGTAGAGCAAGGATCTATAAGGAGAAAGCAAGGATCTACAAAGAGGAGCAAGGATCTACAAGTTGAAGGCTAATTTCATCAAATTTGGAGGTTGCATTGGGAATCCATCTCTCAATAGGTTATAATTTAGTTTTTTCTCTTTAATTAGGTTCTAAATCTGAGATTTAACCATGATAAACAATCC
The DNA here is from genome assembly GCA_036927795.1 of Iris macrosiphon. Classification (NCBI taxonomy): domain Eukaryota; kingdom Viridiplantae; phylum Streptophyta; class Magnoliopsida; order Asparagales; family Iridaceae; genus Iris; species Iris macrosiphon. The sequence continues at coordinate 66,536,894 of JAYESA010000004.1, read as the reverse complement.
AATATGCATAGGCTACCCATAGAAATTGAAATTAGGTTCATAGGAGGCCTATGGAGAAAGTTATGGTACTTTTTGTATCAATTTTGGGGGAATTCCGAGATTGACACTTGTTGAATTTGTCAATTGGTCATATAAACCAAATTGACATGTGTTTGCTTGTTTGTGGCTAGTATCATGTCCACAATTAGATATGTGTAGGTCAGATCCCAATAATTTTATGATACGTATTGATTTGGGATTTTTTCCTCTAACACGGGGCTTTGTGCATGTCATATTTTGACACGGATACGTAGATGTGTGTTTGACTCTTCGTATTATTTATAAATAGTAATTTAGAATTGCTTGTGTCCTTCGGGGTACATTTGATTTTGTGGTAAACTCGTATCACAAGCGTATCATAGATCTAGTGTGATATGGGTGCGATGCACTCCACGTGTTTGTTGTATTGCATTTCTAGATTCAATCCCCATTGTTCTTTGCCATTTGTAATAGATGTATTCATATGTATATATATATATATATATATATATATATATATATATATATATATATATATATATATATATATATATTGTTATGTATATATATATATAGTTATATGTACTAGTGTATTAAATATCTATATGCATATATGTTTATATATATATGTAGATATAGATCTATATATATATAGCTATTTGAATAGATATATATATATGTATATATATATATAGTTATATGTACTAGTGTATTAAATATCTATATGCATATATGTTTATATATATATGTAGATATAGATCTATATATATATAGCTATTTGAATATATATATATATATATATATATATATATATATATATATATATATATATATATATATATATATATGTATTTATGTGTGTGATACTACTATATCTATATAAATATATGTGAGGGAGTGATATATCTACCTATGTGTATATGTATAATGTAAGTGTGTATGTTGGATATATATATATGAATAGATGGGGGGGGGTTCACTTGAGTATATATATATATATATATGTATAAAGTTGTGGGTGTAAGAGGGGGGGTTCGGACAACAGCAACAGCTATACAGAAGGAGCAGCAGCTAGGCAGCTGGGTGCGGGCAGTTGATGCATCAGCTGCAGCCATATGTAGAAGAGCTAGTAGCAGCAGCAGCCTGACGAGGCAGAGTCACAGCAAACCATGTGCAGCAGTTTGCAACTATTCCAGACAGCAAGAAGTAATGGCCACAGCAACAAAAGAAGCAAGTAGCCGCATAGCACAACAACAGCAACTACACCCGCAGCAGTAAACACATGGCACAGCAGCAGCAGATTCAACATCGTGTGCACCATCAACATGTATCAGCAAGGTAACTATTAGTTTAGTTAGTTTTATTAGTAGATAGTTGGTTAGCTAGTTAATTAGTTATCTTGTTAGTTAGTAGATATTTGTATGTATATATGTGTAAGTTTGTTTTGATAGTTAGTATAGCATGGTAGCTAGTATTTATTATTCATTTTAGTATATACTAGTAGTTGATATTAGTGAATACTAGAAGTTATATTAGATTTATATATATATATATATATATATAGTTAGTTAGTTAGTTAGTTAGTTAGTTAGTTAGTTAGTTTGTATTGGGTAGCTAATGTATACTAGGAATCACATTTACCTTGAGATACCAACGTAAGTATCAAGGTATTTAGGATAATCGAGGTATTTGGTTTTGGGTATCGAGATGGGTATTTCGTGGTGTGATACCGCATTGGTTCAAAGCCAAGGTATCCATTACGTAATTATAATTATGATTAGTATATATATATTATTGATTGAATATGCATATATGTTATTTCATATCTCTTGTTTGCGTATCTTACGATACGGTATCTTAGTATCATAAGTTTAGTTAGTGTGGCCTAGATTCTTAGTGTATGGACCCAATATTCTTGAGATAGACTCATGCAACCTAAAATTAGGTAGTTTGACCAAGTTTGACCAGTTTGACTTAGAGTTGACCTAGTTTGACGGTTTTAACTTAGAAATGGCTTTATGACCTAAAAGTTGACTAGTTTAACTTATTTTTATTCCGAAACCTTGTATTGATATTATATTCTATATATAGGACTTTGAGGCACCATACTAGACATCTGTGATACTATTTATCGGTCTTCAGGTGAGTATATTCTCTGATAGTTTCTTATTTATGATATCCTCTATGTTCATTATATCTAGTGTAGATATCCTTGATTTCTTGACACGATGGTTACACGGATTGGTATATCCGGATCTCGTCATGAGATATTATTTCTTAGTATATATGGTGTATCTTGTGCAAGCCTTATTTACTTGTTTCTTGTACATGTACATACACAGATTCTTGAGGAGACTTGCTACCTTCCTAGAGAATCATGTGCCATAGCGTACCATAGTTGGATCGACTATACCAGTCGGGGGTGGGAAGTATTTTAGTGTAGATATGTGATCATACCCTTTTTGTGCATGTCTTGTTCCTTGTGAGTGTTGATCATACACCACACGTATGATTAGCCAGGCCCTTATCCTTGTGCAAGTTTCTTGTGTAAGTTTCCAAGCCGATCACATGTTAAACCTAGTACTCACTCACTTAGTCATTAGTATTCTTGTTCATTGCCATATTGTTCATTCTTTTATTTATTCCAGTATTTTCTTTATTCTATATCTCTTATTGTATATTCACATCTATTTACTATTATATAGTTTAATCATTGATTAGAACTGCTATTAGAGATGAACTCTGCTCCTTTTTTGACTGGATATATTTTTGCCAGATGATACTGAGGAGTGGTGTCACGACCCAATTCTGTAGAATCGTTGAGGCGTCCCCCATATCGTGACCGCCGTACGGGCCTGGGGTTGCGCCCGCACAAGGCTTTAATGATTTGCATAGCAAGCACATATTCAGAGTACGCAGATAAATTGAAACACATATTTGAAACATGGAAAAGATCTCTTTATTGATAATGAACATCTATTACAAACTCTTGAACGAGTCAGCTAATATGCCGCACGGGCTTACAAAAGAGATGACTCAAAATGAGATAGCAGTCCTGTACATTATATCCCTTTTTTAAACTTCAAAAGATATAGACCTCCAGGCTGGAGGATAACTTTGCCACGGAGGTACATTTGTGTATAAAGAGTTGCAAGCTCCCGTCTTCAAAATGCTTCAAGGGGCGCGGTGAAGATGCGCCAACAGCTGGACTGGATCGGGAAGACGACTTTGGCTCCTCGCTTGGTTCGCCTTAGTACGGAGAACCTGTTTCAACGAGGGTCAGCATGTTGAAAAATACTGGTGAAGGCGAGCTAGCCGAACTATACCAATCAACACGTTATTTTTAATGAAACATGCATATTTGTGGGTTTCTATCTTGCCTTAGTTCATTTACAAGTAAGCAGCATATAAAATTTACTAAAATAAACGTGCCACCTTTCGGTGGATTTTACCTGCCCGTCTGAATTACCTGCACAATACTTACCATGCCTTCCCTGCCACGAAGACACAAGTTAGTTTGCAAAAGGTTTAAATATACAAGATGATCACTGGCTTGGTTGCCATAATGGACGATAGTCTTTGACAAGAATGGTGTGCAACGAAAGTACAAGGGGCATTGCAAGCCATTTTGCCAAGAACAAGAGACTAAATAATAGGTCTTGCCCGGACCGAATCGATGTCAGTGCCCCAGCATCATCCGCAAGACCGTTACCCTGTGCACAAGTTATCCAAGATCGAACAATATACAAGTTAGCAATCTATAGTTGAGGCAACAAGAGTACAAGACAAGCAAGTACAAGACAAGCAATTCATGATTTATTCCCAAACGAACAAGCATGCAGCTCAGTATCCGTTCATGAAGTTATTGACAAGCATAATGAACCAAGTCTATTCTCTTTTATCTTGGTTTTTTTTTATTGTTTGGTATCGTTTGATCGGGGCAAAGAAGAATGCAAGATTTTAGGGTGTGAAGCTTAGAAGCAGGGCTAGCTAATCGGGTTGGTAGCCACTCACTTAGATTATTGGAAGGGAGATGGAAAGAGGTGCTTCACGACTCCGCTCGCAAGTCGCCTACTACTCGTTCACCTGTATTACGAACAGCTCGATCAATACCTCTTCCACTTTTTCAATCTCGGAATTGAAGTATAGTTCAATGAACGAAAATAATGAAAACCATCGAAACCGTTCAAGGAAAACAAGCAAATCCCAAAACTAACTCAAAGCACGAAAGCAACAAGCGACATCAAAAACCGAGGCAATAAAAGATAGCAGCGGAGAGGTCCCTCCTGACTCTGCCGCTAAGCCGATCCTTGGGACGCGGTCCACTGAATATGGGAATCGATTCCGAAGTAACAAATCCATAACGAGGATGAGTTCTTAATTCAATCTATCCCGATCGAACGATACCGTCTTATGTTTCTTAGCCGCGCTCTGCGCACCGGGAGAACGGGGCGCTACATCCTACCCAACTAATTGGAAGTTTCATCCCAAAACTTAGGAATGGGACCTACCGTTAAGGATTATTGCGTTCGGGACAACGATCATGACTCAAGGAACAATCACGAACAGAATGGTCTGATCCGCCACAGGCTAGGCATAATCCAAGTTTCAGGCAATATTTATCGATTGCATGGCCCGGCTTTTTGCAGAAACTACAAGGCTGGTTTGCTTTCTGCTTTCTTCCATCATTGTGACGCTTTGTAGCGTTGTTTCCTCTCTCGTCGCTTTGGCGTTTGTGACTGGATATATGCATAGCGCCGGCAGGAACGTGAGGATAGTGTGGTTCAAGAGATAGGACGTGATTCATGACTTCACGTATGGTCCGATACTGATGAACAACTACGTGCCCATGAATGGCAGGGCGCAAACTGCCTTCAAACCTTCTAGCTCGACTCGCTGCATCAGGTAAATAGGCGTAGGCTGGACATTGTTTCCGACTTGTATCCCTACACCGGGTGTGGGTCATGACAAAAATCCCTTCCTAAATATATTTATTTGTTAAACTAAATTCTTGAATAAGATAATTAAATTAGTCAAGTATAGAATAATATAATATTTATACTAGTGTTTTCCTTTTCACTTGTCATTAATTAATAATAGTATTAATGTTGTTTGTATAATATTATGCATACTTATGTTATTATTACCATTTTGATTTATTCATTATGTTACAAGGAAGTTCACCTTAAGCTTTTAACTAAATCTTTAATTATTAGGCTAACTGATTACCATATAAACCAATAACAAAATTTCTTATGTTTGACTAAGCTAGCATATTTTGATCACAGGTTCAAAACTGTAAACCCCCTAATTTTTAGGAATTTTTTAAAATTTATTTCTCACATGTTTCTGGAATTTTCTGAAATTTTTTTGTAAATAAAACTTAGGTATTTTAAAATTAAATGATTTTTAAATAATGTTTATTAATATTAAAATATTATGAAAATAATATTTTCTAGTGTAAAATGAAAAGTTAGACATAGGATAATTTTTTGAAAATTTATTGGACCCCGAAAGTATTTTGAAAACACTAAAAACCAAGTTTTAAATAAACCCTAGAAATAAACCCGGTTCAATTGAACCAAACCAAGCCGAACCAACCCAGACCGGTTTAACTAAACCAAACCGAACCCTGCGGGTCAGATCCGGGACAAACCCGCCGACCCGAAACCCGCTAACCCGAACCCGCATTCCTGTTTTTGCGGATCAGGCCGGATCCTCCGCCCGACCCGCTGACCCGACCCGGCTCCGCCCGACCCAAAACCCTTTCTCCTCTCCCAGCCGCTCAGCCCCGTAACCCGCCGCATAACCGACGGCGCCGCTCCACCTGCCGCCCACTCCCCTCCGCCACGTAACTGCCACGTCTCCTCCGCCTCCCAGCGTCCCTTCACCTCCCAGAAATGCCTCTGTTTGCCTCCCTCAACCCCAGGCCATCCGCCTCCCTCTATCTCTATTTAAACACCGCTGCCGGCCACCTCCGTCCCTGTCGTCCCCTCGCCTAGCCTCCGTCTCCTCCGTCTGGACTCGCCCCGCAGTGCCGTGCCAGCCCCGAGAGCCCCTCTCCCTGAGCCTCGACCTCCACAATGACCTCGCCGTGGCTCCTTCGTTCTCCACTGCCCTTCGACCAGAGCACCCGCAGCACCTAGCTCCAACGCCGCCCCGAGCCACTGGCGCCGTCCCCGAGCCTCCGCCTGCGCCGACGAGCCCGCTCCGCCTCTGCAGCACATCACCTCTCCTCCAACGAAGCCCCGGCGAAGCCACAACACTGAAACCCTAACCCGGACACAGCCCGGATACAGCATAGTAACGAGACGACTCGCAGACACAGGAAATCCCGGTTTCATGTAGCCCTGTTCAGGTAACCCGTTCTCTCTCCTCGTTGCTCCATTTTCTGTTCCGTTAATTGTGACGCGTAGACTGCGTAACCCTCTCGATGCCTGTGTAACCCGCTCGGTGCGTCGCGTCCTATAGTGATCGCGAATCGCGATCCAAAATTAGGAAAAACAACACCCCATTTTTTCCTGGAACTGAGTACGCCCCGCCAAACGGGATGACTTGGTCGCGTGCGATCTTCACCGAAAGGTGCACAATGTTGATACGGACGTGCGAGATTTCACAAAAGTTGATTTGGATGTGCGTGCACACCGGAATTAACGCGTATCCGCCGACAACGCCCCGTATCCGTCTGTTCTGGATCTCGCTGTAACTTGGTGTACACACGTCGGAACGAAATAAAACTTACGTCATCGGACTCGTAGCAATACGCTGGTCTTGTGACCCAAGTTTGGTTCGATTCTGAGAATGTTGACAAAATCGCGTATCGTGGGCCCCGTGGCTCCATTTGACGGGCGATTTTGTGATCGGCTCATCGGAATCCAATTCTGGAAGTTCCGTTGGGTTCGTATCATCGTTCTGGACTAGTTGCCACTAAGTTGGACAAATTTGGAGACCTTTGCTCCTGACACATTTTCGGTGCAAAGCGGCCCACATGTGGACCCTACTTTGACTAAAAACTGTCATTTTTGCCCCTGTGTCCAAATTGGGCTCAAGGACAGGCATTTCTAGCAATTTAATATTTTCTAAATCTGATGGTGATGTTTATTTCAGCAACCGGAGCAGTACCTGTAATTCCCATTGAGGTCAGAGCTACAGTTGGAGTCAGAACCCCAAGCAAGTGTACCTTGCCAAATCTTGCAGTTCTTGTTACATATTTTTTTGACTTATTTATTTGTTGTAAATGCTTAACCTAGGACCGTGTGACTTTACTTAGTGTTCGATTACTAGTCGGGTGCCAACCCTGTACGCAGTGTTGTGTAACGTCACCTAGAGATGGATATCGTGACCCTTAACATTCTAGTGCTTGTATTATCAAGTACGTTATACCCAGGACACCTGACACTATTCATGAGACAGAATCATCCTGAAATATTCTAGGTGATTTTGTGTAGGTTGCAGGATTTATGACATAGACATTTATTTCATAGTTAGTATATGGCTTGCTGCATTAGTTTTGATCTTACGTGACATGGACATGAGGCATCGTGGACATGAGATATTGGATTACATTAGGTGGGGAGACACACACAGGCTACAGGCTGATTTCATATATATACTACATAGTAAATTATATAGTAAAATATATAGTAACTCTGCTACAGGCTCCCAGACACAGAGCTTGTAGTGGTCTCAGCCTGAGTTTTAGTGATGCTCTCAACTTGCATAACACTTAGCTGGTTATATAGTTTACCCTAATGTTTCATTTATTTCTGTACTACATTTATTTTGGCTTGTATTATCTGTACCTTGCTATGTCCCCTGAGGACCTAGATCCAGATTATGTCCCCAGGATTAGCAGACAAGATCTATCCCGAGGTTTAAGGGACCGGTGCATTAGCAGGAGCAGAACCAGGAAACGAGGACGAGGTGATTGTAGAAGATTTCTCCTGAGTATATGTTTCTTCTATGCTAAGTTTTGTTGCTATTAAAACTCTTTTAATTCTTGTTTAAATGAACAATTGTAACAGACTTAATATCGGGTTGTTCTCCGATTTTATTTACTTGTGACTGGATGATGTTTATTTCCTTTTGTTGATATTGCTGTATTTATTCTGTGGATGAGATTAGTAGACCTTATTATTGTATTACAGCTTAAGTATGCCCTGATGGATCCATTAAATTGGGTTTGTCCATCGGTGTGTGATACTGGCCATTGTCACGTGTCTAGTCCCTCGATATTTTGGGACTGGGGCGTGACATAGTTTTTGTGGTGGCCTATGCAGGTCTTCGACTAAAATTGCTTCTGTTTTAACTTAGGGACCAAGCAGGCCTGCAATAAAAAAATAGGATAAGTTTTTAGGATCTCATCCACTTGCTTGAATCGTTCTTGATATCTATATCGTATTCGATTTAATTTTTGACTTACATCCTGCCTTGATTCCTATGCGCCTCTTATAAGTTTATTTTGATGCAGAGTAATGGATCCAAGAATCGGAGATGAGAATTCCTTGGGTACACCACACGATGCTGTGATTACCTATGATGAATGAGTGACACTAGAAGACCGAGGACAATCAGCTCAAAGCGATCAAGTGGGCCAGCATACTTCCAGGTTCCGGCGTGATGACATTCCACCACCTCCGCAGTTTGTTCCACCGATGCCCGTATTCCCACAAGGGCAGCCTATGGACGGGCAACATATATTCCAAATGATCTACGCAATGATGCAAGCCCAGCAGCAGGTTCAACAAGAGGCTCAGTGTCGCGAGGCAGAGTACTTGAGGACCAGTCTAGTAACCCATTGGAGCAGACGAACCCACAAGCTAGGCGACCAGTGACGGGATCTATCACCGATTTTCGGCAGCTGAAGCCCCGTACCTTTTCTGGCAAGGAGGGACCAACTGAAGTTCATGAGTGGCTCACCAACACAACACCAGTTGGAAGCAGCTGAGCTTCCAATAGAACGTTGGATGACTGCCGTTAGAATGAAGTTGACGGACAATGCGCATCACTGGTGGCTATCTGAGGAGACACGGCTCGGACCAGACCGAGTCACTTGGGAAGATTTTTCCAGACTCTTTCAGGCGATGTACATTCCGGCTATCGCTCGATCAGAACTTCGGGATAAGTTCAATCGCCTCACTCAGGACAGCATGACAGTGGAAGAGTACAATGCGGAGTTCATTCATCTAAGTCGCTTCGCCCCTACTTTGATCTCGACAGAAGAAGAGAAGGCTGATAAGTTCTTCGACGGACTAAACTTCGAGCTACAGAGACTCATCGGATCCGTCGCACCTACCTCTTACTCGGACGTTCTTGCTGCATCCCGACGCATGGAACGCGTCACCAGGAGAGAGACCAGCCTGAAACGGTCTTCCACATCAGTCAGAGCACCACAAGAAGAAGCTACAAAGAGACCTCACATGCACCCGCCACCCAGAGCCTCTCCGCAGATACTACCTACATGTCAACACTGTGGCAAGGTAGGCCATATTGAGAGGGACTGCAGACGCAAGTTAGGATTATGCTTGATTTGCGGAACCAACCAACACTTAGCCAAGGATTGTCCTCAGCATCGAGAGGGAGCACTAATATTAAACAGGCAAGCTTTACCAACACCAAGGCCTGTCTATCCAGCATTGGGAGTACCACAGACGGGAGTTGGAGAAGTCAGACCACCAGCCCAAGGAGGGAATCAGCCGAGGCCACCCTTGGCACTACAAGCAGCACTCTTCCAGCAGGCCCAGCAGCAGCAGAAAAATCTACCGCAAGGATGCGGACAAGCTTTCGTGATGACTTTGGAGGACGCGCAGACTCTTGGAGTAGCTAATGCGCGTAAGTTTTTTTTCATAGCTATCCGTTTCTAGTATTGCTGTAGTTCGTGCCTGTTGGTTCGTGACCTTAGCCTTGACCTGGTAATTTTAAACTTACTAACCTACAATATTTTATAATTGATAACCTAATGTGTTTTTATAAGTGATAACCCATTTTTCTAAAACTGTAATTTTCTAGATTTCCTTCATTCGGGAAATTTCATAACTTCCATTGCTTAGGAAAATAATTTTTCCTATGTGTTTTAAATCCTCAACCTTGATCTCCTTAATCGTGATGAGCTTCGAATAATGTTTGCAACCGTATCATCTCTGTTGATCAGTTATTCTTTGATTGCGATGACGCAATCCTCTTAAGGGGGGTAGATTGTAAACCCCCTGATTTTTCAGAAATTTTATAAAATTTATTTCTCACATTTTTTGGAATTTTCTAAAATTTTTCTGTAAATAAAACTTAGGTATTTTGAAATTAAATGATTTTTAAATAATGTTTATTAATATCAAAATATTATGAAAATAATATTTTCTGGTGTAAAATGAAAAGTTAGACATAGGGTAATTGTTCGGGAATTTATTGGACCCCGAAAGTATTTTTAAAACCCTAAAAATCAAGTTTTAAATAAAATCTGGAAATAAACTCGGTTCAATTGAACCAAACCAAGCCGAACCAACCTAAACCGGTTTAACTAAACCAAACCGAACCCTGCGGGTCGGATCCGGGTCAAACCCGCCGACACGAAACTCGCTAATCCGAACCCGCATTTCCGTTTTTGCGGATCGGGCCGGATCCTCCGCCCGACCCGCTGACCCGACTCGACTCCGCCCGACCCGGCTCCGCCCGACCCGAAAACCTTTCTCCTCCCCCAGCCGCTCAGCCCCGTAACCCGCGGCATAACCGACGGCGCCGCTCCGCCTGCCGCCCGCTCTCCTCCGTCGCGTAACTGCCGCGTCTCCTCTACCTCCCAGCGTCCCTTCACCTCCCGCAAATGCCTCCGTTAGCCTCTCTCAACCCCCGGCCATCCGCCTCCCTCTATCTCTATTTAAACCCGCTGTCGGCCACCTCCGTCCCCGTTGTCCCCTCGCCCAGCCTCCGTCTCCTCCGCCCGGACTCGCCCCGCAGTGCCGTGCCAGACCCGAGAGCCCCTCTCCCTGAGTACCAACCTCCACAACGACCTCGCCGCCGCTCCTTCGTTCTCCGCCGCCCTTCGACCAGAGCACCCGCAGCACCTAGCTCCAGCGCCGCCCCGAGCCACCGCCGCCGTCCCCGAGCCTCCGCCTGTGCCGACGAGCCCGCTCCGCCTCCGCAGCACGTCGCCTCTCCTCCGATGAAGCCCCGGCGAAGCCACGGCACTGAAACCCTAACCCGGACACAACCTGGACACAGCCCGGACACAGCACAGTAACGAGACGACTCGCGGACACGGGAAATCCCGGTTTCACGTAGCCCTGTTCAGATAACCCGTTCTCTCTCCTCGTTGCTCCGTTTTTTGTTCCGTCAGTTGTGACGCGTAGACTGCGTAACCCTCTCGATGCCCGTGCAACCCGCTCGGTGCGTCGAGTTCTGTAGTGATCGCGAACCGCGATCCAAAATCAGAAAAAATAATACCCCATTTTCCCCCGGAACTGAGTACGCCCCGCCAAACGGGACGACTTGGTCGCGTGCGGTCTTCACGGAAATGTACGCGCCGTTGATACGGACGTGCGAGATTTCACAGAAGTTGATTTGGATGTGCGTGCACACCGGAATCAACGCGTATCCGCCGACAACGCCCCGTATCCGCCTGTTCTGGATCTCGCTGTAACTTGGTATACACATGTCAAAACGAAATAAAACTTGCGCCATCGGACTCGTAGCATTACGCTGGTCCTGTGACCCAAGTTTGGTCCGATTCTGAGAACGTTGACAAAATCGCGTATCGTGGGTCCCGTGGCTACACTTGACGGGCTATTTTGTGATCGGCTCATCGGAATCCAATTTTGGAAGTTCCGTTGGATTCGTATCATCGTTCTGGACTTGTTACCACTAAGTTGGACAAATTTAGAGACCTTTGCTCCTGACACATTTTTTGGTGCAAAGTGGCCCACATGTGGACCCCGCTTTGACTAAAAACTGTTATTTTTGCTCATGTGTCCAAATTGGGCTCAAGGGCAGACGTTTTTAGCTATTTAATATTTTTTGAATCTGATGGTGATGTTTATTTCAGCAACCGGAGTAGTACCTGCAATTCCCACTGAGGTCAGAGCTACAATTGGAGTCAGAACCCCAGGCAAGTGTACCTTGCCAAATCTTGCAGTTCTTGTTACATATTTTCTTGACTTATTTATTTGTTGTACATGCTTAACCTAGGACCGTGTAACTTTACTTAGCCTATATGCAGAGTTGTATAACGTCACCTAGAGATGGATATCGTGACCCTTTACATTCTAGTGCTTGTATTATCAAGTACGTTATACCCAGGACACCTGATACTATTCATGAGACAAAATCTTCCTAAAATATTCAAGGTGATTCTGTGTAGGATGCAGGATTTATGACATAGACATTTATTTCATAGTTAGTATATGGCTTGCTGCATTAGTTTTGATCTTACGTAACATGGACATGAGGCATCGTGGACATGAGACGTGTGATTACATTGGGTGGGGAGAGACACACAGGCTACAGGCTGATTTCATATATATACTACATAGTAAATTACATAGTAAAAATACATAGTAACTCTGCTACAGGCTTCCAAACACAGAGCTTGTAGTGGTCTCAGCCTGAGTTTTAGTGATGCTCTCAACTTGCATAACACTTAGCTGGTTATATAGTTTACCCTATTGTTTCATTTATTTCTGCACTGTATTTATTTTGACTTGTATTATCTGTACCTTGCTATGTGTCACGACCCGCACCCGGTGTAAGGGTACTAGTCGGAAACAACGCCCAGCCTACGCCGCAGAATCGGGGGTAGAACGCTGTCTAGATAAACTATCTAACAATATAATGTCTGACTCGGTGCCTCGAAGACCTAGACATGGAATACCACATTAATATAAGGTCCCGGAAAGAGAACAAGTCAAACTAGGCAACTTCTAGGTCAATAAGTCAATTCTAAGGTAAAAGTCAACTATGGTCAACTCTAAAGTCCACTAAAGTCAAACATGGTCAAACCCAAAGTCAACCTCACAAGACATCTATAAAATAATATAGAGATAAACTACAATAATTTAGGAATCAAATTAGATTCAAAAAGAACTCACACAAAGTATACTAATAATATAATTAATATATACCCTAAAATAATATATATACAACCCAATATTTATATAAATAACATAATATATTATTACAATTATTATTCCTCACAAAACATATATATATATATACATATATATATACAATTATAATATATAATATATACATTAAATCTGTCAAAGCGTCATTGAAAAACAGTGAATAAAATAGGATTAAATCAAAACAGTTTAAATAGTGACAGTCGGGACTGTCACCGAAGGACTGTCACAGAAACCCAAATAATAAACTGCCACTGCTTTGGTTTTCGCTGACAGTTAAAATGTCGCGAAAAAAGCGTCGCAGAAAAGCTGCTGTTTCCCGCTGCTGCAATTAATGACAGGTTTGTCATTAATTGCTCGAAGGCTACAGCGGCTGCTATTAGTCGGCTAATTAATGACAGTTTTTTTTACTGTCATTAATTCACTGTCACTAAAACAAGTTGTATATATATAATTATATATATAAAAACAGAATATATAAACAATATATATATATATATATATAAACAGAATATATAAAACAGTATATATATATATATAAACCATTAATACAAAAATGTACATATATATATTAATATACACATAAACTTATACCTTCAAATATTTAACAAAGAACATATAATTTACATGGCTAGAAACACACCTAAAATATTTACATTAATATCCAAATAATTACATAATAATTATAAATAATATAATTACACAATTAAACATACAAATATATTTTATAAAATATTTTATGTATAAATTATATTATTTAACAAGTAGTAACATATATATTTGCATGCAAGAAAGCTACATATTATATTGTACATTATATTAGCACACCCAAAATATAGATCTATGCTACAATAATTACTATAATAAATACACAAAATAAATATTTAATATCCATATATATATACTAATTATAAATGAAGAATTGAACCACAATTAATTAGATCTATGCAAAAATACACACAATTGGAGAGTATCTCACCGTATCCCACTAGATCTAGGATACGCATGCGACACGAGTCCAACACACAACCAAATATACCCCGAAGGACACAAACAAATCACAAATAATATTTATGAACAAATCAAAGCGTCAAAAGTAGATCTATGTGTCCGTGTCAAAATACGACATGTTCAAAGCCCCGTGTCGGAGGAAAACCCCCAAATGACACGTATCACCAAATAGTTGGGATACGAACCACAAGTATCCCAATATGGACACGACACTAGCCTCAAACACAAATCTCATGTTCAATTGATCTATAGGATCAATTGACACACACAACAAAATATAAATTCGGAATTCCAACAAAATTGACACAAAAAGTACCATAACTTTCTCCATGGGTCTCCTATGAACACAAAACAAAGTCCTATGGGTAGTACATACATATAGGTTGATTTTACATGATTAAATCTCAGATTTAGAAGCTATTTAAATGGGAAAATCTGAATTATACCTATTGGAAGATGGATTCCCAATGAAACCTCCAATTGAGATGAACTTGCTTCCAAATTGTAGATCCTTGCTCCTCTTTGTAGATCCTTGCTTCCTTCTTCTAGATTCTTGCTTCCTCCTTCTCTAATGGTGAATTGGGAAGAATTTGGAATAAATTTGGTAGAGAATTGGATTGGGAATGGAGGGAATTTGGTAGTGGGAGAATTCTAGATCTAGATTTGGAATGAGATGAGAGGAGAGAGAAATTTCCCCCCTCTTTAATAGGTCGGCCATAGCCCCTCCCCCAAGCAATTGTAAAATGTCCAATGTACCCCTTGGGGCCTCTCATGAAGAAATAATTAAGGAAGGAAGCTTCTAGTCTAATCATTTAATTAATTTAATCCATCTCCTTAACTATGGGCTTTCTAAATGGGCCAAGTCTAACTAATTAATTCATGTTGGTCCATGGGTCCAAACTAAACTAGTTGGGTCCACTAAAATAAGTCCAAAATAATTAAATAATAACTAACAACAATTAAATAATACAACAAATAATTATTTACCATGCACAATATTTATTTAAATAGGAAATTACCAAAATACCCTTTCCTAGAAAATGTGGTAGTGACAAGTCTACCCTCCTTAAAATAATTTCGTCCTCGAAATTCAAAGACGAAAACTACCCCCAGAAAATCACAGAACAGAACTAAAGAATCACAACTAACTAATGAACAGAACATAACAATGAACAGAACATAACTAGAAATAACATACCTCAAGGTACAAACAAATATGGATAACGCTCTCGCATGTCATCCTCTCTCTCCCAGGTAGACTCCCCCGGAGAGTGATGCCTCCATGCGACGCGCACCAAAGGAATAGTCTGGTTCCTCAGCACCTTCTCTCTCCGATCCAGAATTCCAACTGGCTGCTCTGGATAGCTAAGAGTAGGGCCCACCTCTATCTCTGAGTGATCCAATACATGACTAGGATCTGCCACGTATCGTCTCAACTGCGATACATGAAACACGTTGTGCACTCCCCCCAATGCAGGTGGCAAGTCTATTCTATAAGCAACTGCACTGACCCTCTCTAGAATAGTGAAAGGTCCAATGAATCGCGAACTAAGCTTTCTGCCTCCACCGAAGCGAATCGTGTCTCGTGTCAGAGAAATCCTCAGAAACACCAAACCACCCACCTAGAACAAAACACCACCTTAAGAACTTATCTATAACAAACAACCAAGAACAAGCACACAAAATAAAATCTAAACTATACCTCAAACTCCAAGGGTCTCCGATGGCTATCGGCCCAATGCCGTTGTCTGTCCTGTGCCACTCGAAGTCTGTCTCTGATCAACTGAACCTTCTCTGCTGCATCCACAACCATCTCTGGCCCAAGCAAAACTCTCTCTCTAACATCGTCCCAAGACAAAGGAGTACGACACCTCCGACCATATAGAGCTTCAAAAGGTGACATCTCTATACTGGCCTGGTAACTGTTGTTGTAAGCAAACTCTACCAAATGGAGATGGTCCTCCCAAGAACCCTCGAAATCTAGTATACAAGTGCGCAGCATATCCTCGAGAGTCCGAATAGTCCTCTCTGACTGCCCATCTGTCTGGGGATGATATGCAGTACTGAACTTGAGCTGAGTGCCCAAACTCTCCTGCAAACTCCTCCAGAAATGAGAAGTGAAACGACTATCCCGATCTGAGACTATGCTGACGGGAACTCCATGTATCCTAACGATCTGCCTCACATACATCTCTGCCAGCTTCTCCGTAGACAAACCCACCTTGAAAGGCAAAAAGTGGGCCGACTTGGTCAATCTATCAACAATGACCCAAATCGCGTCTTTTCCTCCTGGAGATCATGGTAGTCCGGACACAAAATCCATAGTAATGTGTTCCCACTTCCACTCTGGAATGGGTAATGGCTGAAGTAAACCTCCTGGCCTCTGCCTCTCGGCTTTTACCTGCTGGCACACTAAGCATCTGGATACAAACTGTGCCACTTCCCTCTTCATGCCATACCACCACACACTCTCTCGCATATCCCGATACATCTTGTTAGCACCTGGATGTATGGAATACTGAGAGCGATGCGCTTTCTGCAATATCTCCTCTCGCAACTCCCCACTAGGCACACACAATCTAACTCCATGCCTCAAAGATCCATCCTCTGCAATAGTGAAATCATCCTCCAATCCTGCTCTCACCTGAGCTCTGATACTCCTCAAAGTTACGTCATCATACTGTGCTGCCTTGATCCTATCCATCAAATCTGAATGTATCTGCAATCCCCACATCTGCATAGCACCACCCGGAACAATCACCTCAATGCCCAAGCTCTCCAAGTCCTCCAACAAATATCGATCCTGCGTCAAGAACATAGCTACCGGATACCTGCTCAAAGCATCGGCAACTATATTGGCCTTCCCAGGATGATATTGCAAAGAGATATCAAAATCCTTCATCAGTTCCAACCACCGACGCTGCCTCATGTTCAACTCCTTCTGCGTGAAAACGTACTTCAAGCTTTTGTGGTTTGTGAAGATCTCCACACGCTCTCCGTACAAATAATGTTTCCACAACTTCAGGGCGAATATGACGGCTGCCAACTCTAAATCATGGGTAGGATAGTTCTTTTCATGAGGACGCAATTGCCTGGATGCATAGGCAATCACTTTCCCATACTGCTGAAGAACACAACCTAAACCCTTCCCCGATGCATCACTATAAATAGTGAAACCTCCGGACCCTGATGGCAACGTCAAAATAGGAGCAGACGTCAACCTCTTCTTCAACTCCTCAAAAGCAACCTGGCAATCCTCCGTCCAAACAAATTCCACATCCTTCCTTGTGAGTCTGGTCATCGGCTCGGCAATCCTCGAAAAATCTTGCACAAACTTCCTGTAATAGCCTGCCAATCCCAAGAAACTCCTGATCTCTGCTACCGAACTCGGAGTCTTCCAAGATTCCACTGCTGAAATCTTCTTCGGATCCACTGAAATACCATCACCAGTCACAACATGCCCCAAGAATTCTACCTTGTCCAAGAAAAACTCACACTTGGACAACTTTCCATAAAGCTTCTCCTTCCTCGGCACATCCAACACAATCCTCAATTCTCCTCATGCTCCTCCAGTGTCCTCGAGTATATGAGTATGTCGTCGATGAACACCACCACGAACTTGTCAAGGTACTGGTGGAACACTTTGTTCATCAAGTTCATAAATACCGTCGGTGCATTAGTCAAACCAAACGGCATCACCATAAACTCGAACTGACCATACCGAGTTCTAAAAGCAGTCTTCGGTATGTCCTCCGGCTTCACCTTCACCTGATGGTAGCCTGATCTCAAATCTATCTTAGAAAACACCTTCGCACCACTCAACTGATCAAACAGATCATCAATCCGTGGCAAAGGATACTTATTCTTGATAGTGAGATTATTCAAAGCCCTGTAATCAATGCACATACGCACCGATCCATCCTTCTTCGGTACAAACAATACCGGGGCTCCCCATGGTGAAGAACTCGATCTGATAAACCCCTTATCCTGCAATTCGTCCACCTGCTTCTTCAACTCGACCAGCTCGCTGTTGTTTACTCTATAGACATGCTGTGAAATCGGTTCTGCACCTGGCACCAAGTCTATAGAAAATTCAACATCTCGATCTGGCGGCAATCCTGGCAATTCTTCAGGAAACACATCCAAAAATTCTGCTATCAACGGATGTGGCAACTCCTTGTCTTCCACCATAGCTCCACAAATAATGCCTTCTTTCTGCTCCGCAGCTCCTCTAGCAAACTCGAACTCTGGCTCTCCTGGCGGACCAAACAAAACTCTACCTCCTCTACAATCTATGCTAGCACGGTGCCTACTCAACCAATCCATCCCGAGTACAATGTCGTAGCTCGGAAGTGGCATTACAAGTAGACACGCACTCAACTCCCGGCCTCCCAGAGTAACTCTCCGATCTTTGCAAATATCATTAACCAGGATAATGCCTCCCCCGGTCATGATCTTGCAAGTCCTAAGCAAAGACTCAGCTACCAAACCATGCTTTAGAGCAAAAGAAACAGATACAAAACTATGGGAAGCACCACTATCAAACAAAGCTAAAGCTGGAATGGAATCAAGAAGAATAGAACCTGCGATGACATCTCCGGTGGGTTCCTCCTCTTCGACTGTCATAGCAAACGCTCGTCCCTGCCGAGCACCTCCCTGCTGCTGATGCTGGACAAAACGCTGCTGCTGTATCGGAAGCGGTCCCCTCGGTTGTGCTGCAGGTGGTCTCATCTGTGCCCTCGGAGCTGGAGCTGCTCCCTGAACTGCACGACGAGGACACTCCCTCAATTGATGCCCTTTAGTACCACAATACAAACAAACTCCTAGCCTCTTTCTGCAAACTTCCCAGATGTGGCCGGGCTTCTTGCAGAAGTTGCATAGAGCTTGCTGTAACTGCCTCTGCTGCTGAGGTGCCTGGTGAAAAGGCGCTCTAGCTGGAGTCTGGTTCTGCTGTGGCTGCTGGAAAGGTCTGGACTGGAAATGAGGACGTTTGGCAGATACTGCACTGCCGTTGGCCCCCAGAAAAGAATCACGGTCTCTCTTGGTCTTCAAACCCAGATCCCGCTCAACCTTGCGTGCCTCCGCAAGTATCTCCGAGTATGTCTCATAAAAAGACGGAATGAGAATCTTCACCTCCCAGTTTAGACCCTTCTCGGAAATGAATAGCTCGAACCTCCGGCTCCCTCACCAGATACTCTGCAAATCGGCTCAGCCTACCAAACTCTGCAGCGTATTCCTCCACAGACATGCTTCCCTGAATGAGACTCTCAAATTGTCTCCCCAAGTCAAGCCTGTCTATCCGGGCGAAAAACTTCTTCTTGAAAAGGTCCCTGAATACCTCCCAAGATTGTCCTGCGTCAACTAGAACCGGCTCATTCCTGAACCAGGTACGAGCGACGTCGAACAGTTGAAGTCCTACCGCCTCAACCTTCAGATCTTCAGAAAGACGGGACACCCTCATAAGACGCTCAATGTCCTCGAGCCAATCATTAGCATAGACGATGCCCTCCGTCCCTTTGAAAACCCTAGGCTCCAGTTTCTTGAAGTCCTGAATGTTGCCTGACCGAAGCTGAGCAACCTGAGGAACAACCTGCTGCTGGACCGGAACTCCTCTCTCAACTACAGCACGAGCAAGCTGATGAGCACTCTCGATGCCCTGCCGTAGAACGTCGGTCTGCCTCTGATGTGCCTCCGACTGAGCCCTCTGTGCCTCGAGCATCTCACGAAACAGAGTAAACATCTGTGACGCCTCTGCTGGCACAGGAGGTGGAGGTGGAAGCCCCTCAGATACAGCTGGCACAGTCCTCTGAGTGGGTGGTGGACCTCCGAAAGCAGCTGACACTCCAATCACCGGAGAAGTGACTGGTGCAGGCCCTCGGGATGTCGCAGACCTCTCAGAAACTGCTCTCCCTTGCTGTGATCTAGTCTTAGGCGGCATCCTGAGACAAAGCGAAAGAAAGAATCAATATGGCACAAGATGTAAGATATTCAAGGAAAGGACAGTTTAAGAGATCAAGTATCAACGTCAAAGGAGAATAGTTGAATCAAAAGAATTTTCCTAGATGTGATTGAGTATCTCAGCCTATATCCTATATCCTATCGCAGGCTCGCAGTAGTACAACTAAGTTGTCGCACTACCACGACATCACATACTTGTGAAGCTAGACCTGCATGGGCCACCACCAAAAATGTGTCACAACCCGCACCCAGTGTAAGGGTACTAGTCGGAAACAACGCCCAGCCTACGCCGCAGAATCGGCGGTAGAACGCTGTCTAGATAAACTATCTAACAATATAATGAACCACCAATAATGATAGTATACTCAATCACAGAACTAAGGTGAAAATGAGCACGAATCAGATAAAGAATAGAATAGTCACAATACAACTCATGAGTCTAAAATAATACATCAATGAGTCTGAAGAAAATTACAGAAATATGCTGGAGACAAATCCAGTACAAAAGAATACTACAAAACTATAAAGCTACAACTCCAGGGTCAACTGTCTCAGTTGGGATAAGTCCCTCTTGAGCCAGGGTCTCAGAATCTAAACCCACAACATCCTGGGGTCCATAATAGGTAGGGTACTCCTCAGTGTCATCTGAAAAAATATATCCAGTCAGGAAAGGAGCAGAGTACAACCCTAACAGCAGTTCTCAAATAATGATAAAAACTATGTAACAGTAAATAGTTGTGGATAAACAAGATGCATAAATAGATACAAGAATGTATAGACAATAAGGAAATACTGGAAAGAAATACAATAATGAACAATATGCTGATGGAACAAGAATACTAATGACTAAGTGTGTGAGTACTAGCTTTAACATGTGATCGGCTTGGAAACTTGCACAAGAGTATGATGGCCTGGCTGATTATACGTGCGGTGTATGATCAACACTCACAAGGAACAAGACATGCACAAGGAGGGTATGATCACATATCTATACTAAAATACTCCCCACCCCGACTGGTATAATAGATCCAACCACGGTACGTTATGGCACTAGATTCCCCAAGAAGATAGCTAGTCTCCCCGAGAATCGGTGTCTGTACATGTACAAGATAACCAATGAAATAATACTTGCACCATATACACCATATACCAAGGAATAACATCTCATGACGAGATCCGGATATACCAATCCGTGTAACCATAGTGTCAAGAGAACATGTATATCTACACTAGATACAACGAACATAGAGGATATCATAAATGAGAAACTATCAGAGAATGTACTCGCCTGAAGTCCAATGAACAGTCTCACAAATGTCTGACTCGGTGCCTCGAAGACCTAGACATGGAATACCACATTAATATAAGGTCCCGGAAAGAGAACAAGTCAAACTAGGCAACTTCTAGGTCAATAAGTCAATTCTAAGGTAAAAGTCAACTATGGTCAACTCTAAAGTCCACTAAAGTCAAACATGGTCAAACCCAAAGTCAACCTCACAAGACATCTATAAAATAATATAGAGATAAACTACAATAATTTAGGAATCAAATTAGATTCAAAAAGAACTCACACAAAGTATACTAATAATATAATTAATATATACCCTAAAATAATATATATACAACCCAACATTTATATAAATAACATAATATATTATTACAATTATTATTCCTCACAAAACACATATATATATACATATATATATACAATTATAATATATAATATATACATTAAATCTGTCAAAGCGTCATTGAAAAACAGTGAATAAAATAGGATTAAATCAAAACAGTTTAAATAGTGACAGTCGGGACTGTCACCGAAGGACTGTCACCGAAACCCAAATAATAAACTGCCACTGCTTTGGTTTTCGCTGACAGTTAAACTGTCGCGGAAAAAGCGTCGCAGAAAAGCTGCTGTTTCCCGCTGCTGCAATTAATGACAGGTTTGTCATTAATTGTCCGAAGGCTACAGCGGCTGCTATTAGTCGGCTAATTAATGACAGTTTTTTTTTACTGTCATTAATTCACTGTCACTAAAACAAGTTGTATATATATAATTATATATATAAAAACAGAATATATAAACAATATATATATATATATATAAACAGAATATATAAAACAGTATATATATATATATATATATATATATATATATATATATATATATATATATAAACCATTAATACAAAATGTACATATATATATTAATATACACATAAACTTATACCTTCAAATATTTAACAAAGAACATATAATTTACATGGCTAGAAACACACCTAAAATATTTACATTAATATCCAAATAATTACATAATAATTATAAATAATATAATTACACAATTAAACATACAAATATATTTTATAAAACATTTTATGTATAAATTATATTATTTAACAAGTAGTAACATATATATTTGCATGCAAGAAAGCTAGATATTATATTGTACATTATATTAGCACACCCAAAATATAGATCTATGCTACAATAATTACTATAATAAATACACAAAATAAATATTTAATATCCATATATATATACTAATTATAAATGAAGAATTGAACCACAATTAATTAGATCTATGCAAAAATACACACAATTGGAGAGTATCTCACCGTATCCCACTAGATCTAGGATACGCATGCGACACGAGTCCAACACACAACCAAATGCACCCCGAAGGACACAAACAAATCACAAATAATATTTATGAACAAATCAAAGCGTCAAAAGTAGATCTATGTGTCCGTGTCAAAATACGACATGTTCAAAGCCCCGTGTCGGAGGAAAACCCCCAAATGACACGTATCACCAAATAGTTGGGATACGAACCACAAGTATCCCAATATGGACACGACACTAGCCTCAAACACAAATCTCATGTTCAATTGATCTATAGGATCAATTGACACACACAACAAAATATAAATTCGGAATTCCAACAAAATTGACACAAAAAGCACCATAACTTTCTCCATGGGTCTCCTATGAACACAAAACAAAGTCCTATGGGTAGTACATACATATAGGTTGATTTTACATGATTAAATCTCAGATTTAGAAGCTATTTAAATGGGAAAATCTGAACTATACCTATTGGGAGATGGATTCCCAATGAAACCTCCAATTGAGATGAACTTGCTTCCAAATTGTAGATCCTTGCTCCTCTTTGTAGATCCTTGCTTCCTTCTTCTAGATTCTTACTTCCTCCTTCTCTAATGGTGAATTGGGAAGAATTTGAAATGAATTTGGTAGGGAATTGGATTGGGAATGGAGGGAATTTTGTAGTGGGAGAATTCTAGATCTAGATTTGGAATGAGATGAGAGGAGAGAGAAATTTCCTCCCCTCTTTAATAGGCCGGCCATAGCCCCTCCCCCAAGCAATTGTAAAATATCCAATGTACCCCTTGGGGCCTCTCATGAAGAAATAATTAAGGAAGGAAGCTTCTAGTCTAATCATTTAATTAATTTAATCCATCTCCTTAACTATGGGCTTTCTAAATGGGCCAAGTCTAACTAATTAATTCATGTTGGTCCATGGGTCCAAACTAAACTAGTTGGGTCCACTAAAATAAGTCCAAAATAATTAAATAATAACTAACAACAATTAAATAATACAACAAATAATTATTTACCATGCACAATATTTATTTAAATAGAAAATTACCAAAATACCCTTTCCTAGAAAATGTGGTAGTGACACTATGTCCCCTGAGGACCTGGATCCGGATTATGTCCCCAGGATTAGCAGACGAGATCTATCCCGAGGTTTAAGGGACCAGTGCATTAGCAGGAGCAGAACCAGGAAACGAGGACGAGGTGATTGCAGAAGATTTCTCCTGAGTATATGTTTCTTCTATGCTCAGTCTTGTTGCTATTAAAACTCTTTTAATTCTTGTTTAAATGAACAATTGTAATAGACTTAATATCGGGTTGTTCCCCGATTTTATTTACTTGTGACAGGGATGATGTTTATTTCCTTTTGTTGATATTGTTCTATTTATTCTGTGGATGAGATTAGTAGACCTTATTGTTGTATTACAGCTTAAGTATGCCCCGATGGATCCATTAAATTGGGTTTGTCCATCGGTGTGTGCTGCTGGACATTGTCACGTGTCTAGTCCCTCGATATTTTGGGACTGGGACATGACAAAACCCTCCTCTAATGGATACACACAACAATTAGACCCACAGACTTTCTCTCCAACATACAACCAACGCCCTAGCAAATTTCAGAAACACACAACTTCTCATCTTTGGTCTATAGAGCAACCAACTTGCATGTACCACCT
This sequence comes from Iris macrosiphon, assembly GCA_036927795.1. Taxonomy (NCBI): domain Eukaryota; kingdom Viridiplantae; phylum Streptophyta; class Magnoliopsida; order Asparagales; family Iridaceae; genus Iris; species Iris macrosiphon. The sequence goes on along the minus strand of JAYESA010000004.1, from coordinate 66,512,509 downwards.
GACAAAACACAACCACCAAATACCCATCTCCCCCTCTCCCTTCTATTATAAACTTTTTTCCACCTAGGCTATAATAGAGAGCATCATGTGACTAGGTGACTAGGTAAACAAAGCACTAAAAGTAACATCCTAACTCCTTTCTTATAAACTACTTAATAGTTACCATTTTTATGCAATGGAATGCATCAAACCTACGTTTTTGTACAATAAAGGTAAACACTACCAACAACTCCATGTACACAACAAATTGGGCCATAATTGTAGCTGCTTTCAAATGAAACTTCATTTTTATTAAACACCCAGCCCGACCCACATCCTTGATGTGTGTGTATGTACCACAAGAGTGTAGAAAACCCTAATATATCAATGTCCTATTAACAGAAGGGCAACCGCCATTTTATAAAACTTACTCCTTCCTTCCTTATATTATACATCTTCCTACACTCTCCTTCCTAACCATTTCCTCCCCACCACTATTATATGCACCAAAACTTCCATTCTCAGCTCCCATCATTCCTCTCTTTTCAAACCCCTTAATAGATCTCCTCCATCAGATGACGAACGCCCCACCACTTGTCGACGGTGTCCCCCAGTCGACGACTCACGCCTGTGCCTTCACTTTATCCTCCTCCACCCACACGAGCTCGACGCCGTGAGAACCCACCTCCTCCTCCACCCCCACTCAACCACGCCACCATCTTGACCCCTGGCCTCGTCATCCCGATGATTTCTTTTGCCACAAACCACCATCGCCACCGGATCTAGGAAGCCGAGCCCCCCGCGGTTCTTCCATGTCCGCCGGTGCATTGTGTGCACCGAGTTTGCCCTAAACATGTCGCAACAGTAGCAGAGTTGACTCAGCCCATACTCGCCTCGAGCTTGTCGTGCTCTAAGCAGTGTCGTCGAGCTCGAACTCGAAGCACAGGCTGTCGGGATCGCCAAGCAAAGCCCCGAGCCCTCGACGACATCCCGGTTCGTCGTAATGGTGGACTCCTCGCGTATTTAGCGCAAGCGATCGGTTCGATAATGCACCCAGTAATTCATCCTGCCATGGTCCTCCGACACCTCCGTGTGCTGGTTGCCCCGTACGATGCATAGATGAGTGTTATAGTATTAAGGCTATATGAGGTGGGTCCCTAAGGTTGAGATGACAACACCTCTTTCTATACCTTAACGTGTGAATATGGATACCCATCCTCTTTAATGAAGTGAGGAAGTAATGAAAGGAAAGAACAAGGAATTCCATGAGTTGGAATTCATGCAAGCCCTGAACATTTGGTAATTTCACTAAACCCACTATTTATATGTGTTATTTATGCAAAATGTATCAATAATCTAAATCATGTCAAATACATGTAACTATAAGAATGGATTTAAATTATTATAAATATGGTACTTTACACATGACATTAAATAAAATATTTTTATTCTATATAACTTATTTTTGAGAGATTATATATATGGTATTTTTATATGAGCCTGTATACATATTTTCTAAATATAGATGGAACTAATAGTATTGTCTGAATAGATAAGTTGTACTTATGTATTAATACTCATATCGCCGTATAACTATCTATATACAAACTTATAAGTCTGTGTATTATTTTAAAGAGATATATGTGTATATATAAATTTATTTAGGATAACGAGAGTTATTATCCTGAAATATATAAGTATTATATAAATAAATTATTCTACGTAGCAAACCCGAATAAGAACTTGTCTCTAGATACGGATGTGTATGTAGGCATTGGGTGATCACTCTTTGTTGTTTGATGGGGCTGGTAGATTACTTGAGGACTTTAGCTACTTTATTTCATGCCTAGACTTGGATATGTCTTTTGGTACCTGCAGTCTCATCTCGGATTGGACGAACTCGAGGCAAGTATACCTTGCCTATTGATTTACAGTATTTATATGCATATTTTCTTGCCAGTCATTTATTTGGATATATTGCTATCTGTTTCGCATATTTCCTTACCCGTATGGTTATATGATTATTCCAGTTGACACATAGATTTGATACACGGATTTGTACTGCATGGCATATAGGATACGCGTACCAGATCATTGTTTTTATCTTCGTCTTGATAGAGTTAACTCTATACTTGATAGTCTGGTGTATCACCTGTTAGTGTCAGACTAGAAGTGTCGCGAGTGCGTCACCGACAGTAGCATTGGGTGGGGAGGACAGCTATTAGACGCTTGGGCTACTATGCATGCACTACCTATATACTTATTGTGTGTCTCTGTGCTCGGAGTTGCGGGTATGCACCGTGTGTCTCTGTGCTTCAGAGCTACCGATTTATATTTGGAAAGCCTATATATCGAACATTGTCCTCATTTGCGTATCACATAGATGAGTTAGACTGGTTGTTGACAGTTGTACATAGACCCATGTTTACTTATTTGCATATTATTTACTGTATTCATTTGGCATATATTTTTTGCATCTTGTTACGTCCCTCTGAGGACCTAGTTCCCTGTCATATTATTGTTGAGTACTGATATAGGATTTGGGACCTCTGCGGGAATTCAGGTATCGTTTGTTAATGCCTTCTTATCATTCTATCATATTTAGTTTTGTTCCTAGTTCATTGTATATAGCTAGCATTGTGGATGTTATAGACGGATATTGTGGACATATTATCTGATTATGACAGCTTATACGTATACGAGTCCGACAAGAGTTTGGTTGAATGCGTAGATGGCCATTTCTACGTGGCCTGGTCCCGCATATTTTGGAACTGGAGCATGATATGGTTTTTATGGTGGCCCATGCAATTCAGTTAGCCGTTTCGGTTACGTTACTATACCAAGCGAGCCTGCAAATAGAATTAGACTTGAGATACATCCACAACTAGGATTATAGGATTCTCTAGGACCCTTCCAACATGATTGCTTTCGTGTTATTCTTCTCGATGCGGTTGCATTCATGTTTTCTCGTCCCGTCATTTAATTAAACCTTGCTTTATTGACCTCTAGATCGATTTTTTCTGTAAAAAAAGAAAAGAAAAAGGGTTTTAAAACATCTCATGGATTTGGTAAAGGGCAAGTTCGAGAAACTGTATTTCATCCTTGTGTTGTGAAGCCGGGAGCTTTTGTCGCCAGAGGCATACTAGCCAGGTAGAACTTTACCTAGACTACATCCTATGCATCTTGATTGACTCTTCTAGCTTATTTCGCAAAAGTTTCTTTGGAAATATCTCATGGTTTTAGTCGAAGACAAGTTCAAGAACTTATATTGGCGTGGAAGTGGTGTACTGCAGCCATCCATCGTATTATGAAATAAGGAAGTTATTCATAGCCAAATGCACCATGGTGTGGCGGTAAGTTCATGTGACATAATTACGGAGGTATATGGTTCTCGAATTTTGCCTAACCTACTTCCTATGCATCTTGGATGGCTCAAGTACCGTCATTCAAAAAAACAGTTATTATTTCTTTCCTGCTTTGCTTGACTTTAAATTTGATTGATATGGGTATGGATTGCTCGAGCCTAACCTTAGGTCTTTGCTATTTTCTTAATGACCGGACTGGACAACCCTTGAGAATAGATTATATTATATAACTAGAGTATATTATTGTATTATTGTGATGTTAGATAGCTGAGTATGAGTGAATTTTTTTATGGGTTAGCCGAGGGAAGCTTTTAGGCTAAATAGTCTCTATTGACGAAATGCTAGATATGGTTATTGGTATGCAACGATATTGGATAATATTAAAGGGTATAATTTCAAGTCTATATTGAGTATACTTAACTAAAGATTGAAAGAACGGTTTAAGTAGCAGGACTCAATGATCTCGTTATTGATGCTGCAATCGACTAACTACTATAGCCAAAGACGGGGGAGATAGTTGGAAGGTTTATTTTGATGCTTATGGGTCAAAGATTTACTAAGATATGATGACTAATAATGATGATTTATGTTGCCTTGAGGACAAATACAGGGTTCAGAATGTATATACCAGACTCATTAACCATTTAGAGGATAAAGGACCGAGTGAAAAAAAAATTGAGAGGGGATTAAAAGAACCATAGGCTTTAATGGTCGATAAAATTTTGGTATGATGAACTATTTATATAATTGCAATAATTGACTGAGGTGGAGACTATACTAGTATAAAGCAAGGGTCTAATTTTGATCTCTTCAAATTTGGTAGTTAATGACCAGACTGTAGAACATTGGGAATAAACCTCTCAAGAGGAGGATCAATAATGCAGAAAGTGAGAGACAAGATAATCGAGAAGCAATGGAATGGTTTTTGTGACATGATGGAAGTTATAAATGCTTCGAGAGATTAGTTAGTTTTAAATTTCGAGGGCGAAATTTAATTTTAGTTGCCTTCAATTTTGAAGACAAAATTATTTTAGGGTGGGTGGAATGTAAAACCCCTCCCTAAATATATTTATTTGTTAAACTAAATTGTTGAATAAGCTAATTAAATTAGACAAGTATAGAATAATATAATATTTATACTAGTGTCTTCCTTTTCATTGTGTTGTTGATTAATAATAGTATTAATGTTGTTAGTATAATATTATGCACACTTTTGTTATTATTACCATTTTGATTTATTCATTATGTTGCAAGGAAGTTCACCTTAAGCTTTTGACTAAATCTTTAAGTATTAGGCTAACCGATTTCCATCTAAACCTATAGTAAAAAAATTTATGTCTGACTAAGCTAGCTTATTTCGATCACAGGTTCAAAACCCTCATATACTGGAAACACACAACAATTACACTCACAAACTTTCTCTCTAACATACAACCAATGCCCTAACATATTTCATAAACACACAACATCTCATCTTTGGTCTATAGAACAACCAACTTGCATGTACCCCCTACAAAACACAAACACCAAACACCCATCTCCCCTCTCCTTTCTTTTATAAACTTTCTTTCCACCTAGGCCACAACAGAGAGCATCATGTGACTAGGTGACTAGGTAAACAAAGCACTACAAGTAACATCCTAACTCCTTTCTTCTAAACTACTTAATAGTTACCATTTTTATGCAATGGCATGCATCAAACCTGCAATGTTGTACTGTAAAGGTAAATACTACCAACAACTCCATGTACATAACAAACCTGGCCACAATTGTTGCTGCTTTCAAATGAAACTTCCTTTTTATTAAACACCCATCCCGACCTACATCCTTGATGTCTGTGTATGTAGAGATATACCACAAGAGTGTAGTAAAACCTAACATATCAATGTCCTATTAAAAGAAGGGAAACTGCCATTTTACAAAACTTACTCCTTCCTTCCTTCCTTATATTGTATATCTTCCTGCACTCTCCTTCCTAACTATTTTTCCCCCCATTATTATATGTACCAAGACTTCCATTCTCAGCTCCCATTATCCCTCTCTTTTCAAACTCACGAAACATAGAGCAGCGATAGTCCTCATCCCTCACCATCCTCAATCAAAACTCAGCAATCCAGAAATCACAAATCACATCTCAAGCAATGAAAACAAATCCAGAAAACTTTTGCGCACATCTATTGAGAATATCTATGGACTTATTGTATGGAACTTTTATTGCAACATAATCACAACTCAGAGTCGGAGGCAACGGAATGGGCAAAGAATCGAGTTGCTCTGATACCACTATGTCACACCCCGGTCCCGCAGGGCCGTTCGTCCTCTCTTTGGTCCCTACGGAACCGATCATCCTCGCACGGGCGTGATGCCGTGCAAGCCTAAAGTGCGCTTGCACAAGGCCAAAGCTTTGAACAAGGGCAAGTAAGCTATTCAATACTGAAGCAGCGGCACACATATTGTAGAAAAGTAAAGAACACAATGGCATATGAAAACAGGCTCTTTTATTGATAATCGAAAGTGTTACAAGCGGCACATGGCCTAGGTTACAGTTCGCTCAAGCACTATTTCTCTCGATTACAATGACACTGTTCCATACATTATGTCCCTCTATACAAAAGTAGTCAAACTCGATGTGGCTCAAGACATCGACTCCAGATTTTTGGTTTCTTGGGATGAGGCACGGCTATCGCTTCCTAGAACGAACAGGCACCTGAGAACAAGTAAACTATTGGTGGGTCAGCACTTTTATAAGTACTGATGAGTATAAGCAACTGAACAGAAGCTACACCCCCTGAAACCCATACTAAGTAATCATGTGGCAAAATATTTCATTACTAGTGATCTTGCTACTTTTACATAAGTTCATTTCATGCAGCTCAGAACTATAGTCAGATTACACCTTTTTAAAACATAACTTTGAAACAGTTTTGCATATTCAAACTATAAGCATACGAATTGGGACAGTGCTCTATCGTGCAGTGTGCAGCATGTATTATGCAACATAATCTAACTCGTTGGGGCAAAGTTCTATAGTGGACTGATCATCTCAAATCAAGCAAACATATAGTGAACTATCATAGTTTCAAGCACACAAGCAGAACTATCTATATAATTTCGGTCTCCGAGAAACTCAGGATCGGTAGCGGTAATCTAGCTAACCAATGAGTCACATTCTGATACTATTAGCAGCTGTTACCGAGGTTCAGCTCTGCACTAATAGTCATTGTCTGACCGATGCGAATGCATGAAGCACTAACAGATATACTCTACGATGAAGACAGAATGAACAAGCAGGCTACACATAAAGTCATATTTCTTACCCCATAACCGAATGGTTATCCCTGCAGCAGACACACAAGTTAGCCATAATATGCATATATGGACAAACTCATGAATTAATCTTTGATGTCATCAATCGATAGGTATGCAAGAAGGTAAACCTAGCATGCGCCCTATCTATATGAAGGTCCATGGGTTGCCCCATGATTAGCAGTAGTTGTCCATGGTTCAGCTCTTCACTAGCACGCATGGGTGTCGGCAGCTGTGACTCATGGTTCAGCTCTTTACCAACACACCCGAGTACTAGCAGCTGTGACATCATGGGTTCCGCACAACACTAATAGACATATCGCCCCACTAGACCCTTGCAAGCCATATACCTCAGGGCGATCCAAAAATCTCTTCTGGACCGAGCGATTCCTGGTGCCCCAGGAATCATTCGAGATACAAGACCTTGTGAACAAATTGTCCGAGACCAATGCAATGACATAAACACATAGTGCAAGCAAAATAATGATCAAGCAAAACATATGCTGTCTTAACAAAATATATCTTATCAAACGAAGTATATCTTTCTCAAACGAAGCACATCTATCACATATCTAATAGCACATCGCACTAGACCCTTGCGGGTCGTATCCTCAGAGTGTACTATTAGTCACTGCATTCACACATTTTTACTTATAGCAGTTCGATATAGCAAACAGAAAAACGAAACATATAATGGCAAGAACGGTTGATTTCAAATCTAACATGCAATAACTATCTCTATCATAGCATACTCAAATGGACATATTCAAGCGATCCATTTACTTATCATTCTTAGCATAGCAAAGGTTCGTTCGAAGGCTGTGTCAGTGTTTCTAAGCATGCAATATTTCTTATATCTCATTAGCATAGCAATGGTTCTATCTCATTTCAGACAAGCATTTCCATTTCTCTAGTTAGTCAAGCAAGCAAACATAATCGTTTCAATGACAAGCTATGTGAATTTTCTTATTAGCATGCTGAGTCGGTTCTATCATTCTTCTTATGAAATAATCTTCTTAAGCAAACAAGCATTTAAAAACTCAGATTCATTATTAAGTTGTACAAGAATCAGAGAATGCAGTTCTGCCCACTCATATTGATCAATCGGTCAGGAACTCTCCGAGAAGACTTCTGTTCGAGCAAGCAAGACGATATCACTTGTACATAGTGCCTACGCGGAGCGGGGCACTACACCCACCTCTTCCTTCACTCCCACTCGACCACGTCACCATCTTAACCACTGACCTCGTCTACCCGATGATCCCTTCCTCCATACACCATCGTCGCCACCGGATCTAGGAAGCTGAGGCCCCCGCTGTGCTTCCATGTCCGCAACAACAGTAGAGTTGACCCTGCCCATACTATCCTCTAGCTTGTCGCGCTCTGAGAAGTGTCGTCAAGCTCGGACTCGAAGCACAGGCCTGTCGGGTTTTCCAAGCAAAGCCCCGAGCCCTTGATGACATCCCCTGTTTGTCGCAATGGTGGACTCGTCGCATGTTTCGCACTAGCGGTCGGTTCGATAATGCACCTCATACGGCACCCTGCCATGGTAAGGAAATATGTGAAACATTTGGTATTTTTTCGAAGCACAGGCCAGTCGGGTTTTCCATGCAAAGCCCCGAGCCCTTGATGACATCCCCGGTTTGTCGCAATGGTGGACTTGTCGCGTATTTCGTGCGAGCGGTTGGTTCGACAATGCACTATGTATTGCACCCTGTCACGGTCCTACGACACCTCCGTGTGCTGGTTTGCCATATACCATGCATAGAGGAGTTTTATAGTATTAAGGGGATATGTGGTGGGTCCCTCAGGTTGAGATGAAAACACCTTTTTCTATACCTTAACGTGTGAATATGGATTCCCATCCTCTTTAATGAAGTGAGGAAGTAATAGAAGGAAAGGCCAAGGCATTCCAGGAGTAGGAAGTCATACAATCGCTGAACATTTGGTAATTTCACTAAAACCCCTATTTATATGTGTAATTTATGCAAAATGTATCAATAATCTTAATCATGTCATATATATGTAACTATAATAAGGGTTTAAAATTATTATAAATATGGTACTTTACACAAGATATTAAATAAAATATTTTTATTGCTATATAACTTATTTTCTAGAGATTATATATATGGTATTTTTATATGAGCCTATATATATATATATATATATATATTCTAAATATAGATGGAACTGATAGTATTGTCTGAATAGATAAGTTATACTTATGTATTAATACTCATATCGCCATATAACTATCTATATACAAACTTATAAGTCTATGTATTATTTTAAAGAGCTATATGTGTATATATAATTTTATTTTGGATAACGAGAGTTAATATCCTAAAATATATAAATAGTATATAAATAAATTATTCTACATAGCAAAACCGAATATGAACTTGTCTCTAGATAGGGATGTGTATGTATGCATTGGTTGATGACTCTTGGTTGTTTGTTGGGGCTGGTAGATTACTTGAGGACTGTAGCTACTGTATTTCGTGCCTAGACATAGATATGGCTTTTGGTACCTGCAGTCTCAGCTCGGATTGGACGAACCCGAGACAAGTATACATTGCCTATTGATTTACAGTATTTACAAGCATATTTTCTTACCAGTCATTTATTTGGAGATACTGCTATATGTTTCACATATTTCCTTACCCGTATGTTTATATGATTATTCCGGTTGACACATAGATTTGATACACAGATTCTTACTGTATGACATATAGGATACTCGTACCGGATCATTATTTTATCTTCTTCTTGATAGAGTTACCTCTATACTTGATAGTCTGGCATATCACCTATTAGAGTCAGACCGGAAGTGTCACGAGTGCATCCCCGACAGTAGCATTAGGTGGGCAGGAAAACTACGAGACGCTTGGGCTAGTATGCATGCACTATATATATATATATATATATATATATATATATATATATATATATATATATATATATATATATATATATATATATATATATATATATTTACGTAGAGATCCTGTATCCGAAGTTGTAGTACTTACTATGTGTCTCTGTGCTCGGAGCTACGGGTATGCATCGTGTGTCTCTGTGCTTCGGAGCTACGAATTTATATTTGGAAAGCCCACGTGTCGAATGTTGTCCTCATTTGCGTATCACATAGATGAGTTAGACTGGTTGTTGACAGTTGTACATAGACCCCTATTTACTTCTTTGCATGTTATTTAATGTATTTTATTTGACATATTTTTTTTTTTGTATCTGGTTACGTCCCTCTGAGGACCTGGTTCCTTGCCAGGTTATTGCTGAGTACTGATATAGGATTGGGGACCTCTTCGAGTATTCAAGTATCGTTTGTTGATGCATTCTTATCATTCTATCATATTTAGTTTTCTTCCTAGTTTATAGTATATAGCTAGCATTATGGATGTTATATATGGATATTTTGGACATATTATCTGATTAGGACAGCTTATAAGTATTCGAGTCAGACAAGAGTCTGGTTGAATGCGTAGCTGGCCATTGCTACATGGCGTGGTCCCGCATATTTTGGGACTGGGGCATGACATAGTTTTTGTGGTGGCCCATACAGGTTAGTTAGCCGTTTCGGTTACATTACTGTACCGAGCGGACCTGCAAATAGAATTTAGACTTGAGATACATCCACAACTAGGATTATAGGATTCTCTAGGACCCTTCCAACGTGATTGCTCTCGTATTATTCTTCTCGGTGTGAATGCATTCATGTTTTCTCGTCCACTAATTTGACTAAACCTTGATTTATTAACCTCTGGATCGATTATTTTATGTAAATAACAAAAAAGAAAAGGGTTTTAAAACGTCTCATGGATTTGGTAAAGGGCAAGTACGAGAAACCATATTTTATCTTTGTGTTACGGAATCGGGACCTTTTGTCGCCAGAGGCATACTGGCCTGGTAGAACTTTAGATAATGGGATCATGAAAGTATATATTTCTCGGATTTTACCTAGACTACATCCTATGCATGTTGATTGACTCTTCTAGCTTATTTTATAAAATTGCTTTGGAAATATCTCATGGATTTAGTTGAAGACAAGTTCAAGAACCTGTATTATCTGGCGTGGAAGTGGTGCAATGCAGCCATCCGTTGTATTATGAAATAAGGAAGTTATTCGCTGCCAGATGCACCATGGCGTGACAGTAACTTCATGTGACATAATCATGGTGGTATATGTTTCTCGAATTTTTCCTAAACTACGTCCTATACATCTTGGATGGCTCAAGTACCATCATTCAAAAATAGCTACATTCCCTCTATTTTCAAACCCCTTCACATATCTCCTCCATCAGATGATGAACGCCCCACCACTCGCCGGCGATGTCACCTAGTCGATGACTCTCGCCTACGCCTTCACTTGCTCCTCCTCCACCTATACGAGCTCGATGCCATGAGTACCCACCTCCTCCTCCACTCCCACTCGACCATGTTTCCATCTTGACCCCTGACCTTGTCCACCCGATGTTCCCTTCCTCTATACACCACCGTCTCCACCGGATCTAGGAAGTCGAGCCCCCCGCGGTGCTGCCATGTCCGTCGGTGCATTGTGTGCACTGGTGAGGACCGAGTTTGCCCTAAACATGCCGCAACAGCAGAAGAGTTGACTCCTCCCATTCTTGCCTCGAGCTGGTCGAACACTAAGGAGTGTCGTCGAGCTCGGACTCGAAGCACAGGCCTGTCGGGTTTGGCAAGAAAAACCCCGATCCCTCGATGACATCCCTGGTTCGTCGCAATGGTGGACTTTTCGCGTATTTCGCGCGAGCGGTCGGTTCAACTATGCACTATGTATTGTACCCTGTCGTGGTCCTACGACACCTCCGTGTACTAGCTTGCCCCGTACCGTGCATAAATGAGTGTTATAGTGTTAATAGGATATGAGGTGGGTCCCTCAGGTTGAGAGTAAAATACCTATTTCCATACCTTAACGTATGAATATGGATACCCATCCTCTTTAATGAAGTGAGGAAGTAATAGAAGGAAAGAGCAAGGCATTCCAGGAGTAGGAATTCATACAAGCCCTAAACATTCGGTAATTTCACCAAACCCCCTATTTATATGTGTTATTTATGCAAAATGTATCAGTAATCGTAATTATGTCATATACATGGAACTATAAAAAGGGTTTTAAATTATTATAAATATGGTACTTTACACAAGACATTAAATAAAATATTTTTATTGCTATATAACTTATTTTTGAGAGATTATATATATGGTATTTTTATATGAGCCTATATATTTTTTAAATATAGATGGAACTAATTGTATTGTCTGAATAGATAAGTTGTATTTATGTATTGATACTCATATCGCAGTATAACTATCTATATACAAACTTATAAGTCTGTGTATTATTTTAAAGAGCTATATGTGTATATATAATTTTATTTAGGATAACGAGACTTAATATACAAAAATATATAAATAGTATATAAATATATTATTCTACGTAGCAAACCCGAATAAGAACGTCTCTAAATAGGGATGTATATGTATTCATTGGGTGATGACCCTTGGTTGTTTGTTGGGGCTGGTAGATTACTTGAGGACTGTAGGTACTGTATTTCCTGCCTAGACTTGGATATGACTTTTGGTACCTGCAGTCTCAGCTCGGATTGGGCGAACTCAAGGAAAGTATACCTTGCCTATTGATTTATAGTATTTACATGCATATTTTCTTACCAGTAATTTATTTGGATATACTGCTATCTGTTTCATATATTTCCTTACCCGTATTGTTATATGATTATTTCGGTTGATACATAAATTTGATACACAGATTCCTACTGCATAGCATATAGGATACGCATACCAGATCATTATTTTATCTTCTTCTTGATAGAGTTACCTCTATACTTGATAGTCTGGCGTATCACCTGTTAGAGTCAGACTAGAAGTGTCGCGGGTGCGTCACTGACTGTAGTATTGGGTGGGGAGGACAGCTACTAGACGCTTGCTATACTACGCATTCACTATATTTATATATATATATATATATATATATATACATATATATTTACTTATTTACGTAGAGATCTTGTATCCGGAGTTGTAGTAATTACTGTGTGTCTTTGTGCTCGGAGCTACCGGTACGCACCGTGTGTCCCTGTGCTTCGGAGTTACAAATTTATATTTAGAAAGCCCATGCGTCGAACGTTGTCCTCATTTTTGTATCACATAGATGACTTAGACTGGTTGTTGACAGTTGTACATAGACCCCTGTTTACTTCTTTGCATGTTATTTACTGTATTTTATTTGGCATTTTTTTTGTATCTTGTTACGTCCTTCTGAGGACCTAGTTTCCTGCTAGGTTATTGCTGAGTACTGACATAGCATTGGGGACCTCTTCAGGAATTCGTGTATCATTTTTTGATGCCTTCTTATAATTCAATCACTTTTAGTTTTGTTCCTAGTTCATAGTATATAGCTAGCATTGTGGATGTTATACATATATTTTGGACATATTATCTAATTAGGGCAGCTTAAATGTATTCGAGTCGAACAAGAGTTTGGTTGAATGCATGGCTGGCCATTGCCACGTGGCCTTGTCCCACGTATTTTGGGACTGGGATGTGACACCTAGAAAGCAGGAAAAGACGCGGGATCCGACGGAGGCGGCCTTACCCTCGAGCCTCCAGTAGGAGTGGCAACAAGAGGCCGACGAGGAGGTGCAATAAGAAACTGCGCCTGGATGTCGAAGCTCGACACTGGTGCCGGCCCTAGCGCGACCATCTAGCCGCAAACAAAGTAGAAGGGGGAAAGGGGATTGGGGGATGGCTTTGGGCTAGGGCTAAAAAAAGGCATATATATATATATATATATATATATATATATATATATATATATATATAAGTTTATCATTATAGATTGTAGTCAAGTATGACAGGACAACGCATATCGTTAGAAGGTAGATTATCTAGACGGAGTGCTCCTCCAGTACCGGCTACTGGTTTCGGACCCTCTTCTTTGAGTACTCCACTGTTCCGACCACTCATATCTCCGACTGCGTCGACCGCATGTAGCAGTACTCCTAGGACGTGCAGTTCCAGGCCTGAGACTTCTAGTGTTCCTCCTGCTGATGATACCATGGAGAGAAAGAAGAAGATGGAGGTCGAGCTGACTCCGTTGTCGAATCAGAGCGATCATCATTGCGCGCCTTCGAACGAGATGAGGATAGAGATTTGGGCCGATGGGCCTATATAGTAAGTTAATTAGTCAACATTTTTTATTACGCATATATATATTTATATTTATATATATATATATATATATATATATATAAATTAGAAAAAAAATATAGTAAGTAGAAGTAGATGCCATCCCTTTTTTGATGAGTTCGCCCCTCCATATGTGGAAACTGGCGATGTGTCGTTATATATATATATATTTACTTTTTAATAAATGTAATTATCTCTGTATAGATATCATTCATCGTCGGTACAGAGGGCAATGGGGCAATTTATGAGGTACAAGTATGGTGGCCCTTGGATTAACTACTCAGATGCCCCGGACGAGAGAAAGGCTTTCTGGTTTACGCACTTCAAGGTAAAAGTATATTGACTTTAATATCAAAAATCTAATTCAGGCATATTATGTAACTTACTAATTTATTTCTTGTAAAGAACATATTTCTATCCACGACACTATACTGAGCAGATCGGGAAGCAGTTTTCGGTCGTGGCCGCCAAGATGATCCATGATGCGATCAATGACTAGAAAGCTCATAATTGTTCCTGATATCTGATCCAAGGTTGGATCACACCTGAGCAGTGGACTGCGATGAGAGCTAGATTCGACGATCCCAAGTACAAGTAATGGTCGAAAAAGGCGCAGAGGCTAGGACGAAGGTAGAAAAGTGGTATGGTAGATTTATTCCCATGACAAATTATTTCCGTCGTCTAGTATGTATTTTATTAAATATATATTATTTTAATGAAAGAAGGTTAAAATGGCTTATTTTTTAAAATATTTTTAACTGGTACGGAGGGGTGAGGATGCCAACATGATTACCGTCTTCCTAGACACCCATCGACCACGTAGAGCTACGTAAGTATTAGTTTACGTTATGTTAATTTTAATAGGAAACTATACTTTTAGTCACTGAATTTTGTAAAACTTATGTTTTTGTCCCTCCCTATATATATTTTTGGTCGTTGAGTGACTAAAACTTAATTTTGCAAACATTCAATGACCAAAGGTATAGTTTCTCCTACTTTTAAGATAACTTAGGAAATATGCAAATAGATATTCATGTAGTTAGTAATAAGTACCATAAACATTAGCAATTATGATTATTGGATAGTAAGAAGTATGCTTACCAAAATATGCATATTTTTCTAGGACGAGTATCTTAGGCTACGTGAGCGGGCGACTACTAGTACAACCACAGAGGGAGAGGCTGGTACTTCCTCGCACCCCTCTCCAACTCCGTCTGTGGACGAGATATGGATGACAGTCGTTGGTGGTCTTCAGATGGGTACATACTACAGTACGGGATCATACGATGCCCTTATTGTGACACAGTCCTTTAAGGACCCTCTGCTAGTGTGCATTCTCTACAGTCGTCGTAGACGTCTGCCCGAGTCTAGGAGAGAGTTGACCGTCAGATTGCTGATTTGCATGACGAGTTGCTGTGGAGTACTACGGAGCAGCTCCAGTCTCAATGGTAGATGGACGATGTGACGCTCACTGCACGATTTGATATGCCCTAGTGTAACATCATGGAGCTCAGGACTCTGAGCGAGAGGACGGAGCATGGTGTTATTCACTACCAAATAAGTCAAGTTAGCAATGTCTTTTGCGACTTTGGATGAAGACGTCGCTAATATTATAGAAATTAGCGACGTAATAATAAAAGTCACTGTTGGCGACATTTCACGACTTTTAGCGACTACAATTAGTATTATGAAAATTAATGTTGCCATGTTTTTAATTACGGCGACGTTTAGTGATGTTGTTACATGTACGTCATAGTATATTAAAAATTAGCGACGTTTAGCGACGCCTTTATTAGACGTCAGTAAATTATTTCATATAGGGATTCGAATTTTTATTTCTCCCTCTTTCGTCTCCAAAATTTCCTTCCAACTTTTTATCCCCCCGACCCAGGAGACCCCCCTCCCCCGAGAGCCCGACGCTTCCTCGAGACCCCTCCGACGGTCCTCCTCCCCACCGATAGTCCTCATCCCCTATGGCGGTCGGTCTCCCCACTGACGCTCCTCCTCCTCTTCACATCTCTAGCCACAACCACCGGTGCTCCACCCCTCCGGTAGACCCCTCCCCGGTCAATCCCTCGGCCGTCCCGGTAAACCCTAACCCTATCTCTCTCTCTCGCATAGCACAGACACTGACACGACACAACACACAGACAGGACACTGATACACACACACACACATACACACACACTGTCACATATACATACACCAACACAGACACACACATATACTAATACGAACATGTTTGAGTTGGATATTGACACAAACACTGATACATGCACACTAATATACACACACACACACATACACACACAATATTGATTTGGATGCATCGACAAAGCAAAACGTGATGATGCTGTAGGGGTTATAGTTCTTGCGAGGCTGTAGGATTATGTGGCTTAGAGCATTTTATGGTAGTTATCTACCATGGATTCATCTTCTTGGACACCGACTCCCCCAACTCCACCTCCACCTCCTCATTTCATGGTAGTGTTCTTGCATAGCACAGACACTAACATCGGTTACGATTACACAAGAGGAGCATGACATGATCATATCCCAAATGCGCCGCAATGATCCTCCTTCTCCAGATCGGCAGTAGTCCTAGTTTGGTAAATTTATTTTTTGCTTGTGTATTGGCCCATGATCTTGGGTCCTTTAAATATTTATTTCATATTTATTAATATAGATTCCAGACTTTATGTATCTCGGTCTTGAGACCCAGTACTAGTTGTGATGATTCCTGGATATTTAGTTCATAATGTATCTTATTCTTTATGCTCTGTTTGGAATGCCAATATGTCATTTGCTTAAATTTTAATTTATTTTCTATATTAATTGCATACCATCGAAGAGGTCGACGAAACCAGAGAATTCAACAAAGGGTTACACTGGGTCTATTTATATAAAGTGTTATTATATAAACTATGAATAGATAAAGTGCATATTTTATAATCTGTATTTTTTTATTTTTTTTGCATATTAGCGACATTTAGCAACGTTCTGTGACGCAAATAAACGTAGATGACATAGATCAGAACATCTTTAATCTATAACACGGACGTCGCTAAGCAATCCCTAAACGTCGTTAAATGCTGATATGGCAATATTGGCCATGTTATCCTGATGTGTCTAAGTGCGTAGCAAAAT
Organism: Iris macrosiphon; assembly: GCA_036927795.1. NCBI lineage: Eukaryota > Viridiplantae > Streptophyta > Magnoliopsida > Asparagales > Iridaceae > Iris > Iris macrosiphon. The sequence continues at coordinate 66,495,463 of JAYESA010000004.1, read as the reverse complement.
GTTGCTAATTATAAAATTATTTGTGACGTTTATCGGAAATTCATATGTCGCTAACTAGGCGATGTTGTGACATTGAACGTCATGAAATTAAAAATATTGGCGAAGTGTAAACCACGCTAAGATACGTCGCTTTAATGATATTTTCCTTGTCAGCGACTAGCTGAAATAGGACTACCCAGAAATAATTGCTAATAACGTCACTAAATTAAATTAGCAACATATTTTGACAAATTAGAAACATTTTTTGGCATCGCGAATATGTCTAATTTTGATATTGTGACTTAAGAAATTTATATACAACAACCAAAAGGATTTATCGTCAAGGGTCTAAAAGACAAAGTTTGTAAGCTAGTAAAATCTTTATATGGTTTGATATATGGTCCTAAGATATGGCATATGAAGTTTGATAAATTCATCAGGTCATATAAACCCCCTGATTTTTCAGAAATTTTTAAATAGATTTTTCACAATTTTATGTCATTTTTTGGGATTTTTAATTAATTAAACTAAGGTGTTTGGTTTATTAAATGATTTTTAATTGATGTTAAATAATATTAAAATAATATGAAAATAATATTTTCTGGTGTAAAATAAAAAATTAGACATAGGATAATTTTTCGAGAATTTATTGGACCCCGAAAATATTTTTAAAACCCCGTAAGCGGAGTTGTGTAACGTCACCTAGAGATGGATATCGACACCCTTTTTATTCTCGTACTTGCATTATCAAGTACGTTATACCCAGGACACCTGACACTATTCATGAGACAGAATCTTCCTGAAATATTCAAGGTGATTCTGTGTAGGTTCCAGGATTTATGACATAGACATTTATTTCATAGTTAGTATATGACTTGCTGTATTAGTTTTGATCTTACGTGACATGGACATTAGGCATCATGGACATGAGATGTGTGATTACATTGGGTGGGGAGAGACACACAGGCTACAGGCTGATTTCATATATATACTACATAGTAAATTGTATAGTAAAATACATAGTAACACTGCTACAGGCTCCCAGACACAGAGTTGTAGTGGTCTCAGCATGAGTTCTAGTGATGCTCTCAACTTGTATTTCACATAGATGGTTATATAGTTCACCCTATTGTTTCATTTATTGCTGCTCTGCATTTATTTTGGCATGAGTTATTTTGTACCTTGCTATATCCCCTGAGGACCTGGATCTGGATTGTGTCCCTAGGGTTAGCAGAGGATATCTATCCTGAGGTGTACGGAACAGAAGCACTTCTCGGAACAGTACTAGCACCTGAGGATGAGGTGATCGATGAGGATTTTTGCTGAATATCTGCTTCTTCTATGCTCAATCTTGCTGCTTTTAAACTCTTTTAAATTCTTGTTTAAAGAACAATTGTAAAAGACTTATTGTCGGGTTGTTCCCCGATTTTATTTACTTGTGACTGGATGATGTTTATTTTCTTTTCTTGATATTGCTGTATTTATTCTATGGATGAGATTAGTAGACCCTGATTATTGTATTACAGCTTAAGTATGCCCCGTTGGATCCATTAAATTGGGTTTGTCCATCGGTGTGTGCTGCTGGCCATTGCCACGTGTCTAGTCCCTCGATATTTTGGGACTGGGGCGTGACATAGTTTTTTGGTGGCCCATGCAAGTCAACGACTAAATTGCTTCGGTTTCAACTTAGGGACCGAGCAAGCCTGCAATAAGAATAGGATAAGTTTTTAGGATCTCATCCACTTGCTTGAATCGTTCTTGATATCTATATCGTATTCGAATTAAATTTTGACTTACATCCTGCCTTGATTCCTGTGCGCCTCTTATAAGTTTATTTTTGATGCAGAGTAATGGATCCAAGAGTCGGAGATGAGAATCCCTTGGGTACACCACACGATGCTGTCGTTACCTATGATGAAGGAGTGACACCCGAAGACCGAGGACAATCATCTCAAAGCAATCAAGCGGGCCAGCATACTTCCAGGTTTCGGCGTGATGACATCCCACCTCCTCCGTAGTTCGTTCCACCGATGCCTGTTTTTCCACCAGGACAAGTCATGGATGGGCAACAGATATTCCAAATGATCTACGCAATGATGCAAGCCCAACAGCAAATTCATCAAGAGGCTCAGCGTCATGAGGCAGAGTACTTGAGGACCAGCCTAGTAACTGCATTGGAGCAGGTGAACCCACAAGCTAGGCGACCAGTGACGGGCTCTATCACCGATTTCCGTCAGCTGAAGCCCCGTACCTTCTTAGGCAAGGAGGGACCAACCGAAGTTCATGAGTGGCTCACCAACACACAACACCAGTTAGAAGCAACTGAGCTTCCAAGAGAAAATTGGATGACTGCCGTTAGAATGCAGTTGACGGACAATGCTCATCACTGGTGGCTATCTGAAGAGACCCGGCTCGGACAGACCGAGTTAGTTGGGAAGAGTTTTTCAGACTCTTTCAGTAGATGTACATTCCGGCTATCGCTCGATCAGAACATCGGGACAAGTTCAATCGCCTCACTCAGGACAGTATGACAGTGGAGGAGTACAATGCGGAGTTCATTCGTCTAAGTCGCTTCATCCCTACTTTGATCCCGACGAAAGAAGAGAAGGCTGAAAAGTTCTTCGACGGACTAAACTTTGAGCTACAAAGACTCATCGGATCCGTCACACCAACCTCTTACTCGGACGTTCTTGCTGCAGCTCGACGCATGGAACGCGTCACCAGGAGAGAAACCAGTCTGAAATGGACTTCCACATCAGCCAGAGCACCATAAGAAGAAGGTACAAAGAGACCTCACCTGCCCCAGCCACCCAGAGCCTCTCCGCAGATACTACCTACATGTCAATACTGTGGCAAGGTAGGCCATATTGAGAAGGACTGCAGACGCAAGTTGGGATTATGCTTGATTTGCGAAACCAATCAACACTTAGCCAAGGATTGTCCTCAGCATCGAGGAGGAGCACCAAGGGCAAACCAAAAAACTCTACCTGCCCAGGAGGATATCAGCCAAGGCCACCCTTGGCACCACAAGCAGCACTCTTCCAGCAGGCCCAGCAACAGCAGAGGAATCCACCACAAGGATACGTACAAGCCTTCGCGATGACCTTGGAAGACGCGCAGAATCATGGAGTAGCTAATGCGCGTAAATTTTTTTTCATAGCTATCCGTTTCTAGTATTGCTGTAGTTCGTACCTGTTGGTTCGTGACCTTAGCCTTGATCTAATAATTTTAAACTTGCTAATAATCAATAACCTAGAATATTTTATAATTGATAACCTAGTATATTCTTAAGTGATAACCTAGTTTTCTAAAAACTGTAGTTTTTTAGAATTTCTTCTGGAAATTGCATAATTTCTATTGCTTAGGGAAATGGGTTTTCCTATATGTTTTCTTAAATCCTCAACCTTGATCTCCTTAATCGTGATATGCTTCAAATAATGTTTGCAACCGTGTCATCTCTGTTAACCAGTTATTCTTTGATTGCGAGGATGCAATCCTCTTAAGGGGGGTAGATTATAAACCCCCAGATTTTTCAGGAATTTTTTAATAGATTTTTCATAATTTTATGTCATTTTTTAGGATTTTTAATTAATTAAACTAAGGTATTTTTATTATTAAATGATTTTAATTGATGTTAAATAATATTAAAATATTATGAAAATAATATTTTCTGGTGTAAAATGAAAAATTAGACATAGGGTAATTTTTCGGGAATTTATTGGACCCCGAAAATATTTTTAAAACCCCGTAAGCGGAGTTGTGTAACGTCACCTAGAGATGGATATCGACACCCTTTATATTCTCGTACTTGCATTATCAAGTACGTTATACCCAGGACACCTGACACTATTCATGAGACAGAATCTTCCTGAAATATTCAAGGTGATTCTGTGTAGGTTGCAGGATTTATGACATGGACATTTATTTCATAGTTAGTATATGACTTGCTGCATTAGTTTTGATCTTACGTGACATGGATATGAGGCATCGTGGACATGAGACGTGTGATTACATTGGGTGGGGAGAGACACACAGGCTACAGGCTGATTTCATATATATACTACATAGTAAAATACATAGTAACATTGCTACAGGCTCCCAGACACAGAGCTTGTAGTGGTCTCAGCCTGAGTTCTAGTGATGCTCTCAACTTACATTTCACATAGATGGTTATATAGTTCACCCTATTATTTCATTTATTGCTGCTCTCTATTTATTTTGGCATGAGTTATTTTGTACCTTGCTATGTCCCCTGAGGACCTGGATCTGGATTATGTCCCCAGGGTTAGCAGAGGATATCTATCCTGAGGTGTACGGAACATGAGCACTTCTCGGAACAGTACCAGCACCTGAGGACAAGGTGATCGCTGAGAATTTTTCCTGAATATCTGCTTCTTCTATGCTCAATCTTGCTGCTTTTAAACTCTTTTAAATTCTTGTTTAAAGAACAATTTTAACAAACTTATTGTCGGGTTGTTCCTCGATTTTATTTACTTGTGACTGGATGATGTTTATTTTCTTTTGTTGATATTGCTGTATTTTTTCTGTGGATGAGATTAGTAGATCTTGATTATTGTATTACAGCTTAAGTACGCCCCGTTGGATCAATTAAATTGGGTTTGTCCATCGATGTGTGCTGTTTGCCATTGCCACGTGTCTAGTCCCTCGATATTTTGGGACTAGGGCGTGACAGGTCAAGCAGCTACAATGTCAATGATATAGATAAGTATGTCTACACTAAGTTTGCTAATGGAAGCTGCAATGGATGAAGAAGAATACCTTCGGGAGCTCATGTATGACCATCCTCTGGTTGGTGCATAAATTCTGACTATACCAATATATTACAATAACCAGATGACTGTAGCAGTGGCTTCTAATGATATTTCTAATCGTAAGAAGTGGACAAGATGATTTTGTCATACATCACTGAATGAGCACATCAAAGATGGCATCATTATAGTGGTTGATATTCAGATCCAGGAGAATCTAGAAGATTCGTTCACCAAAGTCCTTAAGTGCCAGTGGGTTGACAACATTGCAAGAAAAATATGCTGAAGAAATTTTGATATTATGTCTTTATAATACTACAATAAAGTTTTATGCTATTAGTTTAAAGAGAAATTGACTTGGCACCTAACTTTGGTTCAATGAAGGACCATTGACTGAAAAAATATGTAAACTCCGTATCTAATTTCTTAATTTTTTAATCAATTTTTATTTATTAAACTAGGCTCCAAAATAAGTAATTTGAAACAACTAATAGAATAAAAAATTATTTTAGAATTTGGATTATACTATATACTTAATATATAGGATAGATATTAATTTTGTATTGATAAATACACCTTGTACAAATAAGATTAGATTTAGATTATTCTAATAAAATATATGTGTAGATTATATGTACTATCTATGTAATTATATATAAGATTATAAATTATTAAGATAAATCTAAAAAATAATTCAAATTAATCCTAATCCTAAATCTACTAGGAAAGCAACTTCATCCATATCATATCCTAACAAATCAACTCCTACTTATTTAAATTAAATTCTATCTATTAAAGTAAATAAATCTAAAATATATATATATATATATATATATATATATATATATATATATATATATATATATATAATTCTTTTTCTTCCTATTATTCAAAATTTGTCTCTATTTTTCATCTAAAACAGCCAAAAAAATTTGCCACAAAAATAGCTCCATTTTTTAGTAGATGCAACGAGTTGGAAATATCATATCTCCTAAATTCGGACTCTGATTTATGTCTAGTTTTTTTACTTGAAGCGTATTGAGGTAAGATTTCATAATATATATTTTAATAGCTTTAATTAGAAATCCAAAATGCTGTAGAATTATTTTAGTATTAGCCATCTGAAATACGACTACGTCTTGCAGTTTTCGAGATCCTAGGAGGTCTCGTACTCATTTTTGCAATCCATTTGATATTTCGGAAAAATGACATCAAGGTAGAAAGCATATATAATTTCTATAATATAATTAATAAATTTTATATTTTGTTTAATTCATAAAATTCCTAGGTGATAGTAAACTACCATAATTATAATCTAAAAATCGTATTTATAATATTTTGTAATAGATTCAGGATTCGTGTGAACCATTGAGTCTAGTGTTCTTGTGACCCTAAAATTTATGTATTCAAGTATGTTTATGAGAAAATTTTGATACGAAACTTTTGTGTTACAAACTATTCAAAAGAAAGAAAAGTACAAAAAGTTCCTAAATAAGAATCTAGGTACAATTGATTCTGGGGATGTATAGCTGTAGAGATCTGATCCGTAGATGATCACTTTACTCGTTGGACCACTCGACGACGAAAAAATGCATACGCTGACAAAGAACTACATACTACAACAAAAAAATGTAAGAAATGCTGTGAACAACTTGGAGAGTTGAACAATAAGAAAGCTTTGGCAACAATGAGACGAGAAGCTTCTATTTCTCTTACTCTATTATTGAATTCCAAAGACTTAAATATTCTATCCCCTTTCTCTCTATTTGTTTGTGTGTGATCCTCTCTCTCTAGGTGTAGGTATCTCTGTCGGTGTGTTGGTCTTTAGGTATGGTTGTACATAACCTATATTTATAGAGTTTAGAAACGGTTCTGAGAGTGTGCGTGCACTTTGGACAATCAATACTGTTTTACCATTGTGCGCGCACTTTGGCAGAAAAATATCCCATATTCTGAATGAGTAGGTGCACAACTTACTGCCTACTTGACACATAGCTTCCTAAAAGAGGAAAACATAGGTCGTGGGGACAATTATCTGCACACTTTTCATGAGAAGTACGACACGTAAGACACGCTTTCAAAGCTCACTGTCGGTTAGGATAATATTAACACTTTAGAAGTCGTCTGGAGACTGGCAAATTTTTGGTAAGATTGGCACTATGGCGCATTTTTGAAGCAGTTAGCTCTACATCACATTTTGAAGGTATTAGCACTATGACGCATTTTTGAAGCAGTTGGCACTATGGCACATTTTTGAAGGTATTGGCACTACGGCATATTTTTGAATAAGTTGGCACAATGACGAACTTTTGAAGAAGTTGGCACAATTGTGCACTTTTGAAGAAGTTGGCACAATGATGCACTTTTGAAGAAGTTGGCACAGTGGCTGGGTCGTTAAAAGATAACCTGGGTCTGCGTTCCATAGCACATCTGTAATGATGACTTCTGACTCTTCGGTTTTTGCATCTGTCAGTTGTCAGTTTGCTTCATTAAATGCTGAAAGAGGGAAGATCGTTTGTGCGCCAACTTTCGTAACTCTATGAAAGTGTGCCACTTTCCTATTCTCTGAATAGTGTGCTATCCTCTGAATTTAATGGAAAGTGTGCAAAAGTGTTATGTATTAAGAAAGTGCGTGTCTTTCTTCAGAAACAAGTAGAAAGTATGCCATTCTTCTATTATTGGATTTATTTGTAGAAAACTGTGCCATCTATCTGAGAATCACTTTTTTATGCTTCTACAAGACCCCCTCCAAAATATTTGAATTCGTTCAGATGAATTCAAAATACTTTGAATTAGAAGCATAAAAGTTTTAAGTTGTTTGTGCGCGCACTCTGGATAGAAACCCAATAGATTTGCTGTTGGCAGACATGCACGTATCTTTGGCTTATTTTTTGGTTATGACGCAGTCTTTGTAGAGACCCAGGCAACTTTTTAGGAGCAATTTTTGAGAACTATGCTGACTTTGGCATGTCTTCTCCTATAAATAGGAGTAAAAATTTACCAACATTCCCAAAATTATCGCTTTCTTGCTGTGAGACTTGAGCATGGCCACTGTTAAGTATGAGCATAGGAAGATAATAGTAGAAGTATGGCTCCATCAGCTTTGCTGTCCGTCGAGAAGATGTAAGAGGAGACGCTTCTCAACGATGGGTGAGAGGCTCGTTTGGAGATCATTTTTATCAAGCTTTTTGTGTGATGGACCATGAAACGATATCATAGGCTTTGTCGTTCATGTTGAACTAACGAATTACCCAGAATACTGTTCGTTGTCTTCAAACTGGCTCACTGGAATTACTCTCTTAACATGGCCCTTGTGCTGATTACAGGGTTGGGATTTCAATCCCAACCGGGACTTCTAGCAGTAGTGCTGGATGGCGCTAGCGGAACAACTTTCGTTTGGCTTGCCATGTCCTCCATCGAGTTCGACAGAAATGGAACCATGCTAATTTAAACAGGCTTAGTCCTCTATAGCATCCTTGCCCACAACATGGATTTCTTTTCTATGTAATGTGGTTTGCACTGAGGAGCCCATTTCTTCTGTGCCTTAATTTATTTGCATCGAGAGTAGACGGGACGTAGAGATGGGGATGGCTCCATGATAGATCTCCCTCATATGAAAATTTAGGTTTAATAGATTTCCATATATATAATCATGAGGTTTAGAATGAAAATCTAGGCGTGATAGATCTCCATCATATGTAATCATGAATAAGCTTTAAAAAAAATCTCATCTTTTACTTCATTGTGCTGTATGTGTGTTATTGACTGAAGACTTTGGTCGACGTGCATCAAAAAAGACTAAGCATGTTGTCTTTCCCTTGTCATCACATTGATATGCGCATAAATATGCATTCAGAGAAAACTAAATTTTATTCGCACTGTGCGGTTTGTTGCGCGTATTTTTATAACTTGTCTGGTCATGTGCACTATGCATTATTTTTGGTCAATCAGACAAATGCACACACATGGAAATCCTCAGACCAACATTGTCCTTTCCTCATTTCTATCAAATAAAGAAATTTTATTTTACCTTAGTGATACTTTCAAATTGAGACCCATTCAAAATATATCTGCTCAGTGGTATTATAGACATGGCAGAATAACTTTGTGAGAGAATTTGGTAGATTTATCAATCAAGACATACTCATGCTGAGCACAAATAATAAATTTTTACTGGATGCAATACTATCAAAGGTAATATGGATATGATAGCTCACTAGTTTAATCTACCGAGGAAGATAAGAAAGAGTAGTTCAAGGGTAAACTATTATCTTCTCTTTAGGGTATAATAAATAAAATATGATTCAGTGGTAATATGGATATGAATCACATTATATTTATTGATTGGTGAATAAACATGTAAGATTATTCCTGACCCAACTTGAGATCATGAATAGGATACGCTTAAAACAACTGGGCTTTAAGAATGGAACATTTTTGTTGGAGAGAATCGTTTAGATGATCTCAACGAGAGTGTTTCGTTGGATCTGAGTATTGTCCTGCTGGAAAACATTGAGGACCCATTACCCTTGTTTTATTCAAGAATGATTATAGGTAACAGTTTGAGAGGCCGTGTAGGCTATGAGTTGCTGGGGATTAGACAAAATATATTTGTTGTACATCTTATTTTAATCTACTGGAGATGGAGAAGAATATGTCATGTTTAGACATAATATTTCTTAAGAAATTTGCCATTGATAGGCATCATTATTAAATTTTTATTAGGCTTAGCGAGCCTGTAGGCTCCATTAGAGAATACGGTCTCCACCAAATAAGGACATTTCCATTTAGCTTAGAATTTGCCTTTTCTCTTATGCGTTGTGATCATAGGTCTCCTCACTGAAATAACCAATTCACTGAACTAGAAATTATTTTCCTTAAATTTTTGATTAAAAGCTTTGGAAATGCATGCTTAGTATAGTTCAATGCGTTATTGAACGTGCATGAGTTTTTAATCCAATGCTTCTAATTTTTGTAGGCGTAATTGATCATTATTCTCTATTGTTAGCTCTTTAGCAACCATTAGCTATTCAGAGGAAAGGTATCTGGATTTCGAGTGGAATGACTGCTTCATACCAATAGACCAGAGAGAATGGTATACAACTAGTAGAGTTTGGACTGTCGTACGATAAGCCAAAAAATACTCTCCGAGTTTCTCATTCCAATCAAGACGAATATGGATATGACATGAATGGTTTAACCTGACACGTAATATCGTATCTTCTGAATAGCAAACATCAAGGCAAGGCATTCTTTTTCCACCAAATTATATCGATGTTCAGCACGAACCATCATACGACTGAGATAATAGATTGTCTATTCATGGCCTTCTTTACTTTTTTATGCAAGAAGAGCTCCTTGGGAGTGATCCATTGCTCGAACATACATTAAAAAGTGTTTTCTTACGATCGGAGACACCAGAATCGACGAATTTGCTAAATATCGCTTGATGTAGTTGAATGCTTGTTGACATACTTTATTCTAGACAAAGGATACGCCTTTTTTATTAACTGAGTGAAGGGTCGGCATTATCCCGAAAGATTGGATATGAATCACCTAATATATGCTAGATGACCTTGCAGACCACAAAGTTCTTTGAGATTACGTGGAGGCTGCATTTCAAGGATAGCTTTGCTTTTATCGGGGTCAATGTGAATCCCTTTGGACGTTATAACAAATCCAAGTAACTTGCCACTGGAGACCCCCAAAAAGGATTTAATTGGATTCATCTTCAACTGGTGTTGGCACATTAATTCAAACATAGTCTTCAAATCTAGAAGGTGGTCATCTTTGTAGCGACTCTTGACAGCGATGTCATCCATATAACAATCTACCATTTTCTGTAAATACTTCTGAAAAATTGTACTCATGGCTCGTTGATACATTGCACCAACATTCTTTAAGTCGAAGGGCATAATTGTATAACAAAAATCTTCTAATGGTGTACGAAAAGAGGTATGTTTTTCGTCATCAAACGATATCTTAATTTGATTGTATATAGAGAATCCATCCATGAAGGACATACGTACAAAGCGACATATATTGTCGATCATGACATCTTTAATGGGAAGAGAAAATTTATCTTTTGGATAGGCTGAGTTCAGATCTCGATAATCTATGAAGACCCAGACATTTCTATTTGTTTTTATGACTGGAACAAAATTAACAACCTAGTCGGAATGTTTCTCTTCTCGAAAGAAATCCATATGCTATAAGTTTCTTGACTTCTGCTTTAATTACATCCATTATATCCGAATAGAATCGTTGATATTGTTGATTCACCTATGTAGAAGCATGAAAAATACGCTGTGGAGTTATACGCAGTATTTCAGTGTTGTGTGGCATAAGACGTAACCTCAGAGCCCTCGGCGTACAAACAGAGCTTTTTTTGCTAGTACAGCGTAAAATATAGCTCCAAAAACAACCCGCGTAATGCAGTATGTTCAGACTGCTTCAGAGTAAAAAGGTTGTTACACCGCCTTTATGGCGTAAAACTCATCCGCTTTTAATGCAGCGTGGAAGTGTACGAGAAACTCTTTGTATCCCTCGAATGAATCTGTCATATCATGTAGTGAACCTGACTCCTGACAATGAGTACTGCACAGCTATCCAGACGACGGTTGTAATGATGGTGCGGCACAGAGACCCAAACCGTCGTTTAGTGACGTTTTCCTGATACAAAAGTGCTTTTACGCATACAAGGGAATACGCTGCCTAGTTTTACACAGGCAGATGTGAGCTTTTACGCTCAGCAGAAGACAAAATAAACTGCCACGTCAAAAGCTGCTCTTCGTACAGAGCTCGAGGCACGTCTCTGCATTTAATGCTCAGAATGGTGGCAGATCTTCGTACAGAGCTCGAGACACGTCTCTGCATTTAATGCTCAGAATGGTGGCAGATCTCTACATTTAATGCACGAGATTTGATTATATCTCAAAGACTGGGCAAGCCATAATTACGGCTAATACGTCCACATCATCACCTTTGCACACTACACCATCAGGCTATTTTTAGCTATGGGAGCACGCTGTACGCTATCTCCTTGGAATACGCCAACCGGGCTATTTTCAGCTATAAGGAGTACGTCGTATGCTATCTCCCCAAAATACGCCAACTCAGGCTACATTTTGCATTGGTGCGTAATAAGGCTATTTGGTCCAGAATTAGCTCAAGACCTCAATTAAGAAAGGAGGATCGGCTATCTTTTACGCTAGCTACCTATCCATGCAGCATCAGGTTTCTACGCCTAGTGGGCTTCTACGCCTACTGGGCTTCCACGCCTACTTGGCTTCTACGCCAATTTGACAACTACTCGGCTTCTACGCCATGGTGACAGTTATTGGCTTCTACGCCAACCTTTTCTACGCGAGGGACAGCTACCTACGTGGATTTTATGCCGTGATCTTCGCAGCAGTTATACGCATTATCTCTTAATGGGATACGCGTCACATGCAGATTCAGAAGATCATTTATACGTGGGTAGCGGTTATTGTAACCGCCACGTAAAAAGTGCCATACTCTTAACTGTCCGGCTTCTACGCCGACTGGATGGTTACTATCACTAAAACTCTATAAATAGAGACCTCTATTGACAGAGGTCGAAAGGTCAGAAAAGGGGTCAAAAAATCAAAGAACAGAGAGAGAAGAGCTCAGACAGAGAGTAGTGATCGACGATTTTGGCACCGAGCATCCACTCCCCTTTGCAATATTTGAAGCGTCTCATTCTTCTACGGCACTTCTTCATCATCGTGTGGTCCAAGGGTCAAAGTGATCGACTGCAGATCAGACTCCTATAGCAATATTTATCCAGATTAAAATTTGTACTTGACATCCTCGTATAGGATTAATTGTACTTCTTGTTTGTAAACCAAATAGAGGGTTTCGTATAAACCTTGTTTTATTTATTTCGTTTATTATCAAACAACATATTTAGCATTTGGAAGAATATTGAGCTTGTATGTGGCTATTTGAGGATCTAGGCCAAGCATATCCTCTTAACTCCAAGCGAAGACATCAATATACTCCTTTATTAGCTGAAGTAAAGCGTGTTGATCTTCTTCAGGAACTCTTGCTAATGAAGATTGATCTTGGGAAAGATTCTTCTCCTACATCAATTTGGATTATTTTATCCTCTGTAGGTGGTTCAGTTTGCTCAAATTGAAGTTTCCATATCCATTAGTTGTGCCTATGGATCATTTTTGAATGGTTCTAATAGGTCAATATTTTTATCATTTGGGGTAGTTGGCCCCATATTTACAGAGAAAGCCGGTTTGAACACGTCACCCAAGCTTTCATCAGAATCCAATAATAATGAGTCAGAGGAATGAGAATGTGTCTCTTCTTCCAATTTTGAACTTTCAGGACTTATTGGTGGTGTAACGTATCCTTTCAGGACTTATTTCTCCGACCAGCCAGGTTGTTGCTGTGCAACCTTCGTGCTCTGCGTGTAAAGCTCTGTCTCCCGTCTGTGACGTGTCAGACAAAACTTCTGACAATGCCTCAGTGCTAGTCCAGAAGTCTACTTCGCGCTCTGCGCGTAAAGCTCTGTCTCCCGTCTGTGACGTGGCAGATAAAACTTCTGACAATGCCTCAGTGCTAGTCCAGAAGTCTACTCCGCACTCTGCGCATAAAATTCAGTCTCTCGTCTGTGATGTGGCAGACAAGATTTCTGATAATGCCTCAGCGCCAAATCAGGAATTCTAAACACGATCTGCACGTAAGAATGCATCTGCCCTCCGCGGGAATGCAAATGATCCCTACAACTTACGAAGGGAAAACAAGTGGCGGAATTCTTAACTTCTCAGCCTTTACGCCAGCAAGAGAAGAATCTGCCCGCCCTCCGGATTACGCGAGAAGCTGATGGCCGATTGAGGACCTCCTCAGTTTTACGCCGGTCTGAGCAGAACTCCAAAATGCGCCAGGTGAAGCCCCTTAGCATAAAGAAAGCCCGGTTTGTGGAGAGACACTCCTCGGGGATTATCTGCTACTCAGATGGCTAACCTGTTGTATACGAGTGGCAGGGGAAAAGTTATGGTTCCCAATATCTGTGTGCCAAATGATGTGAATAAGAGGAACAAGCCTTCTTCTTCTTCTGTTAAAACTCCTGACTTACGTGAATATCTGATCCAGAAGTGCATGGATAGATGATCCTCCAGCATGTCTATTATGCCTCCTAGGGAGCACTATTGTAATAGTCATAGGATTGTAGTTAATTATTGTTGTTGAACTACTCTCTGTCTATCCAGTAATACCAAGCCAAAGGAGATTCGACAAGCTCCTTAAGGACACTGAAGCTGGGGTATTCCGAAACACCCGTTCGAGGTCACGACAACCGGCTTCGTACTCTTCTGATTCCGATACTGGGGGTCACCAGTCTCTTGAATCAGATGCTGAAAGTATAGAGTTAACTTCTACACAGACCTATACTAACCCTTCAATGACACCCAGGGAAATGGGAGTCTATGCCATTGGAGATGAACGCGAGGAAGCTTCCCCGTCAGGAAGCACTGAGCAACGCATTATTGTACTTGAGACATCTCTGAAGGAGATACAGTCCATGATGGAGAATATGCACCAGATGATGCTGACTCAACACACAGCTGCTATAGCTCAAGCATCGGTCCCTCTGACTCAGATACGTGTGGGGATAGACTTACCACCATCCAACGAGATCCAAGAGCCTGCTCTAGATCAGGAGTCCGCAGCTCCTCCGCTTCCCCACTCGGAGAATATATTACCTCATGTTGGAGTCGCGATACAACCGATCCCTCACCACTCCGCGATCCTTCTACCGGCTGAAGATTCGATGCAGGCAGTGCTGGAGTTGAAAGCCCAATTTGATGCCTTGAAGCACAAAGATCAGCTCAAGAAATTGGGAATCAACCAGCCTTACCCGGCTATCTGGGATGAGGTCCCTTTTCCTCCTAAATACAAACTACAGACTATGGCTTTGTTTGAGGAAAAGACATCACCGAGCCAGTACATGAACTACTTCAGTATGATGACGGAGTTATTGCAAGGGAATGACGCCCTTCTCACTCGAGTATTCAAAGGGTGTCTCTCGGGAGTGGCTTATCAGTGGTACCGTAGTCTTGCGGACAATTGCATCACTTCCTTTGAAGATTTCAAGACTTTGTCCTTCGCACGATTCTATGAAGGAGGGATGGACATGTCTATGTCCTCTCTCATCAAAGTGAAGCAGAAGGAAAAAGAGAACGTTCGTACTTTCATCGAACGTTTTCGTCAAGCCACTTTAAAAATGCCTCCCGGAGTTCCAGACTCGGCATTGATGGACATTTGCAGGAAGAACCTTCTTCCCGTGATCTCGGTGTTCACAGGACCATATCACTTCCATGATTAGCCCCTTTTTATCATCTCAGCGGTAGCCGCTGAGGACAACAGTCGGAAGACGTGTGATAACGGAATCATGATATCTGCCTCTGATAGAGGCAAGAGGTCATCCTCCAATAACGACCATCCTTGTGGTGCCAAAGGAAAAAAAGCTCTGGCGATCAATACGTCCAGGCAGAAGATTGCGGCAACCACACAGACGAAACCTGGGACTTCCAGGCCCATTAAAGTATACTCTTTTGACGATGATGACGTTCCGAGCATATTCGAGTGTCTCGTCAAAAGCGACAAGATTACCCTCCCTGAGGTAAAGCGGCCAAATGAAGTCGGCAGTACCAATAACCCCAAGTACTGCATCTTCTATAGGTACATATATCACCCCACAAAGGCGTGTTATGTACTAAAGAGGAAGATCCAGGATTTGATCGATGCTAAGGCCATCACTCTACGCAACAGCGAGAAGATGGTCACAGCCAACATCATCTCTCTATAATTCGACAATCTTCCTCCCCAAGAAGTCCCGAACGGTGTTATACCTATTTTCCGGACAACAATGAACATTGTTAATCTTCCTCCAGCCAGGGGTCAAAATTATGATCTGGTACCCCTAACTACCCAGCGGGGCGAGATTATATGGGTTCAACCAGATCTGGTGTCAGAGATCGAGGAAGAGACTCAAGCTGCTAAGGCTAAGTCCAAGAAGAACTCAAAGCGTAAACTATGTCATATGGTTGCGGTATCCTCGATATCAGAAGGAGAGGTTTTGGCTACTGGAACCCGTTCAGGGATAGCTTACCTCAAGGACTATGGAGCAAGTCAGGAAGATTCATCGGCAGATGCTTCAGCTGCCAAGCCTTCAGAACCGGAACCCGCTATATCAGAGGCCAGTCCTACGAGACCAACTTCGGCGGACAAGGGGAAGCAAAAGGAAGTGCGCTTTGATAAACCTTTGAACAATATTCAAAACAAAGGTTTAGATAAGCCATACACCTTCGACATCCTGGCCCAATTGGCTAATGCACCAGCCAGGTTGTCCATCTTCGAACTACTCAGGCTCTCTAAAGACACTCGTCAAGCCCTGAATGTAAACCCCCTCAACCAATTTAGGGTTCAATTGAATTAAATCCAGAGATTAGAAATTATTTGGAATTTAATTAGAATTTAATGAACATAAATTAAAAGTACCCCTCTGACCATGGTAAAACCTTAGCTACGCAATGCTCATTAATTTTTGCCTTGCGCAGTTAATTATTCATCTAGTAATTTTTTTGGAGGCCAATTTCACCCTAATCAGAACTTCGCCAAGCCACATACACTCTTCCACATGGACTAGCCCCACCTCAACTAGGGAGGACAGGCCCAAGTCCCTAGGCCAGCCTATCAACCCCCTTATAAAAATACATGTCTCCTACATCAAACCCTAAACCTAACTATTCATCTCCCTCCCCTCAAACCCTAGCCGACCCTTGCCTCAAACCCTAGACGACCCTTCCCCCGGACCACCCTGCCCTCCACGACCGGACCACCCTGCCCACCGCCTGCCACCGCTGGCACCGGCGGCAACCATTGCCATCCCAACCGATCCATCCAACCCGATATACTACCAAGCCGACTGTTCCAGCCGGACACCGATTTCAGCACCCCGACCACCACCATCCAGTGAAGAGCCACCTCCAGCATGACCCGACCCTCACCCAGGCGACGTCCCCCGCCGGACAGGCCGCTGCCACCCCTGCACTACTGCTGCGACTGCTTCATTTGCTGTGATCGCTGTTGCCGCCGCGACGCCGGAGTTCCACTTGCCGGAGGACGGTCGATTAGCAGACAGACCCTAGTCCCGACAATCAGGTACTAGTCGGTCAACCCCTCCTTCCTCATAGCCTATTATCGTATCTTTGTGTCCTTGTGTCTCTTATGGACACAAATTTAAAATAACAAGTAACGTGTAGTTGAGAAGTACATAAAGATTGATAAAAATACATTAGTAATTGCCTAAGGTTATGAACTATTATCAAAGACTAGAAGTTATCAGAAACTTGGTCATAAACCAAGTATAGGGAGAACAAGGTCATGTATTCACACAGAGCAGAGATAGTTGGTAACCCATAACTGAATAATTTAATGTCTCAAGGCACGCGTTAATCGAAGACAGAACACGTGTACACCCTAGCTACGTGCACACGTAACACTGTCTTCAAACAACCATAAACTTTAGACAGACCCTTAAGAGCAACGTAATGTCAGTACATCAGGTCTTAGCGTCTGATGTAGATTTCTATATTATATTGTGTGTCAGGATCATCGGATCAGCCATGAGACATCGCAGGAGTAGGCTTTTGGCATTCACCTCTTGAAGACCCAGGCAAGATACCTTGCTATATTTACTGTTTAATTTAAATATGCATCTGTTGTATTGTATTTTTGTTGCTTGTAGTTTATACAACTATGCGCGTCCGAGTTGTCTCGGGTGCATTCGACGGTTACGTCGATGTTAGCATATATATATGGACTTAGCTCTTAGCAGACTCAAACCATTGGACGATACCCTATTATTGTCTGAGACCTGACACCTTATACGGACACTGAGATATATTCATATTGGGATGCGGGTTTGCGCACTCGACTAGTTATCGTTGCGTATCACCTACATCACGGTTAGTATGTAGTCAGGATATAGATTAGAGACTTGGCATACAGATACATGGTATGCACGTTGAGTAGTCGACTTGCGTATCTACATTGGGCGGGGAGGACAATTAGTGGGCATATGGAGTACACCCATTGGAGCCGTAGTTTCGGAGGAACCTCGGATCCAATGACTTTCCCTTTATACTGATGCCACGTTCTTCGGAGCGATATGGACGATATAATGTACTGATGCCACACTCTACGGAGCATGGACGTTATGCCTACACCTATCCATACGCACCAGCGTTGTCCTCACATTGCATTCACTTAGATGGCTAGCACACCCTTCTTGTATTTATTTTATTCAGTATTCATATATGGCATGTTGTTTTCTTGTATCTTGTTACATCCCTCTGAGGACCTGGTACCTTTTCAGATTTAGACGAGGCTTACTACCCCACCGTATACGGCCCGGGACAGGAGACAAGATTTGCTACAGCTGAGGAGTTGGAGGTGCAACCGTCAGAGTTCCCGTGATCAGTTGGTAGGCCTTTAGCCTAGATGGAGGGCATCATTATCTACTCAGCTGATGCTCTAGTCATTATCTTTTATATATTATTTCAGTACTTTATTTCGTCATAGTAGTGGGTTTGTTCCCACCAGACATCACTGGTTGTACCATGATATCTTGAGACTGGTATTTATCAACCAGCAGTTTATTTAGTATTTCTTGCTCTTTATTTTGTGAATGAGATTAGGTTACCTGTTATTGACTGATATTTGACATGTTAGTATTATAGGACAGCGTAGCACTCTTCGTGGATCCATTAAATTAGGATATCCTCGGAGACGTGTCAGCTGGCCATTGCCACGTGGCTTGGTTCCATATATTTTGGGACTGGGGCGTGACATGGTTTTACTGGTGGCCCATGCAGGTCGACATTTTGCTTGTGGTATGGTAACATGTCCAGCGAGCCTGCAGTAGGATAAAAATTATTAGGTCTCATCCACTTTTGATTCGTCCTTGAACTTCCTTCATACTGCTTCTAAATATCTGCATCTTATTTGTTTGCTCTCGTACTCTTTTAATGAAGCTCTATCTCTTGCAGCAAGATGGATTTGCGCAGTGGACGAGGAGCACCCTGTGCCACGGTGCCAGATAATACCACACAAGGAGATGAGGTACCCCAAGGGCAACCCCCGCTACAGACTCCGCTGATACATTGGCACGAGATATCGCAGGGAGATCCTACACCACAGCCAGAGGGGCAGACTTCCCAGACGATCCCCATGCAGCATTATGAGGGCCAGACTTCAGGAGCTACACCGATGCCGCAGACTGAGAGGCTGACATCTGAGGAGATGCCTACTGCACAACCAGAGACTCCCCTACCACCGCCTCCGCCTAACCCACCCCAGATGCCACGGCTAGATGGCCAGCCACAGATGCTTCAGTTCTTCCAGGCAATGATGCAAGCACAGTGGCAGCAGACAGAGACATTGAGACAGAGTTTGATGGCAGTACTAGAGAGGACACCTGTCCCAGCACCCGCACCAGCACCTCCACCAGCCCCGACAGGTGGCACTGTTAGATGGTTCCAACAGATGGGACCAGATACCTTCTCAGGCAATGAGACTGCGGAACAGATCTCCGATTGGATCGCCAACACTGAGATGCTATTAGAGGCTTCAGAACTGCATCCAGACCTTTGGATGACCGCAGTGAGAGCCCAACTAAAAGGCAACGCCCATCACTGGTGGGATTCCATCGAGCGCAGTGTAGGCAAGAACCAGACTTGGGAATAGTTCTTAGAGTACTTCAATGCAAAGTATTTTCCAGCAACAGTCAGAAATGCCCTGTACTTCCAGTTCCTTCATCTAGAACAGGAGAATATGACTGTTGACGCATATGACGCAGAGTTTAGCCACCTTAGCAGATTTGGAGCTGTTCTGATGCCCAATGATCTAGAGAAGGCTCGGAGATTCCACCACGGCCTCAACTTCAAGCTAAAGAGATATACCACCGCACAGGCGAGGATTTCTTATGAGGAGGTTATCACCGAGGCGAGGATCCAGGAGGCCATTGTCAGAAGAGCTAGGCGTTCCAGCACGGCCATGCCAGCTAGAGCCCAGGCCGGAGCAGGAGGACCCATCCGTCGTCCCGGAGTGCAGACGCAACAGAGAGCAGCACCAATCCATACCAGGAACTTCCGACTTGCCACTTTTGTGGTAAGAGAGGTCACTTTGAGAAGGACTGCCGAAAGAGACTTGGGACATGCATGATTTGTGGAGCAAGCCAGCACCTTGTCAAAGATTGCCATAGCGCAGGGAGGCAGCCCCATAGGCCGGACAAAGGCCAGCAGCACCACCCCTAGGATACTACCCCCACCAGGAGGCCAGCGTCCATCAGCACCCGGAGGATTCCAGAGGGGACCTCCCTTGGCCCCACAGCAGGCACAGTTTGATCGGGCCCGATAGCAGGCCGGAGGATAGAGACAAGGATAGGCCTTTGCCTTAGCAGCTACTGAGGAGGAAACAGAAGGAGAAGCAATCACAGGTACTATTTTAGTCGCATCCTTACCTGCGTCAGTATTGTTTGATTCTGGGGCAACTTTGTCATTTATATCTAGTAGATTTGTAGCAATGCATAGAGTAGCGACTTCCCCTTTACCTAAGAGTTAGAAGATTCTTACCGGAGGAGGTATCGTGTCGGTTACCAGCACTATTAGAACGTGCTCGGTAGTCGTATGTGGTAGAGAGATGAGGGCGCAATTCCTGGTATTGCCTATGCCGTACTTTGATGTTGTATTAGGCATGGACTGGTTAAGCCAGTATAACGCCATACTGAACTGCCGGAAGGGTAGCGTCACTTTTAGACCACCAGATCAACCGGAGTTCGAGTACATGCGAGGAACCGTCGAACAAGGAGTAGGACAGACAGCTGGAACTTGCATGACCATGGAGATTGTGCCCCCACCTATAGTTACAGAATTCGAGGATGTTTTCCCCGATGAATTGCCAGGCTTACCACCCGATAGAGACGTGGAGTTCACCATTGAGCTAGTACCAGGAGTAGCACCGGTATCTTCTAATGTGTACCGATTGGCGAAAAAGGAGTTAGACGAGCTGAAGCTACAATTGGAGGAGTTGCAGAGCAAGGGATTTATCCGTCCTAGTGCATCACCATGGGGAGCACCAGTATTGTTTGTGCCTAAGAAGGATAGAACAGTACGTATGTGTATTGATTACAGAGCCCTTAATGCTTTGACTATCAAGAACAAGTACCCCCTGCCGCGGATTGACGATTTATTCGACCAGTTGACAGGAGCAGTGGTGTTCACAAAGATCGACTTGAGATCGGGTTATCATCAAGTGAAGGTGCGAAGAGAAGACATTCAGAAGACAGCATTCAGGACTCGTTATGGTCACTACGAGTTCTTAGTGATGCCTTTTGGACTGACGAATGCGCCATCTGTATTTATGAACTTGATGAACAGAGTATTCCATCAATACTTAGACCAGTTCGTGGTAGTCTTCATCGACGACATTTTGGTTTATTCGAAGAGCCACGAGGAGCACGAGAAGCACTTGAGACTAGTGTTAGAGACGCTGAGGAGAGAGAGACTTTATGCCAAGCTTAGCAAGTGCGAGTTTCTCCTAGATCGTGTCGCCTTCCTTAGACACGTCATCTCAGGAAATGGTATCTCAGTAGATCCGGCGAAGATTTCATCTGTAAAGACATGGCCAACCCCTACCAATGTCTCAGAAGTGAGGAGTTTCCTAGGACTTGCCGGATATTATCGGAGGTTCGTAGAGAACTTCGCGAAGATTGCAGAGCCAATGACCCGCTTGACCCGTAAGGAGCAAGAGTTCACTTGGACAGAGGAGTGTCAGAAGGCATTCGATGAGCTGAAGAAGCGCTTGACTACAGCACCCATCTTGACCATACCTTTTGGACCCAGAGGATTCGTAATCTACAGTGATGCGTCTGAGAAAGGATTAGGATGCGTCTTGATGCAGCATGGAAAGGTTGTAGCTTATGCTTCTAGACAGTTGAGGACACATGAGAAGAACTATCCCACCCACGACTTGGAGCTTGCAGCGGTGATCTTTGCGTTAAAATTTTGGAGGCATTACCTATATGGAGAAAGAGTGGAGATATTTATTGATCATAAAAGCCTAAAATATGTCTACACTCAGAAGGATCTAAATCAGAGACAGAGACGTTGGCTCGAGGTGATGACATACTTCGAAATAGAGCTACAGTACCACCCAGGAAAGGCCGACGTAGTAGCAGACACATTGAGCAGAAGACCTATGGCCTTCTTCTTGACTACCCAACAATATCTGTTGAGAGATCTCGAGCAGATGGGTATAGAGGTTGTTATACCCGGAGTAGACGGACAGTTGTCGAATTTCCAATTGCAATCGACACTGGTAGAGAGAATCAAGGCCGCTTTGCCGACAGATGTTAGATTTCAGAGACTCAGACAGAGGACAGAGGCTGGTTTACAGACAAGATTGCGGATACATGAAGACGGAATACTGAGGTACGAAGATCGTCTCTATGTTCCAAATGGGGAACTTCGGCAGGAATTGTTGACAGAGGCTCACAGTTCCACCTACTCCGTTCATCCAGGAGGTACGAAGATGTACAAAGATCTAAGATAGTACTACTGGTGGCATAGAATGAAGAGAGAGATAGCACGCTTCATGGCCAAGTGCCTGGTGTGTCAGCAAGTCAAGGCTGAGCACCAGAGATCTGCAGGATTGCTTCACCAACTTCCTATACCAGAGTGGAAATGGGAGCATATCACTATGGACTTTGTTACGGGCTTTCCGAGGAGTCCTAGTGGGCGCAATGCAGTATGGGTAATCGTGGATAGACTCACCAAGTCCGCACACTTTTTACCTTTTAGAGTTGGGCAATCGACGGAGGCTTTAGCAGATATGTACATGAGGAAGATTGTGCGCCTACATGGAGTGCCAGTTAGCATCGTGTCTGACAGGGATACGAGATTTACGTCTTACTTTTGGTGGAGTATGCAAGAGAGTCTTGGTACTCGCCTAAAGTTTAGCACAGCGTATCACCCACAAACAGATGGCCAGTCGGAGCGCACCATTCAGACACTAGAAGACATGTTAAGAGCGTGCATGCTAGACTTCGGAGGATCATGGGAGGACCACTTACATTTGGTCGAGTTTTCCTACAACAACAGCTATCAAGCTAACATCCAGATGGCTCCCTATGAAGCATTGTATGGAAGGAAATGTCGTTCTCCAGTATGCTGGAGTGATATAGGCGAACGACAGATTCTCGGACCAGAGTTGGTTGTTCGAACGGTAGAGAAGGTAAAGAAGATCCAAGGACACCTTCGAGCAGCACAAGACCGACAGAAGCATTGGACGAATGCGCATCGCCGACCCTTAGAGTTTCAGGTTAGAGATCACGTATTCTCAAAGATCTCACCTACTCGAGGGACTATCAGATTCGGAGGCAGAGGGAAGCTGAGTCCGAGGTACATCAGACCATTCGACATATTAGAACGTGTCGGAGAGGTTGCGTACAGATTAGCATTACCGCAGACCTTGGAAGGAGTCCACGACGTCTTTCATGTATCTCAATTGAGGAGGTACATATCGGATCCTAGTCACGTGCTTGACCATTCCGAGATCACGGTCGGCCCGAGCCTATCATATGAAAAGGAGCCTGTGGAGATTCTAGACAGGAGTGAGAAGGTACTACGAGGTTAGACTATTCCCTTAGTCCGCGTCGCATGGAGACATCATGCACCAGGCGAATCGACTTGGGAACGCGAGGAGGATATTAGACAATGCTACCCCCACCTCTTCGAAGGACTAGGTACGCATTAGTACTTTACTTATTCAGTTAGAAATTTCTTGTTATGCGTACGTTTAATTTCGAGGACGAAATGCTCTAAGGAGGGTAGATTGTAAACTCCCTCAACCAATTTAGGGTTCAATTGAATTAAATCCGGAGATTAGGAATTATTTGGAATTTAATTAAATTTAATGAACGGAAATTATAAGTACCCCTCTGACCATGGTAAAACCTTAGCTACGCAATGCTCATTAATTTTTGCCTTGCGTAGTTAATTATTAATCTAGTAATTTTTTTGGAGGCCAATTTCACCCTAATCAGAACTTCGCCAAGCCACATACACTCTTCCACATGGACTAGCCCCACCTCAACTAGGGCGGACAGGCCCAAGTCCCTAGGCCAGCCCATCAACCCCCTTATAAAAATACATGTCTCCAACATCAAACCCTAAACCTAACTATTCATCTCCCTCTCCTCAAACCCTAGCTGACCCTTCCCTCAAACCCTAGCCGACCCTTCCCCTGGACCACCCTGCCCTCCACGACCGGACCACCCTGCCCACCGCCTGCCACCGCTGGCACCGGCGGCAACCATCGCCATCCCAACCGATCCATCTAACCCGATATACTACCAATCCGACTGTTCCAGCCGGACACCGATTTCAGCACCCCGACCACCACCATCCGGCGAAGAGCCACCCCCAGCACGACCCAACCCTCACCCAGGCGACGTCCCCCGCCGGACAGGCCGCTGCCACCCCTGCACTGCTGCTGCGACTGCTGTATTTGCTGTGACCGCTGCTGCCGCCGCATCTCACTGCCGCGACGCCGGAGTTCCACTTGCCGGAGGACGGTCGATTAGCAGACAGACCCTAGTCCCGACAATCAGGTACTAGTCGGTCAACCCCTCCTTCCTCATAGCCTATTATCGTATCTTTGTGTCCTTGCGTCTCTTATGGACACAAATTTAAAATAACAAGTAACGTGTAGTTGAGAAGTACATAAAGATTGATAAAAATACATTAGTAATTGCCTAAGGTTATGAACTATTATCAAAGACTAGAAGTTATCAGAAACTTGGTCATAAACCAAGTATAGGGAGAACAAGGTCATGTATTCACACAGAGCAGAGATAGTTGGTAACCCATAACTGAATAATTTAATGTCTCAAGGCACGCGTTAATCGAAGACAGAACACGTGTACACCCTAGCTACGTGCACACGTAACACTGTCTTCAAACAACCATAAACTTTAGACAGACCCTTAAGAGCAACGTAGTGTCAGTACATCGGGTCTTAGCGTCTGATGTAGATTTCTATATTATATTGTGTGTCAGGATCATCGGATCAGCCAGGAGACATCGCAGGAGTAGGCTTTTGGCATTCATCTCTTGAAGACCCAGGCAAGATACCTTGCTATATTTACTGTTTAATTTAAATATGCATCTGTTGTATTGTATTTTTGTTGCTTGTAGTTTATACAACTGTGCGCGTCCGAGTTGTCTCGGGTGCATTCGACGATTACGTCGATGTTAGCATATATATATGGACTTAGCTCTTAGCAGACTCAAACCATTGGACGATACCCTGTTATTGTCTGAGACCTGACACCTTACACGGACACTGAGATATATTCATATTGGGATGCGGGTTTGCGCACTCGACTAGTTATCGTTGCGTATCACCTACACCACGGTTAGTATGTAGTCAGGATATAGATTAGAGACTTGGCATACAGATACATGGTATGCACGTTGAGTAGTCGACTTGCGTATCTACATTGGGCGGGGAGGACAATTAGTGGGCGTATGGAGTACACCCATTGGAGCCGTAGTTTCGGAGGAACCTCGGATCCAATGACTTTCCCTTTATACTGATGCCACGTTCTTCGGAGCGATATGGACGATATACTGTACTGATGCCACTCTCTTCGGAGCATGGACGTTATGCCTACACCTATCCATACGCACCAGCGTTGTCCTCACATTGCATTCACTTAGATGGCTAGCACACCCTTCTTGTATTTATTTTATTCAGTATTCATATATGGCATATTGTTTTCTTGTATCTTGTTACGACCCTCTGAGGACCTGGTACCTATCCAGATTTAGACGAGGCTTACTACCCCACCGTATATGGCCCAGGATAGGAGACAAGATTTGCTACAGCTGAGGAGTTGGAGGTGCAACCGTCAGAGTTCCAGTGATCAGTTGGTAGGCCTTTAGCCTAGATGGAGGGCATCATTATCTACTCAGCTGATGCTCTAGTTATTATCTTTTATATAGCATTTCAGTACTTTATTTCGTCATAGTAGTGGGTTTGTTCCCACCAGACATCACTGGTTGTACCATGATATCTTGAGACTGGTATTTATCAACCAGCAGTTTATTTAGTCTTTCTTGCTCTTTATTTTGTGGATGAGATTAGATTACCTGTTATTGACTGATATTGGACATGTTAGTATTAGAGGACAGCGTAGCACTCTTCGTGGATCCATTAAATTGGGATATCCTCGAAGACGTGTCAGCTGGCCATTGCCACGTGGCTTGGTTCCATATATTTTGGGATTGGGGCGTGACACTGAGTGAAGCATTAATGCAGGCGGATGCATACTTGACCCAGCTCAAGTCCCCTGATGAAGAACCTGTATCATGTCCTCAATGCCATAGTGTGATGGAGGTGGTCCCGAATATCACTTTCACCCAAGATGACATACTGTTAAAACATAACAGGCATGACAGACCCCTCTATTATACCGGATACGTCGGTTCCATGGAGGTCGACCGGATTCACATAGATCCGGGATCATCGATCAGCATTATTCCTCATAGTCTGCTCAGACCGCTGAGGATTCCTACCAGCGAATTTGCTTACACCACCACTACAATCGTGGGCTTCAACGCCAGAAAAAGTAAGCCGTTGGGGAAAATTCGTCTGAGGATCCAGATTGGCGACCTCAGATCAGTGGCTACATGCTATGTCATTGATTCAGAGGTGTCCTACAATATTCTGCTGGGCAGGCCATGGATCCATGACCACAACATCGTTCCTTCGACTCTACATCAATGCTTTAAATATGTAGATGCTCAAGGAACAGTAAAAATGGAGTTTGATGACCTGAACCCGTTTGAAGGAGTAGAATCCTACTACTCCGATGCCATATTGTACACTCAAGACTACATGGAGGAGGTGTCAGGCGAGATAGAAGAGGAATCCCACCGGGAGCCAGAAGAATCCTCTGCCAAACAACCTCTGTCAATCAAGGTGAAAGGGCGAATTACTCGTCCGAAAGTCATGGAACCCATGGCTATCCACCTGAACAAAACCAGGTCAGGAAAAAGAGGTGATCCTCTAGTGATCACTTTGAACCAGAAGCCTCCACCCTTGGTCATCACCCTTCGGCGCAGCAAACAGCCGGCTGATGTAAATATATCCGAGAATGTGGTTTCTGATGATAATAAAGATCCTCTTTTCCAGTACATTGACGCTCAAATTCCAAATCAGGAATCCTCTCCTCATGACGATATAGAACCTATAGCACAAAAATTCTTAGAAGCTTTAGATTCCTATCATCCGTATATGTGGGAAGTAGCGTCATCATCCAATGTCATCACGACATATAGGCCACATGAGGATTCTATCTTTATTGTTCCGCCTACTCGCAGCGGTCAGCTTTCAATAGTCTTCGGTCGCATGCATAATAAATCGACTGTACAAGAAGATTCTCCCGATAACGATGCTGGTAAAATGCAGGTTCACAGATATAGCCTGCAAGCTTTGAAGATTATGCAAAGTATGGGTTATGACTTGAAGTTGGAACCATGCCTCAACTACGGAAAATGCAGACGAATGCCATTGCACGGTGATCCCTACGGTCAACAAACTCGTTTCTGGTTAGGGTACACCACCTCCCT
Organism: Iris macrosiphon; assembly: GCA_036927795.1. Classification (NCBI taxonomy): domain Eukaryota; kingdom Viridiplantae; phylum Streptophyta; class Magnoliopsida; order Asparagales; family Iridaceae; genus Iris; species Iris macrosiphon. Next base: position 66,467,982 of record JAYESA010000004.1, on the reverse strand, counting down.
TGCAACTTCTGAGTCAAATAAGGATATATTTTCCTCTTCTCAAGATGGCTCGTCGCCTTCCGGCTCATATGATGCTCTCGAATGAGCATTATCAGTAAATACGGTATTGACAGATTCCTTCGAACAAGAATCTGAACCGTTTGAGAATGACTCTTGGGTTCAATAAATGGATACACAGTAGAAACTCCGGTTCGAGCAGAGAGAACCTCCCACTGAAGATAAAGTTATCCAGATTAATGTTGGGGATAAAATTTTGCCAAAGCCGATATTTATCAGTAATAATCTTTCCGAAGAAGAAAGAAAAGAAATAATCCAGCTGATAAGAGAATATATCGATGTCTTTGCATAGAATTATAAGGACATGCCAGGTCTTGATCCAAAAGTGGCTACTCATAAGCTCAATATATTGCCCAATTCGAAGCCTGTGAAGCAACATCAGCGCCGGTTTCGTCCGGATATGATGGACGCCATCGAAGCTGAAATTAAAAAGTTGATAGCCTGTGGCTTCATCCGGGAAGAACAACATCCTGACTGGGTCGCCAATGTTGTCCCAGTCATGAAGAAAAGTGGGAAAGTATGTGTCTGCATCGATTACCGAGATCTGAACGCAGCCTACCCAAGGATGAATTTTCTCTTCCCATCACATACGTTATGATCGATAATACATACAGTTTTGAACGTATGTCTTTCATGGACGGATTTTCAGGATACAATCAAATCAAGATGCATCCTGAAGACGACAAACATTCTGCCTTACAGACACCATTGGGGGTATATTGCTATACGGTCATGCCCTTCGGATTGAAGAATGCCGGGGCTACGTACCAACGGGCTATGAGTAACATATTATACGAGCATTTACACAAAACAGTGGAATGTTACGTAGACGATATAGCTGTCAAAAGCTGCCTCAAGGATAATCACATCCAAGATTTGAAGACAGTATTTGAGTTGATGCACCAACATTAACTCAAAATAAATCCTACCAAGTCCTTTCTCGGTGTATCCAGTGGCAAATTCCTGGGATTTGTCATTACCGCTAAAGGCATTCAAGTAGACCCTGATAAAGTCAAGGCCATCTTAGAAATGCGACCACCCCGCAATCTGAGAGAACTCAGAGGGTTTCAAGGTCGTCTAGTTTATATCCGGAGATTCATATCCAACCTCTCTGGGAGATGTCAGCCTTTTTCTCGTCTCATGAAGAAAGGTGTATCCTTCTTAATGGACGAGGCATGTCAGCAAGCGTTTAATGATATCAAATGCTACCTCACTAATCCGCCAGTTCTGGTGCCTCCCGTCATAGGAAGACCATTCTTGCTGTATGTTCGAGCGATGGATTATTCTCTGGGAGCTCTCCTCGCATAAAAGAACAATGAGGGTCATGAACAGGACATCTACTATTTAAGTAGGATGATGGTCGGAGCTAAACATCGGTACAATCCAGTAGAAAAGGAATGCTTGGCCCTGATGTTCGCTATTCAAAAGACGTGACATTACGTCACAGGCCAGACTATTCATAGCATCTCCAGGATCAATCCTCTTCGGGTATTGATGAACAAGCCAAGTGTTCTTAATTCCCGACTCGCGACTTAGGCGATATTATTAACACCATATGACATGGTGTATGTCCCTCAGAAGTCCATCAAAGGCCAGCATTGGCTGATTTCCTAGCGGCTTATCCGATACCGGAGACCTCCAAACTATACGAGGGCATTCCCGACGAAGTTGCAGAATGTAATTCTACAATGGAAAGTGATACATGGCAACTATTCTTCGATGGTGCCTCCAGGACTGGTTCCAAGGGAAAACGTGGTTTCAGGAGTAGGAATTGTCCTGGTCAATCCTAATAAACTCGTCATCTATCGAGCATATTTTCTTAGCGAGCCATGTTCTAATAATGTGGCGGAGTATAACGCTTTACTAATCGGGCTCCAAGTCGCTAAAGAATTGGACGTCGAATCTCTGGAAGCTTTCGGTGATTCTCTGCTAGCTATGTCTTTCAAAGGGTTCTTCCTAGAACATGTGCCTCGATCTCAGAATCTGGAAGCTGATGCCCTAGCCAGTCTAGCTGCAGATTTAGCTATTCCTATAAGAAGGCAGAATTTGGTGATCCTTCTTAACAGAGATTTATTCTGTGTAAAAAATAACTTTCACATAAAACGCAGCTACGCTGTGAACACCGATCCTCCTAAGAGAGACTGGAGAAGTCCCTTTATAGATTTTGTGGCATACGAAATCTTATCGGAGGACCCTAAAGAAGCAGTATCCGTTAAAAGACGATCATTACACTTCTATTTTGATGCTTCTTCACAATGTCTATATCGCCGGACTTACGATGGACTGTTATTACGATGTCTCTCTGGTGATGAAGCACAGCGGATTATCCGTGAAGCTCACGACGGAGTATGCGGAGCGCATCAACCCGGTCCTAAGCTACAGGATTGTATCAGGAGGATGGGCTATTACTGGCCAACTATGATCACAGATACAATAAAGTATGCAAGACAATTCAAAGCCTGTCAAGTTCATGCAGACTTTATACATCAACCTTCTGAACATTTACATCCTACGGTTTCATCTTGGCCTTTCGAAGCATGGGGTATGGATATCATTGGTCCTATTCACCCGTCTTCTTCCAGAGGTCATCGGTTCATACTGGCCATCACAGATTATATCTCCAAATGGGCAGAGGCAGTCCCTCTCGCTGAGATGAAGACATCTAACGTGATCAGCTTCATCAAGCATCATGTCATCTATCGCTTTGGGATTCCCCGAAGGATAATTCATGACATCGGGCCTCAATTTATCAGCCAAGCGTTTCACCAATTTTGCGATAAAAATAGGATACAAAATATGGCCTCTACGACATATAATCCTGCTGCTAATGGTTTGGCGGAAGCTTTCAACAAAACCATTATTAAACTCTTGAAAAAGTTTGTCTCTTCGAACAAAAGAGATTGGAATGAGAAGCTAGGAGAATGTATTTGGGCATATCGTACAACGGTACGAGCACCGACGGGTTGTACCCCATTCTCATTGGTTTATGGGAGTGAAATAGTTCTCCCCATCAAAATCCAAATTCCGTCACTCAGAATAGCGATGGCTAATGAGTTGACACAGGAAAAGAATGACTTTTTAAGGCTTCAAGAGCTAGAAGGATTAGACGAGAAACGCCTTCAGGCTCAACAGCGCATCGCGTTCTACCAGGCACGCATTTCCAAAGCTTTCTACCAGGCACGCAATCGCGTAAGTTCTACTAATTCTAATTATTATATATTTTTTCATGAACGAAACCTCGTATGAACCCATGTACATGTTATATGACAAATAATATAACCCGTATGTATGAGAAACCATAATTTTACGTGCAAAACTATCCTAAGATGATACAAAACCAAGACATGGCAATGGTGCACTAATATTAAACCTAGTTTTGATCTATGTTTATATTTTGTAACTAAAAACTATATTTTTAGAAATTCAATAAATAATTACATAATATTAATTAATATATTTTAATATTAAAAATGAATTTTTATGCAAGTTGGTAAGGTTGCATGCGCAAACTAATTGTCAAGTTCCTAGAACATCTAGTCGACGCGCAACGGAAACTTTTTGCATGATGATGATGTTTTGATAATTCTCAATTAATTATAAATAATTTAAGAATTTAATATATATTTATTTTAGTATAATATGATGTTAAGTTGCGTATTCGAGAGGTTCCATGCATTTTGATGAGTAGGATAGCGTTGTTGAGAATTTGCGACATTGTGACGAGTCTACGTACGTATAGGACTACTCATGTTTGAACATGTGAAAATGCCTATATGTACGCATGATATCATGATGTATGAGACTCTCATGACGTGTTAGAGAGTAGCCTGACACGTGTATAATGGCACATTGTTCAAGGCCATGCGACTGTTGGATTGTTGGTATGAACATCACGATATCGGTTGATGTTGTGCAACAATCTTCCACTTTGATATCACATAGATTAGTTCATGGTGATATTGATTAGAATATGTTTAATAGGACAACTTGGATTCGCTGCACTCCCAGTCAAGGATATCCGTCAAGCAACACCGTAGCAACATGCATCAGGCAAATGTACCTTGTAATTGTTTACAATTTTATGCTTTGTGTTATTTACTAGTTCTTGACTGTACTTCTACTTTCTAGCATGTATTATATTGGTACTTAGCGTCTGAGTTATATTCGAGTGCCGATATCCGTCCGTGGAGTCGTGTATCGGTAGTTGCATTGACGACGCATTGTCATGTTCGTGCTATCTCTTGCACGATAGACCTTAGGGCACTGGACATCATGACTTGCATTGTCAATCCATACTTGAGATATTCAGGGATACCGAATTCTGTATCAGGATATGACTCGTGACATGAGATAGATTACATAATTATTCTTAGATAGTTGACTTGATTCTTAGTTAGTGATTTATCTTGCGTGTTGTAGACATGAGACGTGAGATATTTTGGGATTGGGGAGGACATACACGTACCGTTGGGCTACCACTTATGTCTTGTTACCGTTGCTAGCACTTCGGTCATTCATAGTATTACGGGTACCTGTAGTGGGGCATGTACACTCCCTCCACATTTCTTAGTTACTATCGTATCTATTGAGAGCTACAGTCATTGGTGGTCTAGCGGACGAGGTTGTTCTCAAATGCATTCACATAGCTGGTTATGATAGATACCCTTAAGCACATTGTTTATTATTACTGTTTACTTCTGGCATGCTATTTCTTGAACCATGTTACGTCCCTATGAGGACCTGGTTCCTTACCAGTTTTGGAGCAGAGTCTGTTGTAGAGCCTTTCTGGAGTTGCTGATGTTTATCGTCTTGTCATGCTGACATTGGTACCAGGTACTCATATCATTTCTACCCGAGTTATGTTTATTTTTTTGTATTGTTTACTCATCTACTCATATAGCCTAGTTTTATAGACTTTGTTATTTTCTCGAGTCTATTCGAGCTGTGTGTTACTGGGCGGCCGACTTTAGCACATGAGTTCATTCTTGTGTTTTGTTTCATTGTGGATTGAGACATATATATATATATATATATATATATATATATATATATATATATATATATATATATATATATATATATATATATATATATATACTATGTTATCTAGATAGTGACCATTATAGTACAGCTTATACATATTCGAGTCGGACAGTAGTCTGGTTGAATGCGTAGCTGGCATGTTTACGTATTCCTAGTCCTAAGTATTTTGGGATTAAGGCATGACAACAACCTACGCCGCAACCATGTCGTCACTGCACTATGCAAATTAATGGAAATCGCAACTCGTGTGTCAGCGAGCGCAGGCCACGAACAGTCGTCAGTCCTTGTCTTTTAATGCTCAATTGTGCACCTGATAGTTGGCAACCCATGTCGTGTCTTAGCCCTGAATCATGCCAAAGAGAGGCCAGATGGCAACCTGCGCTGCAACAACGTCGTGCTTTGTTGGGGAAGTAGACAGTCATGAGGTTGATTAGTGGCCCATGAAATTGTATCCAGAACATGTACTCTTCAGGCAGTTTGTTGGGGAAGCATCTCTCAAGTAGTAGCAATTGGTTGTTTATTTGCCATGGTCCATTGTTCATTACATATTCAAGATCTCCCACATCATCAAATTTTGCCGAGAAGGATCCCACATGATACTCTGCAATTTTGATCCGGCCTTTAACTTTCCAGATTTTAGGCATAGTCAATATGATGATGTGTTGATTATTAGGCTTTAGCCGCAGATGTTTGAAGAAGAGGAAGCTCTTCCAATGGTTGGAGAAGGAGGGAGGAGGGGACTCATTATCCTCTGTGGAGGAGGTTGATAGAGAACCAAGTTTCACAAGTATTTCATGCTAAGTTGATGAAGGGGATGAGTCCATGATCCCTGCAGGTATTCGGAGAGGAATTCTAGACGTTGAATGGTGAAAGATTGCAGTGGAAACTGTAAAGCAGAGGAACGCCAGGACAACACATACATATTTATTTGTAATTATATATAAATTGTTTGTTCTGTCCGATTAGCTTACATATATGCTAGTGTACTTTTCTTTTTCTTTTTTTTGGGACTCAAAATATGTCAGTTATCATGTTTCCTCAAACATATACTAGTGTACTTGTATATATGGGATAAAAAGTAACTGCTAAGGATGGCGGATTATCCAACAATTACTAGGTCAAAATAAGGATTAAAAGATAGTTTACCCTGTAAACAACTTTCCTGCAATACAAAGACACTCTTAATAGTTCCCAAGAGGATGTTCCACACCGAGGAAATTAAAAATGAACAATGTAGCCTAGCTAGGGAGACGCGGTCCATTAAAGAAGAAAAGAATGCTACATCTGCTGGTTTACACGTTGGCAGATCGTCGTTCATTGTTGATCAAATGACAAATCACTCTATAATCTATGACATGCGGAAAATTGCTCGATCGAAGAGCGCGGTCGATGATTGATCAGCATTGCAGCGATAGTGAGGCTGGAATTTTAGTTCCTGGTAAGATCGAAGACAAAAGAATCCCATGATTCCTGGTCACAAGGGAGAGGGTCGTCGAACGACGTGGAAGAGCTCCCCGAGGACCATATACCTCCGTCGGTAATGCCGCATGCCGTCTGGGACAGTGGCATATACCTGGTTGTGTTCGGAGCTTCGATTTCCTTCCCTTTATACATCGGTGCACCGACCGAACACCAAGGGTCGATGTAATCTGCTGACATGCCGCCTCCGCCACCGCTCCCGATCGCCTCGTGCCCGGTAGTGCTGGCGCCATATGCGGCAGAAGGGTCAGCTGCAACTGACCTGTTGGCAGTGCCTAACCTAGACGACGATATCATGCGCGATTCCAAACCCGTCAGTGGCCGCACCACATTCGTTTTTTGGCTACCAGACGGAGCCTGCCACCAGCCGTTGCTGCCCCCCGCCAGCGCATGAGCGAAAGCTGCAGCATCCGGTTCTTTGTCTGCAGTTGAATGGTTCATTGTAGCATTTGCAGCTCGCCCAAGAGGCAATCGAACCATCTTCCCGTCGAGCAGCTTCGCCTTGAGCAGTCCGATCAGCCCCTCCTTCGCCTCGCACCCGTCCTCGAACGAGAACGGGGCCATGTTCTCCAGCGCGTTCTGGACGTCGTCCAGCCCGTTGGCCGTGGAAGAGGAATCGAAGTTGGTGCGCGCGTTGGCGCCTCGTAGCATCCGTGCAGCATCGTCGTACGCCCGTGCAGCGTCCTCTGCCGTGTCGAACGTGCCCAGCCACAGCCTTACTTTCTGCAGCGAGTCCTTGATCTCGGCGACCCATCTCCCGGACGGCCTCTGTCGGACTCCGATGAATCTTTTTAGGTCTCTGGGCCCCTTCCTTCGCTCCTTCTCACTTCCAGCACAGCCAGCAGGAAGACCCATCCTTGTTCTGCTACTCCTTGATTTCTAGCTAACATGGGAGGAGGATTAATCAGTTACTGGCAGCTGCATCTTTATAGAAACAATGGGGGGAAATAATCTTGACATGCGGGTGAGGAAATGACAAGGAGAAGAAGCTCAGAAACGGATACTCCGAAAACGTCATCCCCTCCTTATAAAATGCAAGTGATGCAGGAAGGCCTGGTCGTCAGGATCGTTGCATGTTGCTAAATTAAACAATTTAGAGAGCGAGGGAGAAGATGAATGGCAATATATGTATATATGCATATGAGAATACGACAACCAACACTGACGGAACGAACCGGTCTTCTGCTAGCTATTTATTAAGAGAGCTCACACGAACCTCTGGGCATCGCTCTGAACAAAAGATATAATGCGTTTTATTTTGACTCGGGACAATTCCTTATAGGTAATATCACCGATTATTCGTCGCAGCCTTCTTGGAAAGAAACAGCAAGATCTTTCAGCTTCCTCGGTGGACCCCATCTTCGTCTGCTGTTTCATCCTTCTCTGTTGGCTGCAGCACAGCTAAGCGATGGAGCTCTTGACAGTTTTGTTAGTTGGTTTGCTAAGGAGAGAATCTGCCATGATCATATCCTTGTCGGCTCTTGCGCAGCCTTGGAGCACACTTGGCGACTATGTACCAAACTCATGGACCATCCTTGTATGATTCACTGAATATTCCTTGCCATGGAAAACCAAACAAATGTTATTTATTTAATTATTCTCCAAAGAAAAATAACAAGGTTTTCTGCAATTTTTCCTAGTTACCGAACTCTATGACATATAATACTGTCATGCCGATGTCCTAGAATAACATCCCTCCATTAGTTCTGTCATATATATGTTCTGTAGATAAAGAAATAAAGAATTATGAATTTGATTTAAACCAAAATCAAACAAAAATAAACCAATCTAGCATTTCTAATCCGTCTTAGCTGAAAAAAATTTGATTAAACCTTTTTATGCCTAACCATAATTTGCAACGCCAAGGCTTTTTATCTTGGAAAAAAAGAGCACATTGTTGTTACGCACAAAAAATTTAGTCCTACCAAGATTATCAAGATGCCACACGGATTTAGATGGATTTGTGGATTAGATGGATTTGTGGATGTCTCATAAATACTTCTTAACTTTCTCAAATTCTAGAATTCTCCATGGAAATATCTAGGACCTAGAAATTATTTAGAAGTTTATTGTAAGATTGTGGAACTTTAAGGATCTTGAGGTGCTATAAATAAGTGTGGAACTTATTTGCTTCTCACCACCGAATCTTGTAAGCTTTCTACAATATAGTGAAGTCTTTCATGTTTTCACTCTTACTCCACTATTCTCTCTTTTCTTACCAATCTAGCTAAGTTTGTTAGAAAAAGACTTGCAAAGTCTTCGAGGAGTAAGTTTGTGCATTGCACAGATCGAAGTATAGGAAAAAAAAATACTAAGTTCCTGACAAATTCATGGTGTACGAACAAAGGTCGACCGTCGTCATATCATGACATCCCAGATCGTCCGGGAGGAGCATGCATCCTGTATCGCCCAAGGAGAAATGCAAGAACACCAGGAGGGACAAAAGCAAGAAGCTGACGTTAAGCAAGAATCTGGCGTTAAGCAAGAAGCTGGCGTTGAAACGAGTCCTTTGGCGAATTGGTGTCCCGTTTAGTGCTCTTGGAGAAGGGTATAACGGACATGGAGATGCAAGTGGGGTAAAACCAATCGGCTTACGAGGAGTTCTCTCATGGATTTGATAGTGATGTTGCCAATGGCAAGACACTATTCCGAGAGCAACTTCATGAGTTGTGGGGCCGAGTTCGTTGAGGAACTCAAGGAGGTTCACGAGGAACGCCAAGTGGATCACTTGGAGATTACAGAATTGCGCGAGAAACTCAAGAGCAAGATTTGCGATTCTTGAGAACGCTATCACCAATCGTAGGTCTTCGAGTAGGGAGGAGGTACAAAATGTAAAGTATTCCGAGCCAACATCCTTTAACGGTGTTCGAGACGGACATGAGGTGGATAATTTTCTATGAAAAATATCGAGCGGTACCTTAAGGCGTTTCGCATCGAGAATGAGACTGATAATCAAGGTAAATACTGCATCTCATTACTTTACCGATGATACTATATTATAGTGTTACTGCAGGTGCACTGAGAAGGCGAAGGATTTGTGTTCGATCAACACTTGGAAAGTTCTCAAGAATTAAGGAGACTAAGCTTAAAACCGAAGAACTAGTTCGTTGCAAGTAGGAACTTGCAACAACTCAATTACATAGTTCGATCAAGTATTATGTTGCGGAGTTCATGAATCGTCTCATGCTTTCCATCTCTAATATTAGTGAATAAGTCTGCCTATTTGTATTCCTTGATGGTCTTCAACTATGGGAGGCCCAGAGTTGGGAACTCATCAGCGTGGATGTGAAGATCAACGACTAGAGTACGAGGGTGATGGTTGATACAGGGACAACATATAACTTCATCTCGAATGCAGAGATCCAACGCTTGGGTCTAGTGCTATATATAGAAGAACTAAAATAAGATGAAGGCGGTAAACCATTGGCTTGCCCCGTGCAGGGGTACCCAAGGGAGTTAATATAGAGGTGGGAGACTGGGCTGGACTAACCTGCCTCACAACCGCACCACTCGTCGATTTTAAGATGAATATTTATGGATTTTCTTACTTTTGCAAAAGCAATTTCAATGGCACACTTAGGAGTCATCGGGATCATGGAGGACGGTTCGATGTGCATTGTATGTGTTGCACGAGACGAGTCCACAAAGAAGAAATCTCGTTCCGCCGTCCAACTCAAAAAGGATGTTAAGCACGAAAAGATGACCTACTTAATAGTGCGTAAGACGAAATAGACGTCCATACATGACGATCTACCGTCTGAGATTAGTAATTTCTTTACGAAGTTCAAGGTTGTCATACCGCAACATCTTCATAAGAGGTTTATTGGTTGTCCTAAAGAACGCTACTTTGACATTTTTAGCTGAACATTTTTTCAATTTTCTTCCAAAATAGGGTCATTAGAGAATCCATAGTGGGAGAGGTTTCAAGTTCTACATTTTAACTTTAGTCAAATTTTGTAGCACTTGAAGGCTACATTGGACACTTGTGCATACTTGAAAATTGTCTAGAAAGCTACGAGATACTCCGAATTTGTAGCATGTCTTAGCTCCTCTATATTAATTGCTGGGTCCACCAAAAGTAACCAAACATGAAAGAAAAATTAAAAGAGAAAATAAAGAGAGAAAATCTTACCAAATAGGGAAGGAAAATAAAAAGAAAAAAGATGGAAAAAAATAGGAGATTAATTTGGAGTGTTGATTTGGAGTATACTATTGTGTGTCAATATCATAAAAACACTCCAAAAATAATAATTTAAATATTTTTTAATAATTTAAAATATCCACTGTGGTTGCTCTTACACATCTATGAAAATTTCGGTTCTCTGCTTAATTAAATGGATTGGTCGGGCACAGTCTTTCAGTAGACCTATTAATACAAATTCCAATAATTAAACTCACGACCAATAGCAAAAGAATGCAAATGCATTGCATAGGTGGATCTATGTGTATGACTACCACGTATCTGACAACTCAAGGCATAGACCAAATCAAATTTCTAAGGGAATACCAACTCGATGATAGTGGCAGCTGATAATTCTCTCAATTACTCCGAAACAAAACAAAATGTTTAAACAATATGCTGGGATGCATACACATCCTAGAAAACGATATTTATCGACGTATATGTTTTTGAATCAACATTCTTTATTAAACTTTATTAAGTATTGGATAAGCAGGAGTTGGAGCAATTTGATGTTGTATCTATGTAATATGTCTCTATCCGTTAACTTTACTGAAAAGAACAACCAATGCAAACAAAGAGGACATCATTATTTGCTAAGCAGTTTATAAACAGCGTGAATATCATCGTATTAGGATGTATGCGTACGAAAATGCCAAGCAAATATAGTTTTTGCAGGCAAAACAAATTTTAGACAATTTCTACTTGCACATCATGGAAAATTCAAGCATTATGTTTGTTTTCCACCAAAATATCCCGTCAGTCTAGGCATAATATATTATTATCCTTGTTCTTAGTTGGATCAGTATACACATCATGGAAAATTCAAGCATTATGTTTGTTTTCCACCAAAATATCCCGTCAGCAGGGGCGGAGCCAGGATTTTGGAATATGGTGGACTAGCTAATAGTTACTATAAGTTTCTAAAAGTTTATACAAAAAAATCGGCAGAGTTCCCTTCGTAAATTCGATGATTCGACAAAGTTTTCTTTGCCATAAAAAAAATCATATAATTTACCTCACTTAAAAATATTAACCAACTCTCTTATTCAACATTTCTGAAAATATACGAAAGTAACGAAACTTGATTCTCTTTTATGTTTTTTCTGCATACAGAATGATGCTGAAATTGTAACTGCAAAACATAAGGTACTAAAGTCTTTCTTATAATTTAGGTTCGTTTGCAGAATGATTCTTCTAATTAATATCTAACTAATAAGTAAAAAGATTTAGGCCACACATATAGAATGCCTTCTAATTAATATCTAACTTATAATTTAGGCCACACACACAGAATGCCTTCTAACTAATAAATAAAAAGATTCTTCTAATTAATATCTAACTAATAAGTACAAATTGTTAGATTCAATTGCAGAATGATGTATAATCTTCACTTAGCAGAAGTATGAATAACATTAACTCTTGGGAAGCAACCCAGCGTTTGGGATTGTGATAAGATTTGAAATGCTCTATATCATAGCTTGGCTTGCAATAATATCAGCAGCTACAACAACCATAAATTTTGGCCAGAATAGTGGGCCTGCAGTCCAGTTAAGAATATCCATGTAAATAGTGTATCTAAAAACGAGCTTTCCAAGTCTAGATTAGAAATAATTTTCCCAAGCTCACACTAATGAACTTTTAGTAGATATTATTTACCTGGAATTGATTTGTAGAAAGCGCCAGACACTAAACCTGATTAGAAATGCAGCTTGCCCCATGTAAGATAGTGATACTAAAGGAAGCTGTAAGTGAAAAGTGGATGGTTGAGTTACTTCTATAGACCATTGGCATCAATAGGATCAATAGTATCAGGGATGTACCATGGAATGCTTATTTGACTTCTGGTTGTATATTGGCTCTAGTATGGCTCAGTATCAGAGAATACATAGCTCAGACTTTGGCATAGCATTCAGACCTTGATGTTGGTATCATAATATTTCCAGAGCATTAGCATCTGAGTATTTTCAGAATCTTAGAGTTCAATTCATTTGAATGCTAATGTATATGCTCAAATATAGTATTAGAATAGCAGTATCTGAGATATAAAAGAGCCAAATATCTTCTCTAATGCCTGCATCAGTAGTAGAATCAACAGCTGAGCCTTTACATGTCATCATTGCCATGTTAGTCTCCACATCATCATTGCCATTGTAAATAAATAACACTGTAGCAGGGACAATAATAGGGTCTAGACATTTGAGTTTCTCACAGATTTCTTTAAAAAGCCTCTTGAATTTTCACTCTTGCATTTTAAGTAGCTGGAACAATAATATCTAAAGGTGTCTTCCTCAAAAGTAAATCGAAGGAGAGGCAATTATACATGATAACAAAAAACCACAAGAAATTAAAGTCAATACCTTAGACATTGGCTAGAACCAAAAGTCCTCAGTTGTAAGAATTGCAAACAAGGATGCAAGTAGCAGAGAATTGCAAACAAGGATGCAAGTAGCAAAGAAAATTCTCCTTTTTAACTTCAGCAGCAGAGAGTTTAATTAAAAAAGATCTCTCTTTCACTTTCTTCAAGTAAAATGGATAACCAAAATAATACCATCCACCTAGCTTTTTTGGTACCCCTAGGACTTCCATCTGATGATAAAGTTTTCTTCCATGATTCCATCCATTGCACTACCTATAAAGAATCAACAATACAGAGCAGTCCATGATGTTTAGGAAGATCATAACCAAATTTGCATAAAAAAATTGTAGATAACTAATAGCAAAAAAAAAAGAAATATAAAGAAGAAAGATATCCTATCGAAGTTGCACTCTTCGGTTCTTTAGAGAATAGAATTAGTCTATTATAGAATATGAGTCAATATCTTCAGCAATTCCTCGTTAAATGTAGATAACCATAGCATCGGCTAAGAACTCATCTTCCATTTTACTTCTCAAATTAGTTTTAATAAGCTTCATAGTTGAAAATGCTCTTTTTGTGTAAACACCCTAAATTTTCAGAATAAATGTTAATACAAATTTTCCCAAATTTTCGAAATTTTCAGGAATTTAAAACGAAGGTGAAGGTGATCTCAAGAATTTTAAATACAGTTTATTGGGGTTAAAATATGCTGAAAATAATATTTTATGGTGTAAAATAGAAAACCGGTCCTGTGGTATTTTTTGGTGAATTTATTGGACTCCGGAGTAGAGTTTAAAGCCTTTAAGACTATTGGCTTTTTAAACCGAACCAAACCAAGCTCGAACCAACCCAGACCAAACCCACCATAGCGGGTCAGACCCGAACCGCTGAAGAACCCGACCTGCTGCAAACCCTAAGCTGCCGTGAATACTGTAGCGACTATAAAGTCTCGGCGTTCGTGCCCTAGCAGCCACCTATCTCTTTCCCTCGTCGTCGATCTTCTCTCAGCCGGTCGACTCTAACACCCCATCCTTCAACCGCCCGCTCGACCCGAGATCGGTCGCCGCCGCTCAAGCCCCGACGTTGATCACCCGGTAGACGCCGACTTCCCCTCAAGACCCCGGCGCCGCTGCCGCCAGGCCGAAGACGACCTCGAGTCGACACAGCCGTCCCCGGTGAACAACCCCGCCGCTTTCCCCATCGCCCACGACCTAGCCCTAGACCCAACTCCACCATGGACGCCGAGCAGCCGCTCGATCCTTGCCTGCGGCCGCCGCGAGTTCCTATCCGTCGGTCGATGCAGCCTTAGCAGAGTCACGGAGCCATCGACCTGGACGAGAGCAGCGGGACTCCACAGTAGACACCGGACACACCGCGAGGACACGACCAGGAAACAAAGTGACTCTCGGACACGTGAAAAACAGATTCACGGGACCCTGTTCAGGTACCGTTTTCTCCCTCATCGTAACTCCGTTTTAGTTTTCGTCAGTTTCTACGTGTAGACAGTATAACCCTCTCGGTGCCCGTGCAACTCCCTCGGTGCATCGCGTCCTGTGGTGATCGTACACCGCGATCCAAAAATAGGAAAAATAATGCCCTGTTTCACCCAGGAACTGAGTGCGCCCCGCCAACCGGGATGACTTGGTCGCGTGCGGTCTTCACAGATATATGCGCGTCGTTGATACGGTCGTGTGGGATTTCGCAGAAGTCAATTCGGAGGGGCGTGCACCCCGGAATCAACGAGTATCCGCGAACAACACCCCGTATCCGACTTTTCTGGAACACGCTGTAACTTTGTGTACATACGTCGGATCGAGACGAAACTTGCGCCATCGGACTCGTAGCAATACGCTGGTCCTGTGACCCAAGTTTGGTCCGATTTTGAGAACGTTGACAAAATCGCGTATCGTGGGCCACACAGGCTCCACTTGACGGGCGATTTCGTTATCGGCTCATCGGAATCCAATTCTGGAAGTTCCGTTGGGTTCGTATCTGTAGCGCCCCGTTCTCCCGGTGCGGAGAGCGCGGCTAAGAAACACAAACGGTATCGTTCGATCGGGATAGATTGAATTAAGAACTCGTCCTCGTTATGGATTTGTTTCTTCGGAATCGATTCCCATATTCAGTGGACTACGCCCCAAGGATCGACTTAGCGGCAGAGTCAGGAGGGACCTCTCCGCTGCTATCTTTTATTGCCTCGGTTTTTGATGTCGCTTGTTGCTTTCGTACTTTGAGTTGGTTTTGGGATTTGCTTGTTTTCCTTGAACGGTTTCGATGGTTTTCATTGTTTTCGTTCATTGACTTGCACTTCTATTTCGAGATTGGAAAGAGAGGAAGAAGTATTAATCGAGTTGTTCGTGTGCAGGTGAACGAGCAGTAGGCGGCTAGCGAGCGGAGTCGTGAAGCGCCTCTTTCCTTCTTCTTTCCAACTTCTAAGTGAGTGGCTACCAACCCGATTAGCTAGCACTGCTTCCAAGCTTCACAGCTAAAACACTTGCATTCTTGTTGACCCGATCAAACGATACCAAGTAATAATAAAAGATACCAAGATAAAAGAGAATAGACTTGGTAATACTGCTTGTCAACCAAACTTGTGAACGAATACTTGTATGCATGCTAGTTCGTTTGGAATGTTCATTATATGCTTCAAGCTTAGTTAGAATGCATATCTTCTCTGAATATTGTTATGCATCTGGAACACACTTTCTTTGCCATAGATGGATCTTATAGACTATGCAAAGACTGTTGTGTATGGAACTTGTATCGTGCTAGAATTTAACTTGAAACGTGCATGGATTGATGGAAAACTTAACGAATGTTTCGATCATGGACAACTTGTGCACAAGGTTTTGGAGGTTTCGCAGATGGTCGCCAGGGCGCTGGGACCGATCCGATCCGGACGGAACATATGGATTAGTCAATTGGAATTGAGGAAGTAAACGACATGTGGCGGGGCTCGCAACCTGCGTCGCATATCGTTTTCTATCCCGTGACTATAACTCGTCCCTCGTGGCACCACGCCAGTGATCTCTATGTATATTTAAACCTGTTGCATACTAACTTGTGTCTTCGTGGCAGGGAAGGCATGGTAAGTATTGTGCAGGTAATTCAGACGGGCAGGTAAAATCCACCAAACGGTGGCACATTCATTTTCAGTAAATTATATATATGCTGCTTACTTGTAAATGAACTAAGGCAAGATAGAAACCCACAAATGCATGCTTCATTAAAGACAATGTGTTGATTGGTATAGTCAGGCTAGCTCGCCTTCACCAGCATGTTTCGATATGCTGACCCTCGTTGAAACAGGTTCTCCGCACCAAGGCGAACCGAGCGAGGAGCCGAAGTCCTCTTTCCGATCCAGTCCAACTGTTGGCGCATCTTCACCGCGCCCCTTGAAGCATTTTGGAGTCAGGAGCCTGCAACTCTTCATACACAAAATGCAGCTCCGTGGCAAAGCCGTCCTCCAGCCTGGAGGTCCTTATCGTTTTGAGTTTATAAAGGGATGTAATGTACAGGACTGCTATCTCATTTTGAGTCATCTCTTTTGTAAGCCGTTCGGCATATTAGCTAACTCGTTCAAGAGTTTGTAATAGATGTTCATTATCAATAAAGAGAACTTTTTCATTTCAAATCTGTGTTTCAATTTATCTGCGTACTCTGAATATGTGCTTGCTATGCAAATCATTTAAGCCTTGTGCGGGCGCACCTCCAGGCCCGCACAGCGGTCACGATTCGGGGGACGCCTCAAACGATTCTACGGAATCGGATCATGACAATAGTGGTATCAGAGCACAGATTCAAAGTTCCTTAAACTTTGTGCTGGAAAAGTTCCTTTAACGATCAAATTCCTGTGCGAACTCTTGAACTCGCTAGGCCAAAATGAGATACGTTCATGCAATAAGTCCATAATACATTATGATTCTAATATAATTTACCTTCTTTTGAAGGAATGGTACCAGCGCAATCTGCAGCGCAACCACCGAACGAAACACAGGAAAGCAGTTCGGGCAATTCGGGAAGCTCTCGAAGCCAAAGAGGCATGTCTCAAATTGACCCGCTTGAGCGGGTAATGCAAATGTTAGAATCGCAACGACAACGAGACGATGCTCGCCAAGCCAAGCTCGAGAGTAATCTAGAGACCCGATTCTCAGTCCAACAGAAGCAGGTAGATACCCTGTAACAAATCGTTCAGACTTTGGCTGCCAACCATTCCGCCGCAACAGCAACGACTCCGGTGGAACAGCCCGTGCTTGAAGTAGAGACGCCGTAAATTCCAAGGCCGAAGGACGTGACTGCCTTCAACTTGGGACACTTCAAGAAAGTCTGCAACACCCCGTTCAACGGGACTGAGGACCCAGTGGTAGATCTAGATTGGCTAGCCGAGCTTGAAGATCACTTCGCTCTGCTAGAGGTCCCCGAAGATAAGAGCGTCGCCTGCGCGCAACTACAGCTCCGCCTCAACGCACACGATTGGTGGGACGTGCATCGACGATCTCTCCAATTTGATCACGGAGAGGAGGCGATCTCGTGGACGACCTTTCGTGCCGCGTTTGAAGAGGAGTATATACCGCCTCCAGTACAACGTCAAATGGAAAATGATTTCATGCAACTGAGGCAAGGCAGGATGACAGTTAAAGAGTACTCCGCCGAATTCAACCGACTCTCCAAATTCGCTAGAGCCTATTTACCTGATGCAGCGAGTCAAGCCAGAAGGTTTGAAGGTGGACTACACCCTGCTATCCATTCGCACGTGGTCAACAATCAGTACGGGACAATGCGTGAAGTCATGAATCACGCCCTATCTCTCGAACCGCTATATCCTCATGTTTCCACCGGCGCTGTGCATACCTACAATCACAAACGCCAAGGCAACGACAGAGGGAACAATGCTGCAAAGCGTCGAAATGACGGTGGTCAGCATAAAGGGAACCAGGAAAAAGGACTATGCTTCTATTGTAAGAAGCCGGGGCACACCGCAAATAACTGCCATATTAGAAAGGGTCTGTGCTTCAACTGTGGCGGTCCAGGCCACATATTTCGAGATTGTCTCCACCCTTCTAAAATCCTGCCTCAACGTAATATTCCATAGAGGTAGGCTCTGTTCCTAAGTTTTGGGACGAAACTTCCAATTGGTTGGGTAGGATGTAGCGCCCCGTTCTCCCGGTGCGGAGAGCGCGGCTAAGAAACACAAACGGTATCGTTCGATCGGGATAGATTGAATTAAGAACTCGTCCTCGTTATGGATTTGTTTCTTCGGAATTGATTCCCATATTCAGTGGACTGTGCCCCAAGGATCGGCTTAGCGGCAGAGTCAGGAGGGACCTCTCCGCTGCTATCTTTTATTACCTCGGTTTTCGATGTCGCTTGTTGCTTTCGTGCTTTGAGTTGGTTTTGGGATTTGCTTGTTTTCCTTGAACGGTTTCGATGGTTTTCATTATTTTCGTTCATTGACTTGCACTTCTATTTTGAGATTGGAAAGAGAGGAAGAAGTATTAATCGAGATGGTCGTGTGCAGGTGAACGAGCAGTAGGCGGCTAGCGAGCGGAGTCGTGAAGCGCCTCTTTCCTTCTTCTTTCCAACTTCTAAGTGAGTGGCTACCAACCCGATTAGCTAGCACTGCTTCCAAGCTTCACAGCTAAAATACTTGCATTCTTGTTGACCCGATCAAACGATACCAAGTAATAATAAAAGATACCAAGATAAAAGAGAATAGACTTGGTAATACTGCTTGTCAACCAAACTTGTGAACGAATACTTGTATGCATGCTAGTTCGTTTGGAATATTCATTATATGCTTCAAGCTTAGTTAGAATGCATATCTTCTCTGAATATTGTTATGCATCTGGAACACACTTTCTTTGCCATAGATGGATCTTATAGACTATGCAAAGACTGTTGTGTATGGAACTTGTATCGTACTAGAATTTAACTTGAAACATGCATGGATTAATGGAAAACTTAACGAACGTTTCGATCACGGACAACTTGTGCACAAGGTTTTAGAGGTTTCGCGGACGGTCGCCAGGGCGCTGGGACCAATCCGATCCGGACGGAACATATGGATTAGTCAATTGGAATTGATGAAGTAAATGGCATGTGGGGGGGCTCGCAACCTACGTCGCATATCGTTTTCTATCCCGTGACTATAACTCGTCCCTCGTGGCACCACGCCAGTGATCTCTATGTATATTTAAACCTGTTGCATACTAACTTGTGTCTTCGTGGCAGGGAAGGCATGGTAAGTATTGTGCAGGTAATTCAGACGGGCAGATAAAATCCACCGAACGGTGGCACGTTCATTTTCAGTAAATTATATATATGCTGCTTACTTATAAATGAACTAAGGCAAGATAGAAACCCACAAATGCATGCTTCATTAAAGACAACGTGTTGATTGGTATAGTCAGGCTAGCTCGCCTTCACCAGCATGTTTCGATATGCTGACCCTCGTTGAAACAGGTTCTCCACACCAAGGCGAACCGAGCGAGGAGCCGAAGTCGTCTTCCCGATCCAGTCCAACTGTTGGCGCATCTTCACCGCGCCCCTTGAAGCATTTTGGAGTCAGGAGCCTGCAACTCTTCATACACAAAATGCAGCTCCGTGGCAAAGCCGTCCTCCAGCCTGGAGGTCCTTATTATTTTGAGTTTATAAAGGGATGTAATGTACAGGACTGCTATCTCATTTTGAGTCATCTCTTTTGTAAGCCGTTCGGCATATTAGCTAACTCGTTCAAGAGTTTGTAATAGATGTTCATTATCAATAAATAGAACTTTTCCATTTCAAATCTGTGTTTCAATTTATCTGCGTACTCTGAATATGTGCTTGCTATGCAAATCATTTAAGCCTTGTGCAGGCGCAACTCCAGGCCCGCACGGCGGTCACGATTCGGGGGACGCCTCAAACGATTCTACGGAATCGGGTCGTGACAGTATCGTCGTTCCTGACTTGTAGACACTGAGTTTGAGGAATTTGGAGACCTTTGACCCTGACCCGCTTTTCGGTGCAAAGTGGTCCACATGTGGACCCCGCTTTGGCCCGAAAATGACCTTTTTGCCCCTGTGTCCAAATTGGACGTACGGACAGGCATTTCTAGCAGTTTGACACCTTTTGAGACTATTGGTGATGTTTATTAGAGCTTTTGGAGTAGCACCTACCGGATCCACCGATACAGGGACAGCTGTTGGTATTCGGACATCAGGCAAGTGTACCTTGCCAAACTTTGCAGTCTTTATATATATTTTTCTTGCTTTATTATATTTTTGTGCATGCTTAACCTAGGACCCTGTGACGTACTTAGCGTCCGATTATCAATCGGGTGCCAACACTGTACGCAGTGTTGGGTACTGTCATTTAGAGATGGACTTTCGTGACACTTGTTATTCTCGTACTTGTCTTATCAAGTACCATATGACCCAGGACACTTGACACTGTTCATGAGGCAGGATATTTCCGAGATATTCGTGGTGATTCTGTATAGGATACAGGACTTGACAGAGATACTATATGCTTAGATACATATGACTTGTTGCATTAGTGATGATCCCGCTTGACATGGACATGAGACGTTATGGTCATGATATGCGTGGTTACATGGGGAGGGGAGAGACACACAGGCTACAGGCTGTTTCATATATATATATACTACTACTATTGTGAGGCCGTAGACTCTCGTAGCAGAGCTAGGCACATTACTTGTTATTACCACTACCGGCTCCCCGACACAGAGCTTGTAGTGGCTCAGCCTGAGTACTCGTGTTGCTCTCACTTGCATTTTTACTTAGATGGTTAATTACTTGCCCTATTTATTTTATTATCTGCTGCACTACATTTATTATGGCATAAGCTTTCTTGTACCTTGCTATGTCCCCTGAGGACCTGGATCCGGATTATGTCCCCAGGATTTGAGGACGAGATCTATCCCGAGATATACGGGACCGGAGCAGGAGCTGATCCAGGAGCTGTACCGCCATCCGAGGACGAGGTGTTAGCCGAGGACTTTTCCTGAGCATCCATGTTTCTGGCTCAGTATTTATTTATTTATTTTAGTCATTTATTTCTGGTCTGTTGAACCACTGTACTAGTTGTTTATCGGGTTGATCCCCGAAGTACTTTGTTGAGACTGATGGATGATTTACATTTCTTTATTTACTCTATGGATCATATTTTATATCTTGTGTGGATGAGATTAGTTATGATATGGTTGTCGTAGACTTGTTATTTTACAGCTTAAGTATGTCCTGATGGATCCATTAAATGGGGTTTGTCCATCAGTGCATGCTGCTGGCCATTGCCACGTATCCGGTCCCTCAGCATTTTGGGACTGGGACGTGACATGGTTTTTGTGGTGGCCCATGCAGGTCTACGACTAAATAGTTCGGTTTTAACTTAGGGACCGAACCAGCCTGCCCTAAGGATAGGATAGATTGTAGGATCTCATCCATTATTTAAACCATTATTGAACTCTATATCGAACTCGAAATTGTTACTTGAACTGCATCCTGTGTTGATTCTTTGGTGCCTTCTTACAGTTTATCTTTTGGTTGCAGAGAAATGGATCACAGGAACGGAGACGAGATTTCTTTGGATATGCCACACGACGCTGTGGTTACTTATACGGACGGAGTGACCCCAGGGGATAGAGGACAAGCATCGCAGAGCGATCAGACCGGTCAACCTAATCCAAGGTTCCAGAGAGATGACATCCCACCTCCACCACAGTTAACTCCCCAGATGCTAGTTTTCCCGCCCGGACAAGCCATGGACGGGCAACAGATATTCCAGATGATGTATGCCATGATGCAGGCCCAGCAGCAGATTCAGCAAGAGGCCCATCGCCAGGAGGCAGAGTATCTGAGGACCAGCCTGGTGTCCGCATTGGAGCAGGCAAATCCACCAACGAGGAGAACAGCGACAGGATCTATCACCGATTTCCGTCATCTCAAGCCTTGTACATTTTCTGGCAAAGAAGGGCCAACAGAAGTTCATGAATGGCTCACTAACATCCAGCATCAGTTGGAAGCCGCTGAACTTCCGAGAGAGAAGTGGATGACTGTAGTCAGAATACAGTTAACCGATAATGCGCATCACTGGTGGCTAGCAGAAGAGAGGAGGCTCGGACAGGACCGAGTCACTTGGGAAGAGTTCTCCAGACTCTTCCAAGAGATGTACATTCCGGCAGTTGCACGATCAGAGCTCAGAGACAAGTTCAACCGCCTCATCCAAGGCAGTATGACAGTGAAAGAATACAACACAGAATTTATACGCCTAAGTCGCTTCGCTCCAACCTTGATTTCGACAGAGGAAGAGAAAGCTGAAAAGTTCTTTGATGGACTGAAGTTCAAACTTCAGAGATTGATTGGCTCGGTCGCACCTACATCTTATACTGAGGTCCTTGCAGCAGCACGACGCATGGAGCCCGTCACTAGAAGGGAATCGAATCTAAAGAGGCCAAACACATTCGCACCAACCAAGACAGCATCTGGAGATTCTGCAAAACGATTCCAGAGGAGTATACCGGAGAGAGCAGCACATAAGGCCATATCTCTTCCTACCTGTCACCACAGCGGCAAGGTAGGACACATTGAGAGAGAGTGCAGGCGTAAGTTGGGACTATGCCTGCTTTGCGGATCAGACCAGCACTTTTCTAGAGACTGCACTAAACCAAGAGAGGGAGCATCGAGACTGGCCTTGCCTGCACCACGACCAGCTCATCCAGCAGTAGGAGCACAGCAGACAGGAGCTGGAGGAGTTAGACCACCAGCTACAGGGGGCTATCGCAGAGACCACCACTAGCACCATAGGCAGCCCTATTTCAGCAGCAGCAGCAGCAGCAGCAGAGAGGTCCAACTCAGGGAAGAGGCCAGGCATTCACATTAGCCGTTGAGCAGGAGGCTATAGCAGGCGAGGTCATCGCAGGTACTATTTTAGTAGCTTTATTACCAGCTGTAGCATTATTTGATTCTGGAGCATCGCATTCATTTATAGCAGCTAGCTTTGTAGCCACCCATAGAGTAGCTACCGTACCCCTTCCGAAGATGAAGAGGATTCTTACGGGAGGTGAAATTATTCCGGTTAGTGACGTCTGTAGATCATATTCTGTAGTAGTTTGTGGCAAAGAAATGAGAGCTCAATTTCTGATCTTTTCTATGCCTGACTATGATGTCGTACTTGGTATGGACTGGTTAAGTCAGTACCATGCGACTCTTGATTGTCGGCTTAGAAAGGTTATATTTAGACCGCCTGGACATCCAGAATTTGAGTTTCTTCGAGGAGCAGTAGAGCAAGGAGTTCAGCCTACTCTTAGGGTATTATCTGTAGAAGAGGAGACAGGTTACCCAAGAGTCATATCTGAGTTTGTGGATTTATTTCCCGATGATCTTCCAGGTTTACCGCCTGATCGAAAAATAAATTTCACAATAGACTTAACTCCTGGAGCAGAGCCTATCACTTTATCAGTATATCGGCTGGCACCTAAAGAGTTAGTGGAGTTGAAAGAACAGGTTGATGATCTTCTGGAGAAGGATTTCATTCGACCCAGTGTTTCACCTTGGGGAGCACCCATATTATTTGTGCCAAAGAAGGATGGAACAGTACGGTTATGCATTGACTACAGGGCACTGAATATTGTGACCATCAAGAACATGTATCTCTTACCACGCATTGATGATCTATTCGATCAGTTGAGTGGTGCAAGGGTATTTTCGAAGATTGACCTTCGATCCGGCTATCATCAGATTAAAGTAAGGAAGGAAGACATACCGAAGACAGCTTTTAGGACCAAGTATGGACATTATGAGTTCTTGGTAATGCCGTTTGGTTTAACCAACGCGCCAGCAGTGTTTATGAGCTTAATGAACAGAGTCTTTCATCAGTTCTTGGATAAATTCATGGTGGTGTTCATTGATGACATTCTCATATATTCCAAGAATCATGAAGAGCACGAGGAACATCTCAGAATCGTGCTGGAGACCTTGAGACAGGAGAAGCTATACGCCAAGCTCAGTAAGTGTGAGTTCTGTATGGACAAAGTACCTTTCTTAGGACATATCATATCAGGAGAAGGACTTTTAGTTGATCCGGAGAAAGTCGCGGCAATAGAGACTTGGCCTACACCCACATCAGTTGCAGAGGTGAGAAATTTTCTCGGACTTACGGGATATTACCGAAGGTTTGTAGAAAATTTCTCGAGGATTGCAGAACCGATGACGAAGCTGACACGTAAAGACCAAGAGTTTATATGGACAGAAGACTGCCAGAAGGCCTTCGAAGAGTTGAAGAGAAGATTGACAACAGCACCTGTCTTGACTCTTCCTTCAGGGACAGGAGGTTTTGTTGTGTACAGTGATGCATCAGGCAGTGGATTGGGATGTGTTTTGATGCAACATGGCAAAGTCATTGCTTATGCGTCGAGACAGTTGAAGGTCCACGAGAAGAACTACCCGACACACGATCTAGAGTTAGCAGCAGTTATATTTACATTGAAGATATGGAGGCACTACCTTTATAAGGAAAGGGTAGAAATCTTCACCGATCACAAGAGTCTGAAGTATGTATATACTCAGAAGGAGCTTAACATGAGACAGAGACGTTGGCTTGAATTGATGGTAGATTTTGACATCGATCTGCAGTATCATCCGGGAAAGGCGAATGTTGTTACAGATGCGCTCAACAGGAAGCCTACGGCTTATTTCTTGACGATACAGCCTGAGTTATTGAGAGATCTACAGGAACTTCAGATAGAGGTGGTCTTACCAGGACAGAATGGTTTGATGGCAAATCTTGAAATTAAGTTATCACTCGTGGAGAAGATTAAGGAGGCATTGTCCACCGATGCTAGATTTAGAAGGTTGAAAGAGAGGACAGAAGCAGGCATGCAGACAGGACTTTGCATACACAAAGACGGGACATTGAGGTTTGGAAATTGCCTGTATGTTCCAAATGGAGAATTGAGACAAGAGTTAATGACTGAAGCACATAGCTCTATATACTCTGTTCACCCAGGAGGAACCAAGATGTACCGAGACTTGAGGCAGTATTACTGGTGGCATGGAATGAAAAGGGAGATTGCGAGATTTGTGGCCAAATGCTTAGTCTGCCAGCAAGTAAAGGCCAAACATCAGAGGACTGCAGGTATGTTACAGCCGCTTCCTATACCAGAATGGAAGTGGGAGCACATCACGATGGATTTTGTCACAGGATTTTCGAAGAGCCCCAGCGGAAGAGACGCAGTATGGGTTATAGTGGATCGACTCACTAAATCGGCACACTTCTTGCCATTTAGAGTTGGACAGTCCATAGAGGTACTAGCTGACATGTATATGCGATAAATTGTCAAACTACATGGAGTGCCTGTTAGTATTGTATCAGATCAAGATTTGAGATTTACCTCTTATTTCTGGAGAAGCATGCAAGAGAGTCTGGGCACCAGACTCAAATTCAGCACCGCTTACCACCCACAAACCGATGGTCAATCGGAGCACACCATTCAGATCTTGGAGGACATGTTACGATCATGTATGCTAGACTTTGGAGGATATTGGGAAGATCATTTGCACTTAGTGGAGTTCTCCTACAACAACAGTTATCAGGCCAGCATTCAGATGGCACCATTTGAAGCTTTATACGGAAGGAATTACAGATCGCCTATATGTTGGAGTGACGTTGGTGAACGTCAAATACTGGGTCCAGAATTGGTAACTCAGACAGTGGAAAAGGTGAAACAGATTCAGAATTATCTACGAGCAGCTCAGGACAGACAGAAGCATTGGGCAGATACGCACAGACGTCCCCTGGAGTTTAAAGAAGGAGAGCACGTGTTCTTGAGGATTTTGCCCACTCGGGATACTATCAGATTCGGGAGCAGAGGCAAGTTGAGCCCAAGGTACATTAGGCCATTTGACATTCTAGAGCGCATTGGTGAGGTGGCATATCGTCTTGCATTACCACCATCCTTAGAGGGAGTGCATGACGTATTCCACGTCTCACAGCTGCGCAGGTACGTAACCGACCCAAGTCACGTAGTCGATCATTCAGAGATCGCAGTAGGCCCAAGCTAGAGATATGAAGAACAACCGGTTGGCATCCTCGACATCAGTGAGAAGACATTATGGGGACAGACAATCAGACTGGTTCGTGTAGCATGGAAACATTATTCCCCTGGAGAATCGACTTGGGAACGAGAAGATAGTATGCGCCAGCGTTACCCCCACATGTTTGAGGAGACAGTTGTAAACTAAGCAATCTTGTATTTCCATAACTCTTCCATTATAACTTATTATTTGATTGCGAGGACGCAATCCTTTTAAGGAGGGAAGATTGTAAACACCCTAAATTTTCAGAATAAATGTTAATACAAATTTTCCCAAATTTTTAAAATTTTCAGGAATTTAAAACGAAGGTGAAGGTAATCTCAAGAATTTTAAATATAGTTTATTGGTGTTAAAATATACTGAAAATAATGTTTTATGGTGTAAAATGGAAAACCGGTCCTGTGGTATTTTTCGGTGAATTTATTGGACTCCGGAGTAGAGTTTAAAGCCTTTAAGACTATTGGCTTTTTAAACCGAACCAAACCAAGCTCGAACCAACCCAGACCAAACCCACCATAGCGGGTCAGACCCGAACCGCTGAAGAACCCGACCTGCTGCAAACCCTAGGCTGCCGTGAACACTGTAGCGACTATAAAGTCTCGGCGTTCGTGCCCTAGCAGCCACCTATCTCTTTCCCTCGTCGACGATCTCCTCTCAGTCGGTCGACTCTAACACCCCATCCTTCAACCGCCCGCTCGACCCGAGACGGGTCGCCGCCGCTCAAGCCCCGACGTCGATCACCCGGTCGACGCCGACTTCCCCTCAAGACCCCGGTACCGCTGCCGCCAGGCCGAAGACGACCTCGAGTCGACACAGCCGTCCCCGGTGAACAACCCCGCCGCTTTCCCCATCGCCCACGACCTAGCCCTAGACCCAACTCCACCCTGGACGCCGAGCAGCCGCTCGATCCTCGCCTGCGGCCGCCACGAGTTCCTCTTCGTCGGTCGACGCAGCCTTAACAGAGTCACGGAGCCATCGACCTGGACGAGAGCAGCGGGACTCCACAGCAGACACCGGACACACCGCGAGGACACGACCAGGACACAAAGTGACTCTCGGACAAGTGAAAAATATATTCACGGGGCCCTGTTCAGGTACCGTTTTCTTCCTCATCGTAACTCCGTTTTAGTTTCCGTCAGTTTCTACGCGTAGACAGTATAACCCTCTCGGTGCCCGTGCAACTCGCTCGATGCATCGCGTCCTGTGGTGATCGTACACCGCGATCCAAAAACAGGAAAAATAATGCCCTGTTTCACCCCGGAACTGAGTGCGCCCCGCCAAACGGGACGACTTGGTTGCGTGCGGTCTTCACAGATACGTGCGCGTCGTTGATACGGTCGTGTGGGATTTCGCAGAAGTCGATTCGGAGGGGCGTGCACCCCAGAATCAACGAGTATCCGCGAACAACACCCCGTATCCGACTTTTCTGGAATACATTGTAACTTTGTGTACACACGTTGGATCGAGACGAAACTTGCGCCATCGGACTCATATCAATACGCTGGTCCTGTGACCCAAGTTTGGTCCGATTCTGAGAACGTTGACAAAATCGCGTATCGTGGGCCACACAGGCTCCACTTGACGGGCAATTTCGTGATCGGCTCATCGGAATCCAATTCTGGAAGTTCCGTTGGGTTCGTATCGTCGTTCCTGACTTGTAGACACTGAGTTTGAGGAATTTGGAGACCTTTGACCCTGACCTGCTTTTCGGTGCAAAGTGGTCCACATGTGGACCCCGCTTTGGTCCGGAAATGACCTTTTTGCCCCTGTGTCCAAATTGGACGTACGGACAGGCATTTCTAGCAGTTTGACACCTTCTGAGACTATTGGTGATGTTTATTACAGTTTTTGGAGTAGCACCTACCGGATCCACCGATACAGGGACAGTTGTTGGTATTCGGACATCAGGCAAGTGTACCTTGCCAAACTTTGCAGTCTTTATATATATTTTTCTTGCTTTATTATATTTTTGTGCATGCTCAACCTAGGACCGTGTGACGTACTTAGCGTCCGATTATCAGTCGGGTGCCAACACTGTACGCAGTCTTGGGTACTGTCATTTAGAGATGGACTTTCGTGACACTTGTTATTCTCGTACTTGTCTTATCAAGTACCATATGACCCAGGACACTTGACACTGTTCATGAGGCAGGATATTCCCGAGATATTCGTGGTGATTCTGTGTAGGATACAGGACTTGACAGAGATACTATATGCTTAGATACATATGACTT
Organism: Iris macrosiphon; assembly: GCA_036927795.1. Classification (NCBI taxonomy): domain Eukaryota; kingdom Viridiplantae; phylum Streptophyta; class Magnoliopsida; order Asparagales; family Iridaceae; genus Iris; species Iris macrosiphon. Next base: position 66,439,539 of record JAYESA010000004.1, on the reverse strand, counting down.
GTTGCATTAGTGATGATCCCGCTTGACATGGACATGAGACGTTATGGTCATGATATGCGTGGTTACATGGGGAGAGGAGAGAGACACAGGCTACAGGCTGTTTCATATATATATGCTACTACTATTGTGAGGCCGTAGACTCTCGTAGCAGAGCTAGGCACATTACTTGTTATTACCACTACCGGCTCCCCGACACAGAGCTTGTAGTGGCTCATCCTGAGTACTCGTGTTGCTCTCACTTGCATTTTCACTTAGATGGTTAATTACTTGCCCTATTTATTTTATTATCTACTGCACTGCATTTATTATTGGCATGAGCTTTCTTGTACCTTGCTGTGTCCCCTGAGGACCTGGATCTGGATTATGTCCCCAGGATTTGAGGACGAGATATACGGGACCGGAGCAGGAGCTGATCTAGGAGCTGTACCGCCATCCGAGGACGAGGTGTTAGCCGAGGACTTTTCCTGAGCATCCATGTTTCTGGCTCAGTATTTATTTATTTATTTCAGTCATTTATTTCTGGTCTGTTGAACCACTGTACTAGTTGTTTATCGGGTTGATCCCCGAAGTACTTTGTTGAGACTGATGGATGATTTACATTTCTTTATTTACTCTGTGGATCATATTTTATATCTTGTGTGGATGAGATTAGTTGTGCTATGGTTGTCGTAGACTTGTTATTTTACAGCTTAAGTATGTCCTGATGGATCCATTAAATGGGGTTTGTCCATCAGTGCGTGCTGCTGGCCATTGCCACGTATCCGGTCCCTCGGCATTTTGGGACTGGGGCGTGACATTCTGTAGTTGCTGTGGAAACAGGAATAGTTAAAACAAGACGAATCAACTTGTCGATCAAATTATAATATTGTGACTTGTTTGTTTCAACTAATATCTAACATAACTCAGAAATGGTTGATATATTTTGGAACTTCTCATGATGAAGTACATCAACCTGATAATGCTCCAATTGACATCTCAAATAATGCATATCTTGATCATTGAAATCAGCCGGATAAAATTTATCTGCAAGAATGCACAGATGATCAACATCAAATGATTTAAAGTGATCATTTGGTTGTAAAACAGAGCTCAGCTTAATAATTTATACTGCCTCATTATTGAATCTATTATTCAACTCTTCTAATTGAAAATCTATTGTAGAGTTGAATATATCAAAGTGATAATGATGCTCAAATGTAATAGAATCTCGTTGTTGGTAAGAACGACCTCTAGCTCCTCTGTAACAAGCATTCATATCGGGAATATCAATGTCATACTTTTTTGCAAACTGATTCCACATAACTAAGAATACCACCAAAGCCATCATCTCTTAAAGTTTGAAGCAATCTTTTAGTAGAGGATACTAGATCCATTGCATTCAAGATGTCCAAAGATTTTGTTGTAAGGCCTGACAAAGCAAGTTTGTAATCCCCATGACCTTATGCATTAAGTACAATATGAATATGAAGTCAAATGACTTCATCACAAGCAAAGAACCAGCTACTTCACTACGCATAGAATTGGAGGATCCGTCATTTAACATGCTTTCAAGCACTTAAATAGTTGCTTGATACATATCAATTAGGCTGCAAATAGAATCAAAATAAGAGCTCCATCAAGTACTTCCAGCCCTTTGCAAACTACCAATCTGATTAGCCCCTCTACTAGTATCGCATTCACCACTAGCCACCATATATGCAATCTCAATAGCTTGAGCAGATTGTAACTCAGTATGACGCTTAGGAGAAGCACTAAAATTTCTAAAAGAATAGCCAAACTGAAGTCTCATTACTAGCCGCTGCAACTAGAACAAGTTGTAGTCTGTGTGCAAAACAATGAACAAAATATGCGTATTGACAATCTCTAAGAAACGAAGCCTATAATCTATTCCATGCTCCACGCATATTGCTATCACCGTCATATCCTTGTCCTCACATCTTGTGGATATGTAATTCATACCGAGAAAGTACATCAGATATTTGTTTCTTCAGGGTTGAAGCAATGGTGTCCCCAACATGCACAATCTCAAAGAATCGCCCCTTCAGAATACCATGAACATCAACAAATCTTAGAACAATAGTCATCTGCTCTCTGTTAGACACATCTCTGGCTTCATCAACCAAAATATAAAACTTTGCATCCCCAACTTCTTCACGAATTTTACTTCTCACCCGGTTGGCCATAATATGCAAAATCTCTTTTTGAATAGTCGGTGAAGTATATTGTGCATTCTTCGGAGCTCTCTCCAATACAACACCATCAATGTTGACATTCAAACTCTCCATTAATTTTATCATCTCTATGAAGTTCCCATGATTATTAGAAGTTAGTGACTCATCATGACCTCTGAATGCAAATGCTTGCAAACTGAGCCACCGAATACTCTCAATTGTCGTCTTAAGCCGTAATTGATTCTTCAAAACTTCTTCAGAAGACTGTGCATTAATCACTTTATTAATATGTTGAGTAACATTTGGTAAACCTTCCATAGCTTTCACAGAATACCTATGGATAGATGTAGGACCTCCCATATGTGTCAAAAACGTACATCGAGTCCCCTTATTAACTCTTTTCCAATTTTTAAACCCATCGTCAGTTAATGTGCAATGGAGAGCATTATCACTTTCAAAAAGATAACATGGAAAACAAAATGTTGAATCCTTTGTAGGAGAGTACTCCAACCAAGGAAATTGTTGGAACCAAGAGTAATAAAATCGACGAGACTGTATTTCGAACTCAGACGGTGGAAATACTGCCAATTTCGGCTGATATGGACCCATTTTGATATATGTCCCTCTGATATTATTCCTATGATTAACAGGATGGCTGCGTATCAAAATTCGTAAACCTGGATCTCGTTCAAGAGAATTTAAATCAACTATAACCTCATCCCTATGATCAACACTTGGGGTTAAAATATTAACATTCGAAGGCAGGAGAAGACTTTCACTTCCTGATGTTTCACCCCTTGGTTTAAAGAATGAAAAAAGGGTTTTTTTCTCTTGTTTCCTTGATTTTTCATTATATTCCAAAAAGCTATAGTGAATTAAGATCAAATCAAACACCAAAAATTTGGGGTTAGGGTTTTACAAAATTTTAATTTGAAGGTCCAAGGGCAAGGAGGATGGTGATTGATGGCCTTACCAAAGGAGGTAAAGTTGAAGAGGGAGACAGAGAGTCTGGGAAAGCCGTCGTCCGTCGAGCCGAGCTGCCGAGAGTGGAGAGCCGCAGGCCCACAGAGCGGGACTGCGAGAGGGGGGCTGAGCCGCCGCCGGTGAGCCGCCGAGGGGCTGCAGCATGTAGAGAGGGGCCTTGATCTTTTACGGATCCTCTCCTCCGATGTCTATTGTAGGAAATAGGAAGAAACCATAAACTAGAGAGAGAAGAGATCGAGATTTTGAAAGGAAGTGAAACTGAAGTTGAACTTCAAGTCTTCGACTAGAGTCGAGAGTGGGGCCAGTGGACTACAGCCTACACACCAAACCGGTTCAGTTGCACTGGGCTGGGATACAAAGCATTGGAAAAAAAAATTACTCATTTTTTTGACTTTGCACTGGGCTACAATCCAGTGCACTGTTAATGTCCCTCCGCCCATGCCCGTCAGTCTAGGCATAATATATTATTATTCTTGTATGGTTGCCTCCAGCATTTTGAAAGTCCTAGACAAATTCTAAATTTGAGGTCCTCATCCATCTATGTAAACCCCGTGATTTTTCAGAAATTTTTAAAATAGATTTTTATAATTTTTCTGCAATTTTCTGTAATTAAAACTAAGGTATTTTGAAATTAAATAATTTTTAAATGATGTTAAATAATATTAAAATATTATAAAAATAATATTTTCTGGTGTAAAATAAAAAGTTAGACATAGGGTAATTTTTCAGAAATTTATTGGACCCCGGAAATATTTTTAAAGACCTAAAAACCAAGTTTTAAATAAATCAATTAAACCCTAGAAATAAACCCGGTTCAATTGAACCAAACCATACCAAACCGGCCGGTCCACCGAACCAAGCCCAACCTATCGGATAGGGTCGGATCCCACCGCCCGACCCGACCCGCCTACCCTACCCGACCCGGCTGCTACAGTGCACCATCTTCCCCCGACCCTGCCGCTTCAGCTCCGCCGGCCGTTACGAATCCGGCCGCCTTCCCGCGGCGGTTACTCCACCAGCGCCGCCCCCAGCTCCTCCTCTCCTCTCCCCGTAACGCTTGCCGCTCTGCCTTCTTCAGTCCCTATATAAACCCGCCTTCGCCTCTCTCTTTCCCTGTCGTCCCCGGCCAACCCCCTCCGCCGGAACCCCTGCTCCCCGTCGTCCCCGCGAGCCGCCCAGCCCCGTCTCCTCCACTGGCCTGCTCCTCCATCTCCTTCGCCTCTCTCCTCGACCCAGTCCCCGCAGCACCGTGAGAAGCCCCGGATGCCTCGACCTCGACCTCGACCCCGTGGCCTTCGCCTGAGCATGGCCGACTCGACAGCAACAGCACTAGCAGCTGCCGAGCCTCCAGCCGCAGCCCCAGCGCCGCCCTGGCTCCGCCTCGCCGTCGACGACACGCCATAGCCCGCTCCGCCCTCCTCCTGCCAGCCCCGGCGTCCTAGCATCGAACCCTAACCCTAACCCTATATCACTATGCAGACACCGTGTCCCTTGTGTCGTGTCACCACGCGGACATGAGAAACCCAGTTCTGCGTAGCCCTGTTCAGGTACTCTTTTCTCCCTCCTCATGGCTCCATTTTCTGTTCTGTCTGTTGTGACGCGTGACTGCGTGACCCTCTCGATGTCCGTACAATCCGCTCGGTGTGTCGCATCCTGTGGCGATCGCGAACCGCGATCCAAAAACAGAAAAAATAATACCCCATTTTTTCCCGGAACTGAGTGCGCCCCGTCAAACGGGATGACTTGGTCGCGTACGGTCTTCACCAAAAGGTGAGCGCTGTTGATACAGATGTGCGAGATTTCGCAGAAGTTGATTTGGATGTGCGTGCATACCGGAATCAACATGTATCCGCCGACAACGCCCCGTATCCGCCTGTTCTGGATCTCGTTGTAACTTGGTGTACACACGTAGGATCGAAACGAAACTTGCGCCATTGGACTCATAGCAATACGCTGGTCCTGTGACCCAAGTTTGGTTCGGTTCTGAGAACGTTGACAAAATCGCGTATCGTGGGCCCCACGGCTCCACTTGACGGGCGATTTTGTGACCGGCTCATCGGAATCCAATTCTGGAAGTTTCGTTGGATTCGTATCATCGTTCTGGACTTGTTGACACTAAGTTGGACGAATTTGGAGACCATTATTCCTGACACATTTTTTGGTGCAAAGCGGCCCACATGTGGACCCCGCTTTGACCAAAAACTGTCATTTTTGCCCCTGTGTCCAAATTGGACTTAAGGACAGGCGTTTCTAGCTATTTGATATTTTCTGAATCTGATGGTGATGTCTATTTCAGCAACCGGAGGAGTACCAGCAAATCCCACTGAGACCAGAGCTACAGTTGGAGTCAGAACCCCAGGCAAGTGTACCTTGCCAACATTGCAGTTATTGTTACATATTTCCTTGCCTTATTTATATGTTGTACATGCTTGACCTAGGACCGTGTGACTTACTTAGCGTCCGATTAATAGTCGGGTGCCAACACCGTACGCGGAGTTATGTAATGTCACCTAGACATGGATACCGAGACCCTATACTTCTCGTGCTTGCATTATTAAGTACGGCATAACCCATGACACTTGACACTATTCATTAACAGAATCTTCCTGAGATATTCATGGTGATTCTGTATAGGATACAGGTTACATGACATATTCTTTTGCTTAGATATTATATGACTTGATGCATTAGTTATGATCCTGCGTGGCATGGACATGAGACGTTGTGGACATGAGACGTATGATTACATTGGGTGGGGAGAGACACACAGGCTATAGGTTGATTATATTATGCCGGCGTCTTAGTCTCTCTCCGAGCTAGATAACCACATGATATCACTGCTACTGGCTCTCCGACACAGAGCTTGTAGTGGTTTCAGCCAGAGTTCTAGTGATGCTCTCATCTTGCATATCACTTAGCTGGTTATATAGTATTACCCTATTGTTTCATTTATTTTCTGTACTGCATTATTTATGGCTTGAGTTATATTATACCTTGCTATGTCCCCTAAGGACCTGGATCCGGATTATGTCCCCAGGTATAGCAGACGAGATCGATCCCGAGGTATACGAGACAGGAGCATTAGCAGGAGCAGAAGCAGGCATTAGAGCAGTATTAGATCCAGTAGACGAGTGACCTCTGCGGGTATCTTTTGAGTATATACTTTGTCCATACTCAGTATTGTTGTTGATATCTTTATTCTTGTATCTTGACAGTTGTATCAGACTTGTTATCGGGTTGTTCCCCAATTTATTTACTTGTGACTTGCTGATGATTATTTTTACTATATTGATATTGTTGCAATCAATTCTGTAGATGAAATTAGTAGACCCTTATTGTTGTATTACACCTTAAGTATGCCCCGATGGATCCATTAAATTGGGTTTGTCCATCGGTGTGTGCTGCTGGCCATTCCCACGTGTTTAGTACCTCGATATTTTGGGACAGGGGCGTGACAATCTATATAATTTTTTATAAATTCGTAATCCAATTAAAATTCATAGGACAACAACACACTAAACTAAACTCTAAATGAAGTGGCACCGTGGTCGGCCCTACAATGAGTGATAGTCTCTTGACTCTTGAGTAATGAAATTTTTTTTTCCAAAATATAATAAGTAATTAGGGACCGCTCCGGTATCCAAAACAAAAATTAAAAAAAAATAAAATTACCTTTTGGCATTCACTTGTGCTAGATCGATAGTGTTCCAATCATTCCCGATAATCAAATAAAAATAATTATCAAAAAGAGTTTTTGCAAAAAAATTAAGAAAGACAAAACTCACTCAACCAAGGACCAGAATTCAGATTTCGTTGTCGAACCGGATATTCGTTACGCTTGTTCCAGCTTTCCAGGCGTTGAAGACTCGAAATGAACAATCAACAATGAAGAAAAAATAAAGAATAGAGATTTAGTGTGTTGTTGGAGACTTGGAATGAACAATCTCCGATGATAGTAGAATGAGAGAGAGAGAGAGAGAGAGAGATGATATTAGTTTACCAAATGGTAAATTTAATAAGAAAGTTTAACATAAAAAAAGACGTTAGAATTCTTACCATTTTCTCATTTTATTCTTCAATTTTCATGGAAATCCGAAAGAGATTTGCGTCGGTCCTCGGTGGAAAGAGAGAGATATTGGAGATGAGAGACGCACAACTTAGAAATAGGTTATTCTTCCTATTTTAGGTTATAATTTACTAGTAGTAAATTACTATCCTTCAACAAGCAGCAACCTATCAGTCTAGCGGTGGAGGCCCTGGGCTATTGAAAACCTGACGTTACAAATTTTTTTTTTTTTGGAGGCCCTCCAAGCAGTGGAGGCCCTAGGCAGAAGCCTAGTCTGCATCCCCTTGGGTCCGGTCCTATATCTTTGTTCACTAAAAAATTTAGCGACGAAAATTTTCGTTGCTAAAAAAATAGTAACAAAAAATTGACCAAAAATGTCCGTCGCCAAGATATATCTCTAATCTAATTCCGTCACTAAGATGTCGCTGCATCAACGAAATAATTACAAACATAGCGATGGAAAGCCATCAATGGAAGAGCAATGACAAAATCAGTCGATATATCTGCAACCAGGGCTGGTCCTGAATAATTGAAGGACCTGTACGAATCTCAAAATGAGGTCATAAATTTATTTATTTGTATTTTTAAAGATATTACTCTATGTCTTTATCAAAATCTCTGGAGATGTTCTTCATTGTATATTATAATTGAATCTATAGATAGTTACTAAACAAAATAACCAGTCCTCAAATTATCTATATTCAAGCACATTACATAGTACTAGTAAATTCACATGCGTTGCACATAAAATAAAATTTTCCTTCTGGTATTAATATAAAATTATTTAAAGATTTAAATATATTAAAATTAAAATTTATTATATATATTTTTATATATTAATTAGAATTTGTTATGTATTTGATTATATTTTAAGTTTAATTAGTTATGGATATATTTTTACTTTTCATAAAGAGTTTTAAAAACGGTTAGCAACATAATATTATCTAATTATAAACAAATATTTTTTCTAACTCATGTTGTTAAGGTGGGAGGTATTCTTCCTGGTTGGTTGAGTCGAATCATTGTAGTGTTATTGATAACAATTAAAAAAATTCAATAATTTTTTTACGTAATATTAGTTTTTAAAATTAATTAATTGATGATATACATACGACTTAGACGGCTCACTTTTGAGCTATTTTGAAGCCTCATTATATTATGGAAGATAGAAGATAAAAAAGATATTTTAGATAGAAGACGTACTTACCGTTAAATTGTATAAATAAAAGTTAGGCCTGCACATCAATGTTTCGTAAATAAAGACTAGGTATACACATCCAAATTCCTAAATTATATAAATAAATAAAAATTGGTCATTATTGTTGAAAATAAAACTCATGTTAGATCTTTATTGTATAAAATAAATTCATCTAACAATTGAGAGATCTTTAGAAACAAAATAGCCATTGAACCGCTTAGAGATGATAGATAGCACACCGGTCATCTTTGATAAATCCTAGAAATTTTGTATGATTATAAATATGGTCTTAGAGTCGGTAGGGAATAATGATTGAAGAATTAGAGGTCTTGTGCGGATCGTAGAGTCTAGGGATTGAGGAAGAAATGTGATGACTTAAATTACAAAATTCCAAAATTGACCAATATATATATATATATATATATATATATATATATATATATATATATATATATATATATATATATATATGATGTAGGCCCCAAAAAATTGGAGGCCCTGTGCGGCCGTACCTTTGGTACGGCCCAGGGCCGGCCCTGTCTGCGACCACTTTAGCGACTGACTTTGGATAAATTTTACTATAAACATGCAATTTATCCTAATAGTGAAAACTATCATTAGTCGTTGTTTCCTCGATTGTCATCGCTACCTGAAATTTTCTAAAAAATCGTCGCTGATCCCTCGCACATTAGTTGCTAATCCGTTGCTAGTTAGGAATTTTTTCTAGTTTTAAATAAATTTTTTGTACATAACCTATAACACAAAATCTAAATGTTAACATCATTAATATTGACCACACAATATCCAAATAACCCAAAATAACATTAAATAATAACAATACCCCAATTTAACACGCATAAAATAATAATGATATACATACATGATAATAATAATATTTATATAGTACTGTAACCTCACCATAATAATAATAATCATACAATACAATGTCAATAAGTACATCACTCAAAAAATATCACACAAAATCACCCTGTAAGTGTGGTGGAGATAACAGCTGGTATTGCTGACTGCACATTAACTCCATCATAAATGTACGTCAACGTCTGCTGCATGTTGTCTGAAATGACAAGAATAATAGCATGAGCAACCAGAGGTTGAGGAGCATGAGTAGACGGAGGAGCATCAATATTAGCCGCCATAAGAGCATGAGCATGAGTAGATAGATGAGGCGCAACATGAGTCGCCGGAGGAGAAGCAATATGAGTCACCTAAGGAGCAGCATGAGTAGCAAGAGGAGCGCTCAGGAGAAGGAGGAAGAGGTAGCACTACCAGAATAATTCAAATTAGCGACTCCTGAAAACGTCGCTAAATGGCCTAAAAACATCGCTAAAAAATTTGTGACGTAATTAGCGACGTTTTAATGAAGTCGCATTTAAGCTAATCGCTGACAGGAAAAACATCGCAAAACATCGCTATAGCGACGTTTTCTAGCAATACACTTGCGTCGCTAATATTTTTTTATTAGCGATTCAACGTCGCTAATTTAGCGACTTATTTTATGTCGCTAAACGTCGCTAATTTTTTCTTTCTAGCGACGTTTTGCAACACATTTAGCGACATTTTATTGACCTAGCAAATACTGCCATGTTAGTGATTTACCGACATTCAGCGACGTATTCAGTGACGTATTTAGCGACGTATTCAGCGACATATTTAGCGACGTAAAATAATGTCGCTAAACGACGCTAAACGTCGCTAATTTTTTAGTGGAAAAAAATATAAAATGGTTTCCAAACCAATCTTCCTGCAGTTTATGAATTTCTAATTTATATAAATAGACCCAGAGCAACCCTCCGTTGAATTCTCTGGGTTTGCTGACCCCTTCGGTGGAACACTCAATACGGTAAATTAACATACATTTAATATGAATAAAATAAATATACAGACTTATAATAGTTCATAAAATAGACAGACCCGGAGTAACCCTCCGTTGGATTTTCTGCGTACAAAATATCATAAAAAGATATGAAATATCACAGTCACACAATGAACACAAAATAAAAATGTCACAGTCATACAAAAAGCACAATATAAAAGTATTACAGTCACACAATAACCATAATAAAAGTATATAAAATATCATAGTCTCAATCTCGAGGATATCCAATACGCTGGGGCAGATACCAGTCCCTTAGATACTTCGCATAAATAGCGTCTATGTGATCAATCTCCTTTATAGGTGCTGGATGACTAGAACTCCCCCTCTGAGCTGGTGCCTGCCCAACAATAGGAGGCACCACTTCCTCTTTAACAACCGCTTCCAATTTAACAATATGAGGTATCTCTTCCTCCTTAACATTCACTTTCTCCTTAACAATAGGAGGTATCACTTCCTCCTTAACAGTAGGAGGTGCCTCTTCCTCCTTAACATTCACTTCCTCCTTAACAGTAGGAGGTATCACTTCCTCCTTAACAGTATGAGGTGTCTCTCTCAAGCGACGTGCACGTGTTCGGATTATGGGTGCCATCTAGTAAGATAGATGGAAACAAAGAATATAATTGATAATAGATATAAATATATGTATCTATATAGTTAATGCAAGATACTCAATGAATCCAACAATGACACGTTACAATATAAGATACTCAATGAACATTGTCTAATATTAAATATTGCGTAGTGTTAAACATTGTCTAAACCATGCGAGAATACGAGAAACAATAAATAATATCGCATGACTGCAGATCCATGTGTATACTAATCCGTGTACCAATGTGTCAGAAATCAAAATACATTTCTAAATACTTGTATTATAGTAATTATCAAATAATAAAAACTATCATAAGATGATGTTTCTAGCCCATTTATAAATCACGATATCTAAATATAAAATATAAATGTTAAAAATGTGCAAAAAAATGATAATCATGCATACTAGCTAGGATAATGTTACCTTTTTATACTTTATACTTGTTACCTTGTTATACTAAGTTTTCTAGGTCCTAACAAAGTCAATTGGTCAATAATAGACTCTTCTAGTTATTAACTAGCTTATACTAGTTAGCACTAAAGTGTTCAAGCTATATTATTATTATACTAGCTACTATTTACTATATTAGATACTATTAATTTTCTTATACTATGGTATCAAGCATCTTGTTAGTACCTTAACATTTGAAACTACCATCTAACACATTCTAACCTACATACTACACTTAACATCATCACACATTGGTGCACTGACTTAAACCTATACTCAACAACACACCAGAATACCCCCAAGTTGAACCTATCATCACTACACTTGCACCTTCACTCAACCCATGGATTGGCATCTCACTTAACACCACTCTCAGTCACTGATACATGCTAAGTGTACCCTTGCACCAAGGGTTTCCTTACTGATACCAGATAATTAAGTACTACCTAGTATCATTCTATTCGTAACATTATACTTACATATGTGCACTTGTGCTTAAATACCCAGATCTCCTAGTTACTGCTGGAACTAAATCAGTGTTTCCATCAAACAGGCACCCAAACTTGCTGTCTTCATGAACAGGAAACACCTATTCTAATATATTTCTTCCTAATGCACTACCTACTAAATTCTCCATCACTCACTGCAGCTTCTAGCTCATGCACACACTACTGTTTAGAACTACCTCACTCCCTTCCCTTGTAGTGCAATGAAAGCACTGCACAACTTGTGCTAAACTCTACTGGTGCATACTACATATGTTGAAGGCACTTAAATCCCCAAGTATTACTCAACTTCAGATACATAACTCTAATACTTGTAATCAACAGGAATTCCCATACTACATACCCTATATGCAATATGAACCCTACTGCCTAGTTATTTCTTATTGCTACCCCGGTGTCTACTTGCTGCTGCCTGGCCCTTAACCCATTCTAACTAATCACCAAGTTCAGTCCCCCAATTGTAGTAATTGCTGCTACTGAACAATCACTCGAGTCAGGGCAAGGGATTACTGGTCATCCACTTGCTCAATCTGTGCTTTGCTGCTACAAGGCTTGCATTGCTCGAGTTCCCTCTTACACTGACCACACATGCCTGCAGTTTAACTGTTGCATTCAAGTGCAACTGCCCACAGTCCGAGCACTTGCTGTCATTGCCATGGAGCAGCTGCCTATTGCAGCAGTGCATCCAATGCATTCCTTCCACTCTGCTACAAGTTCAACACCACCACATCTATAAAATACTCACCTACATCTCAGTTGGTGCACATCTGTCACCACAAATATGCTAGCTAATCCATTCATTATGACATATCGTGTTTGTGTCATATCATGTCTGTATCTGTGTGTGAGAGAGAGAGAGAGATAGGGTTAGGGTTTACCTTGAGGAGGAGGAGGAGGAGGAGAAGTCCGAGGTCGTCGGAGGGGAGGAGCCACGCCGGAAGGAGCCGTACGGGAGAGGGGGCGCTCGGGGGGTGGGGAGCCGGAGTAGGGGGGCTGTGGGGGAGCCGATGGGGGGGTAGGGACGGGGGGAGGAGGAGGAGGATGCCAGAGGGGGGGTACTTCGCCGAAGGGGGAGGAAAGGGGGGGGGAGAGGGATTCGAAATTTTGGGGATCGAATCGACAGAATGAAGGAAAATGAATCCATGAACCCTGTATTAAAAAAGTTTAGCGACGTCTTAACAAAACGTCGCCAATGAAAAAAATTTAGCAACAAAATAAATGGACGCCGCTAAACGTTGCTACAAAGAAAAAAAATTAGTGATGAAATAAAAAGACGTCGCTAAATGTCGCTATATTAAAAATTTGCGACGTTGAAGACGTCGCTTAAAACGTCGCTAAAAATCAAAAAATAAAACGTCGGTAAATACGTCGCTAAACATCGCTATAACAGAAATCTCAGCGACGTTTAGCGACATAAAAGAATCTTATAGCGACTATTCTTAAAAAAATCGATTTACAGTCGCTAAACGTCAGTATATATCGCCAACAGCGATGTATAGCGACGTTTATTTTTGAAGTCGCTCAAGTCTTTAATATTAGCGACGTTTTATTATGACGTCGCTAAAAACGTCGCTATTTCATCATATTTTGCTAGTGTAGCATCTCTGTAATCTCTCTTAGCTGACTCTAAGAATCATACATAATTGTCGGTATCTACTCCATACTAAGGATGTCAGTAGGAGAAGGAGGAGGAGGATCGGTAGGTGACTGTGATTGTGCAGGTAGAGGAGAATTGGAGTATACCGACGGTTGAGACGCCAACGATCCGGTACCATACATGTTACCTCCATTTCTTCTCACAGCAGCTTGTACCCACAAACCATTCGTCCCAGCAGACATACGTGTCTAATTAGTGATAGCCTCTCCTTCAGCGCCCAAAGAGACCTGACTCTCCAATGTCTTATAAGCCTCTTGCACAAACACCCACAACACACAAATATATAAATATACATAATATACATTTATTATTATATATATATATACAACCCAAAATATCGATTTCAATATAAATTAAAATTGACTAGAAGGATGTCTAGCAAATGAAGACAAACCAAATTAACAAAAATTAATTAGCCAAGGAGCTGCTATCCTCAAAACTGATTCCCTCCATAGCGTTGTTGTCCATTTTTGCATGTACTTATTTTAAACATATTCCCAATAAATCAAATTTGTTAAGAGTTAGATATTAGTTAGATTTAATGATAGATTCGTTTTCCTATATGAAAACATATCTTTTTTTTCACTTCTATCGGATACATATATATTCTCCTACTACTATCCGAATATAGATACATTCTCTCTCTATAATCTTTTACATGATCTTAATAATAAAATTAATATTGTTGATTTGTTTTATAGTATCAAGCCTATAATTTTATAATCCTAAAAACGTACAGAAACATCCATCCGGTTCATATTCTTCACCGGCCGAAGTACGGATCGTCGTCTTCTGAAGTCAAGGAGTTGTAGTAAATTTCTTGGCACAAATCGAGAGAGCGCTATCCATGACCTTCATAACCTTGTTCCCTGCAACCTTCCAAGCTGCCCACAACGTTAAGAATCGGGACCATCGAAGCAAATAGAAGCAGCATACAAATCGCAAGATACTAATTTTAGTATCTCAACTCGCTGAAGAGGGCAAAGGCCAAGCAAAAGGTGTTTTTATTGGCAAAAGGGCTCAGAAAGTTTACTGAGAAAGGGGACATTCATCACAGGTCAAAGATTCTTTTTTTTTTTTTTTTTTTTTTTTAAATTGCTCGTTTGTTGTCTGCCAAAGATACCACAATGAGTAATATCTGAAACAAAACAAAACAAAAAATCAAAAAAAAAAAAATTCAAAATAAAAATCAATTTAAAAAAAAAAATACGTTCTCTATGTACCTATTACAGGAAGCATGATCATTATGCTATCATCTGGTATACTCGTCAGCGATCTGATATAATTTGTTCTCACTGCGATATAGTCGGTCATCTAGTGTATAATTGTTTTATGTTTCATCCACATTTAAGGACTCAATTTTTCAAACGAATAAAGACAAATGATTCTTCCTCGACTTGCCCTTCAGTGCCTCAGGCTGACATTGTTGATAGTAGACAGGCATCGGCAGATATTCAATACTGTCTTACTGAGTTAAAGGTCCAGATTCAGCTCCGGCTCCGGCTTCGGCTCCAGCTCCACTATGTCTTTGCTGGCTCATCTGCATATGCCTCTACTGGTACGTCTACTTCTTAGATATTAGACTCTGGTGCTTATCATCATATGACTTCTGATTTTAGTCTCTTATCTAGTATTACATATTTACCATCTTATTTTTTCTCTTTACACACGGCTGAAGGTTCTCAGTTGGTCATCACTCAATCTGGCTCCATTATTTTTGACACTTTGAGTCTTCCTTTTGTCTTACATGTTCCTCATCTTACTTTATACCTCATATCAGTCAGTAGCCTTTGTGAGAGTAGACTTATTATTTCTTTTGATTCTCTTATATGTTCTGTGAACGATCCTCGTATGGGCCAAACAATTAGTCGTGCTTGTAGGCAGGGGCGGTTGTACCACTTAGAGTTTCTTTATCTTCCATCAGCTCAAGCTTTGAGTTTTAGTCATGCTACCATCGTCACGTCTGCCGTCGACTTATGGCACAGACGCTTAGGTCATATTTTAGAGCCCCGTCTAAAGACTTTATTCCATAGTGGAGCTCTTGGACGTGGTTCTTTCTTTCCGCTATCCGTTTGTACGGGTTGTAAGTTGGCAAAACATATAGCACTACATTTTTCTACGAGTTTATCCAAATCTACAAGCTATTTTGAATTAGTCCACTCTGACATATGGGTACCTGCTCATATCCCATCTATGATAGGTTTTCTCTACTATGTTAGTTTTATTGATGATTAAACTCGTTATACTTGGGTCTATCTCATGCGTCACAATTTCGATCTTTCTACTATTTATATGACATTTACTACTATGATTCATACTTAATTCAATGCTAGGATTAAAAAAATTTGTTTTGATTGTGCCCGTGAGTATTTTTTTCACTATCATGCGATCTATCTAACAATCTCACGGCACCATTTTTTCAGTAGTCATGTCCTTACATTCATGAACAGAATGGGGTAGCCGAGCGCAAACATCATCATTTTCTTAAGACTGCTCGTGCTATCTTATTATCTTCTTATATTCCACAAACATTCTGACAGAGGCCATTCTTACCTCTATCAATCTTATCAATATCACATCTTTATTGTTTTGTCTGGTCGAACATCTCATGAGAGTCTTTTTTTATGTCCTCTGGATTACAGTATGGTTTGCACTTTTGTGTGCACTTGTTTTGTTCTTCTTCTTGAGATAGAACGCACGAAGTTGACAGCCCGATCAACCAAGTGTGTCTTACTCGGTTTTATTTTCGAATACAAGGGATACCGTTGTTATGATCCATTGGCCCATCGTCTTCGTATATCTCGCCATGTTACCTATCAAGCGGACTCTCCTTATTTTACTGTCCTACCACCGGATGTCCATTTTTTGTACCCTACAGCTCCGTCGTCAAGTGTTATCATTGATCCTACTCTTTTGCTTTCCTCTCCTGGTATAAATTCTTTTACGATGAATCTATCGCTGCCTCACGATGATCCTCCACATATTCTACTAGCATTAACTACACCATCATATCCACCATCTACGCCTTCACCACCACCTCTCCGCCAGTCATAACGTACTCATCGATCTCCTACTCGTTTTACTCTCGACTGTTCACCGATAAGTTTGGTTTTGCTACAGTAGCCTCATATTCTTCACAGTTTTATTCTTTTCTTACTGCTATTCATACTAAACGAGAGTCCACTTCCTATTAAAAGGTTGTTCAGTACCCTGAGTGGCAGTCCGGTATATTTTGTTGCACTTCCTCGTGAAGAGGCGCACTCTGATACCATTGATGTCCAACAGCGTTGACGCACTACCAGAAAAAGTCAAATTAGCGACGTCTAAAAACGTCGCTAAATAACCAAAAATCGTCGCTAATTTGGTTTAGCGACGTTTTAAAGCAGTCGGAAAAAACCAAGTCGCTAAAACAAAAAACGTCGTTAAACGTCGCTATACCGACATTTTTTAGCGACTTTAATGTGTCACTAAATTTAGCGACGTTTTGCGACTCCCGTCACTAAATAGCGACGTTTATTAAAGTCGATAAACGTCGCTGATTAGCGACTTATATAGCGACGTTACACCGACGTCATTAATGACCTGACAATACTGTCATGTCAGCAATTTGCGACGTACAATGACATTTTTAGCGACGTCATTAGCGACTAAGGAGAACGTCGCTAAAAACGATCGTTCGCTTTTAGCGACGTCATTAGCGACTAAGGAGAACGTCGCTAAAAGCGACTAAGGAGAACACCGACTAAGGTGAACGTCGCTAAAAACTCCTAAGCCGAATTGGTCCCCGAGTCCCGACGATCGTTCGCGGAAAGCCAAACCTTGTGTACAAGTTGTCCATAACTATGCAAATGCGTGAACAGTTAACTATAAAACATATACATATTAGTACAGAAAAATAAAAATAATTATGTAATACATCTCTTTGGTATCACCACATTCCTCTTACACAAATAGCCATCAATATTCTTAGAATATCTTTATAATATAACTGTTATAGAAATAGTTTGGCCATTGCACAAATGACCATCAATATCCTTAGAATATAATTGTTATAGAAAAATTTTGGTCATTTCAACAAAATAATTAAAATATTCCTTATTAATGTTTACAAACGGTCATTTCAACAAAAAAAAAAAAAAAAAAAAGACTGTTATAGGAATATTTTGATCATAGTTTAATTTTACAAAAAGTGGTTAATCATGGGATGGGTACGTTTTGCATGCAGAATTCCAACTAAATTAGTTGAAATTAAGCGTGGTTGGTGACATTGTGACAAGTATAATTAATATAACGAAGGGAGCTTAATAGCGAGTTCAAAGTGTTGACTAGAAGAAAGAGGTTAATAGTCGATATATATATATATATATATATATATATATATATATATATATATATATATATATATATATATATATATATATATATATATATATATATATATATATAGAGAGAGAGAAAGAGAGAGAAAAAAAAAAAAGGGAGGTGAGATGGCATCTCACTCTAAAAACAAAGGTGACGGTGACGTGGCACAATCTCAACCACACAAACGAGGGGAGGGGGTTAAGTGCAAATTGTCAATTATGAAATGTGTGGTTGGGATTGTGTGACGTCACCCGCCACCCTTGTTTTTAGAGTGAGGTACCATCTCACCTCCCTTATTATATATATATATATATATATATATATATATATATATATATATATATATATATAAGAGAGAGAGAGAGAGAGAGAGAGAGCGCGCGCGCGCGCGCCGCAGGAAGAGGTCTAGTTAGTACGAACTTCATTGCTAGCTCGATCCCATTCTCTCCCCCTATAGTTCTGATCCCTTAGCTTCTGTCTCTCAGACTCAATGGGTTCAACTGATCAAAACCTATTCCAATCTTCGGGTTCGGATTCGGGTTCGATTCCGACGAGGAAACATTCATCTTTGCCTTGCAGCTCCGCTTCCCTGTTGGTCCTCCCAAAGATTCTGAAAAACTGCCATAGAGCTCGACATATTCGAGATCATCGCCAAGGCCGGACCCGATGCCACCTTTCCCCCGCAGAGATATCGGCCCAGTTTCCGCGGCAGCATCCGCACACGCCGGCTATGCTGAGTAGAATGTTCGACATGTTGGCCAGTTACCACGTCCTTACCTGCAGTTCTCTGCAGGTGACTGCAGCCTCTGATGGAAAGGCCGTGGTCGAGAAGAAGTATGGTGCTGCACCTGTTGCCAAGTTCTTCACTAAGAATGGGGACGGATTCTCCGTTGCTCCGTGGGCTCTTTTGTCGAACGACATGGCCGCCATGGAGAAATGGTAATTTGCTACCTTCACTCAATCCATCACTTCATTCCATTATAGCATACATACGTACATACATAAGTAAGAATTTATATTTTCATACCACAATCAATATTTTTCCATGCATCATGATACCAAAGTTCGGACATTTGGCAGTCTAGTATATGAACAAAAACCCAGGAATTTTGTTTCTTACCATGGTTTCCAGTATCGGTATCGGACTCTTTCTATAAGTATAAGGATCGACGGGATCAAGATCGGAGTATCAAAATTTTTGGTGTCAAAAAATAAATAATTATTAACAACCTTGCCTTGCCAATATATATGTTTACTGTCCTATATGTGAGTTTTCTTCTTTTAAATACGCTTTTACATCCATGCTGATTGATTTTTTTTTCGTTTAATTTTTTTTGTCGAATTGGCTGAAAAAGAAACCTCCAATGTCGATATCGGTCAGTATCGGCCAGTACCGAGGATCAGTCTGTATCAGATCGGTACGTGCCAAATCGTATCGATATCGGTGGTATCGGATCAAACTAGGTTTCATACACAGTACTTAACAGTGTCCAAAAATGGATGGTGATAATTATTAGGATAGCAAGTAACTTTATCACTTTACAAGCGTGGGAAGCTTGAAAACATTTTGGCCACATATATAGGGACTACTTGAAAGATGCTATCATGGATGGAGGGGTAGCTTTCGACAATGCCTACGGAATGAGCGCATACGAGTTCCATGGCAAGGAGCCCAGATTTAGCATGGTCTTCAACGAAGCGATGAGGAACCAATCTGCCATCACCCTGAAGGGGGTCCTCGGGAGCTACGAAGGTTTCGACGGCGTCAACTTGCTCGTAGACGTCGGAGGTGGAGTGGGAGCGACTCTCGACGCGATCGTGAAGAAGCATCCTCACGTCAAGGGAATCAATTTCGACCTTTCTCATGTCATCTCCAACGCGCCACCAATATCAGCTAGCAATCAATATGTTTCAAAGTTATTAGTTTTTTCCCGATCGATGGTTTCTTTCTTAATTGGTCCATGCAGGCGTGGAACATGTTGCTGGAGATATGTTTGAGAGTGTTCCCACAGGAGATGCCATATTTATGAAGGTGAGTAGCTACTTGTTCTAGCTAGAGGGAGAACATAAGTCAGTCATGAAGGCTTTTTCGTATATCAAAATATTTATGCAAGACCAAATCCTCTGGATATGGGAGACTAAACGAAGATAAATATATTCATCCATTGTTATAAATTGAAGTCCATGCTACAAGTCAAGAGTCGAATATTTATTATTCCGATATATATGAATGTGCAGTGTATTCTCCACAATTGGAGCGACGAGCGTTGCGTAAAGCTACTGAAGAACTGTTGGAAGGCTCTCGCGGCAGATGGAAAGGTCATTGTGATGGAATATTGTCTACCCGAGTATCCTGAACACAGCAAAGAAGCACAATTCGTGTTCCACATGGATCTCATTGCTATGGTTTCATTTCCTGGGAAAGAGAGGACTAAGGAAGAGTTCGAGTCCCTGGCAATGGAAGCTGGCTTCTCAAGAATTGAAGCCCCTTTCAGTTATTCTGGCATTTTGGTTCTTGAGTTCTACAAATAGAGAGTTTACTATGCGCCTGCCCAAAGGGACCCTATGTTTTATCTATTTATATAATAGTAGTGATTATGATTTTGTGGGATTAAGCAATAATCTAAGCAATGGAAGAAGAGGAGCATCCGAAAGAGAATAATAAGTTATGTAATATATATATCTCACAATGATATAATATTATCTTTACTGTGTTTGATTGAACTTTCTTTTTCATGCAAAATATTTCTATCATAAATTTTCTGCCAATTGAAGTATTTGTTTGATAGCTTCTGTCCAACGGTTGCAAGCAAGCAAAGCAAACCAGTCGGCTTCGCTGTTATATTTTCCATAAAATTATTTTCCAAAAACTTGTCATTTTTTATTTTTTTTTTTCTAAAATGGTAGAAAAAATTGGTCAAATGTATAGAAAAATATTATTTTAGTAAAAAATAACTCACTTTTTTTAAAAAATAATGAGAATTAAACACCGAAATCAAGTTTTTCAGAAAAAAAAATTTCATAAAATTTGTTTTTCTAGTAAAATAATTTTCTGAAATTTATTTATTTTTTATCCTGCAATCAAATACATCCTTACTAAAATTCTATCAAATATCATAAATGAATTGGACAATCTTGCCCCTCTACAACTCGAAAAGAGAACATCATGTTTCAATTTTTGTGAGTTATTTCCTGTCACATTCTTCAAAGTAGATTTCCAAGTTTTTTGTTTTTTTTTGAACCATCAGTCTTTTACCTCATTGTTGGCACATGTAATCTGCTTGGCACATGTAATCTGCAATTGTCAAACTGACACGTCCTCTTGACTTATCTGCTAAAGGTCATGGAAATCTTTTGTGAAGGTTAATTCATCTGCAAGGAATAGGCTCTGATAATCCAATAGCTCCTCCTATGGAATTCGTCTTTGAATGTAATTATTTCTTGTCATTAGAATGAAGTAGCCTTCTGATACTTTCTCCTATGGATCTAGTCCGGACTTAATATAAGATCCATAAAACAGTTATTTCAGATCCAACATTTTAGAGGACACAAAATATATAATTTTTAGTATATATAAGTGTCACATCCGTTTTCAGATTTGGTATTCTTGAATTTGTGATATTTAAAAAAAAAATGATAATATATTTATGTTGTATTTTACATGTTGGTTCCTGTCATTATGCTTCATTTCATTTGTTGGATTTCTGTTTATTATGGGAGACTATCCTAGACCAATAGTGAACACTTTGACAATTGTCATGGACTCGTGCTAGGACCTGTATGTAGGATAGATACCTGATCCGGTTCATTTTTGGAACCACTAAGCCTATTTTGGATGGTTGAGATTTGTTTGTAGAGTGTCATGATTTAATCTTATAACTAATCTCATTTTCTCACTTGGTATATATATGAGTATTTCTCTCTCCTCCCTCTCATTCTTCATTTCCTACTTTCCTTCTTCCTTTCTTCTTTCTTGCTCCTTCCCTCACCCGAGCACCAACCCGATCCCTAACCCTAGACTTGGCTCTAGGAAGAGGTTTGTTAACCCACCAAGACAAGTACATCTTTGCTCAAATTGGTGAAGCCATGATTTTCGAATTTTTATATGTATGTAGTAATTAAAAATGTGTTTGATGAAAAATGTTCTCCTTGATGTGTTGGTGTTGTTTCCTTTGGACTAGTAAAAATAGTCCCACATTGACTACACCACAAAGTGGGTATTTCAATATAATACTTTGTATGAGTTGAGGTGTGCACATGGGGTATGGTGGGACACATGGGTGCCATGTGGAGGTATTTTTCTAGGAAAAAAAAAAAGATTAACTCCTCAATGAAAGCATTTATGTTTTTTTGTCATTCTCTTAAAATTTATTCCATAGGAGCTAAGCCCCAAAGGGGCTTAGCGACTCGGACTCGGGCTCGGGCTCAATGGCGCAAAGTGGCGCTTTGTTGGCGCACTTTGCACTTAGCACGATGGACTGTCGCATGCGTTGCGGCTTGCGCTGCTGCATGCGCTGTGGCTTGCGTTATGGCTTGCGATGCTGCATGCGGTGTTGTTGCTGCGGATATATTTGAACGGTTATGAAGATATATGGTTTGTTATTCAGATCTATTTTTTTGTGGAATTTAAAATTAATTCATGCCTATCTTTTAGGAATTCATAATTAATTTGTTCATATCTTTCCGTAACTGTTGGGCGGCTAGGGTTTTCACCCTCTCTCTATAAATACTCTCTCTGTGCCTCTTTGAGAACTTACTTAAAAAATTTGGAGACGAAGAGAGTTGCTGCTGCCACCACCATTAGAGTCCAGGGTGTTCGTGCGAGTTCAGACAGAAGTGACAGCGAGCGTTCCAGAAGTTCTTCGTGAACTTGCTGTTTCCTGAAAGCAGATCATATTGGGGCGAATCCTTCTTTGAGCAGCGGTAATCTTTATCACCCCAGCAAGCAAAGTTTTTTCTTCTTCTTCTTCCTCCTCTCGTCTGTGAGTTATAACTCTGTTCTGTCCGTCTGCAACTGCGATTCCAAGAAAGAACGAGAGGTTCCTTTTATGGTTATTATTGTATCAGTAGGTTGTAACAGGATCTTTATATATTGTTCTTCATGGAGATCGAGAATAGTCAGAGTGAGAACTTTTGTGTGAACCTTTGATCTCGACCACATGGTTTTTCATCGTTGATTTAGCCTCGGGAACAACATGATGTTCTCCTTCATTTTAGTTCTTGGAGTTTTTGGTTTTGATGGACGGTTTTGAGTAGATCTGAGTTTCAAGTTAGGATTTTTGCATAGGTTCCATGAGTTTTTTTTTTGTTTTGATTTATTAAAACATGGTATCTTAATTTGAAAACTACTTGTTCCTTGTGATTGAGCATTCAATTTCAGGCATTTTGACTTTTTGGTTCACTTGTTTTGGATTTAAAATGAAGATTTTATTAAGAAAATAAGTTTTCAAATTTTTGGAGTCTTTCCATGGAGTTTGTGATATTTTGGGACGAAGGAGTTATATGCAGCCGAGCTACATGCGCCCCCTCCCGCATGACGCATATCTTATTAGGCGCATGATTGTCATTAGCGACTAAGGAGAACGTCTCACTGGTTACAGCATCGCTAATTAGCGACGTATTTAGCGACTAAGGAGAACGTCGCTAAACGTTACTAAAAACGTCGCTAATTTTCAAAAAAAATAAAAAAAGATTGCATTTCTGGGTTTACCAACCCCCTTGGGTTCATTATCAGGTATATGATGGTAGTAGAAATAATTGAATAAAGAACACAGTAGCAGCACCAAGGGAAAAAATTCTAGTGCACTGGGTAAATACAGGCCAAGTATCAGTCATCAGTTGTAAACCAAAATATGAATAATATAATAAAATTTGAAGAAAAGAAAGCATCCAGCAAATCTCATCGTAGACGTAAAGAATATGGCAAATTTATATCCATACAATCGCATCCTAAATAAAAAAAATATAAATATACAGTAACTAACTATACTACTGCGGATCTGCAGGAGGCTGACCACCGGCACGCTTGAAGGATAAGAACTCCTCATACTCGTCCCGTGGAATCGACACCGATGTCGATGGAGAAGGCAGTAACGTCGGTGGAGTCTGTGTCGATATAGGCGCACCAGGAGGCTGTGCCCGCTCCAAGTCTACGAGTCGCTGGTTGTAAGAATCCATGGTAGATAACAGCCTCGTACTGCTATGAACCATTGAATCCTGCATTATCGTCAGCCTCTCGCCAATTGATACCTGTGACGCCTGCAGTTCCATGATGTTGCGGTCATTGGAGGCTCTAATATCATTTGTCAAATCCCGGAGCTCCGTCATGCTGCGGTCGAGCATATCCAATCGTGCGATGAGCATCGGATCGTCCGCCTGCGGCTGGGACCAGGGCTGCTCCTCCATACTTTGCAGCAACTCGTCACGGAGAGACGCAATCTGACGGTCAATGGCCTCCTGGACTTTGGCTGACGATTGCGAGGGCTGCGACTGCGAGGGCTGTGTGGAATGCGCAGCTGTCGGGGAGGCCCTAGATGACTGCGTCGCAACCAGGGCGCCATAGGAGCCCGTACCGTAGTACGTACCCCTCTGAAGACCACCAGGTGCGGTCACCCACAGGTCGTCCGCCGACGGAGCTGGAGCGGGCTGCGATGGAGTACCAGCCTCTCCAGGTGTATGTGCACTAGCAGTCACCCACTCACGCAGCCTAAGATACTCGGGCTAGAAAGGTTTGGAAACTCGATAATTGCCTAAGTTATATTAAATTAACACAAAGTAAAGTAATACTTACATAGGTCTGTGAGGCCCTCTCATCAATGAGATTTTTGTCTTTGCGATGGGTGGCCAAGAAGACGGTCACCATGTTTGCATCCTCACCCCTCTGTACCTGTTAAAAATATATTATTTATTACTAAACTTAAATATTTTTTCCAAGTACCATTTTATGGTACTTATATTAAAATAATATATTTTAAAAGAAAAAACATACCAGACGACGGAAATATTCCTTCATCGGAATCGAGCCACCACACCACTTGGCAACATTCTGCCTAGCCGCCTTGGCCTTCTTAGACCTTTCCTTGTAGCTCGGATCGTCGAATCTAGCCCTCATCGCAGTACACTGCTCAAGCGTGATCCAACCTTGGATCTGTTTTCCAGCACAATCACGAGCCTTCTGGTCATCCAGAGCATCTCGGATAAGCTTGGCGGCAACGGTAGGAAAGAGCCGCTCGATCAACTCGGTCCGGTACGGAGGATAAAAATATGTTTGCTACAATAAATAATTTAGTAAGTTAGCATCACGGATAATATGCATAAATTAGAGGATTTATTTAATATACTTTTACCTGGAAGTGCGCAAACCAGAACGCCTTCCTCTCCTCCGGAGCCTCAGAGTAGTTGATCCAAAGGCCACCATAGTTGTTCCTCAGAAATTGGCCCAGGCGTCTCTGAACCGACGATGGAGCAAGATCCTCCATGCGCACCATACGATGAATAAAGAGAAACACAAATATATACTAAACCATCTAATTGACTTACTTTGTACCGTCGGCCTAAATCTCTGTTCTCGTCTCCTCCGGAGGTGCGCATGGAGGATCTTGCTGATGCTGGGACAACGTGGGCACGACCTCCTCGACATGCTCATCTGTCCCCATGGTTCCGTCAGCAGGAGGAACGCTGGACGAGGGTGTACTATCACGCCAGGAACTACTCGTCCCAACAGTCGGAGATGTGAGTGATCGATATACTGGAGTACTGGGCGACGATGATCCGGAACCAACAGTAGGCAGTACCGGAGGGGCACTCTGTCTACCTCGGGACCTGCCAAATTCTCCGCATCGTCCTGTCATATCTGATAACAACATATGATGAATATAGAGAAACATAAATATATAGTACATTCTACAATCGAAATGTGATGCATATCTCAAAGCATTCTACAGTCAAAATATAATACATATATTCGTTAATGGGTACATCTACTTCGTCAATTTTCCTACCTTGATCTACATTCTACAGTCAAAATATAGTTACATTCTACATGCAATATATTTTATTTTCAATCATCTTTAGAAAATTTATCTTGTTCGCCTTCCTCGTCCTCCTCTTCCTTTTTCTCGTCTTCACTTTCATCTACTTCGTCTTTCTCTTCGGATAATTCTACATCTTCTACATTATTACTTGTGTAATGAGTAACTTTCGTTGAGTCCACATGTACAATATTTGTTACAAGAGGTAGATCGTCCTCCTGATAAGCTATTTCGTCAATGTCAAAGATATTTCTAGCTTTAGTCTTGCATACTGCCCACCAATCCGACCTCGCTGTCCCCCGTCTAGGATAAGTTGTGAAGTACATGAGCTGAGCCTGACTTGATAGGACAAATGGTTCGTAGCCTTGATATCTACGCTTGTAGTTTATATCCACAAGGCCATGCTTGTCAATTTTCTAACCTTGATCTTGAATCGGATCGAACCATTCACACCTGAATAGCACAATATTAGCAGTTTCTGTGACATAATTATATGTCAACTCCACAATCTCTCGTAAGATGCCAAAAAAATTATTGCCCGGATTGACGTCTTTGTAGTTCGAAGATTTGATACACAAATAACTGTTTTTCGTGGAATCAAGATCCAGAAAGCTATCTCTGATAGGAGCATTTGTTGACTTGAACCTGAACCCATTCACACAGAAACTTGGCCATATTTTTATGGCAGTAATTGATCCCTTGGCTAGAGTTCTAATAGATTCAGTCTCGGGTGTTATTAGACGATCGACCTAAATACCAAAGTAGCGATAGTAAGTTAATTGTTTTGCAAGTGCAGAAATAAAAAGTAATTACCAAGCATCTTACATATGCGCTCAACCAAGAAGGAAAATGGCATCTCATATCTTGTTCTACTTCTTCGTCTGTTATGTAGGGTCTAACCGACCTTAACTCATCATTATATGTGCTGAAAAATAATGAAGCAACTGTTGATTAGTAACATAATAGTATCTTATACTATTATATTGAGATGATGTAAACGTGGACGTATTAATTACTTACCCCTCTAGCTTCTCCACTTCATCCTCGTCGCAATTGAGTAATATATACAATTGAGCAGCCCTTAGCTCATCGTCATTCAAATATCTCTTCTTTATTTTTTCCGAAGGCTTTCCGGATGCATTGAATACTTTGAGTATTGCATCATTAGATTCCTGATATGCGTCATCGTTTCTCGGAGCTTTCGTCCTATTAGTAGCAACATGCGGTTTGAAATACGTCGAGCAAAAGTTTGTAATATCCTCGAGAACATAAGCTTCACAAATAGAGCCCTCAACCTATGCCTTATTTTTTATCTTTCTCTTTAGGTGATTCAGATGCCGCTCGAAGGGGTACATCCACCGATAACCGACAGGACCACCAACATGTGCCTCATAGGAAAGATGAATTAGCAAATGCTCCATAGAGTCGAAGAATCCAGGAGGAAACACCTTCTCGAGCTTACATAGTGTTACCGCAATGTCCTTCTCTTGCTTTTCTAAACGATCGACGAGCAACTTAGTACAACAATGATCTCTGAAGAATATGCTCAGCTCTGTCAATGGGTCCCAAACGACCTGCGATAAGAATTCCCTAAATGCAATCGAAATTAACCTCTCCATGAATACGTGACAATCGTGGCTCTTCATACCCACCAGTTTGTTCTCCTTGAGGTCGATGCATCTTCTCAAGTTCGACACGTACCCGTCTGGAAACTTTAGACCCTGAATCCACCTACAAAGTCTACCTTTATCTTCTTTCTCCAGTGAGAAAACTGACTTATGTTGCTTTAACTTTCCATTCCCCTCCTCTATCAAATGCAATACAGGACGTCTACATATTTCTTCTAAGTCTAACCTGGCCTTCGGATTATCTTTCTTCCCCTTTACCTCCATTACAGTATTAATTATCTTATCAAACACATTCTTCTCGATATGCATGACATCAAGGTTATGTCTGATCAGATTGGTGCTCCAATATGGCAAATCCCAGAATATACTCCTCTTCGTCCAGTTATGGGTGCGACCAAATCTGTCACACATGTACCCCTTAGCAGGCTCTTCGATAGCACTTGGTAAATCTTTTACCTCTTTCCATATCGTGCATCCGGGCCACCTTGGCGGTGGATTGACCTTCTCCACAACTCCCGCACGAAAAGTATTCCGGTTCCTCCGGTACGGATGATCCTTCGGCAAAAATTGTCGATGACAATCGAAGAAGCACAGTTTGCCTTCGTGTTTCAAACGGAAAGCCTGAGTACGGTCCATGCAATACGGACATGAGAGACGACCATGGGTGCTCTATCCCGATAACATTCCATAGACCGGAAAGTCGTTGATGGTCCACATAAGTGCTGCCCTCATCTGAAAATTCTGCTTTCTAGAAACATCGTACGTTTTGGCACCTACTTCCCACAGCTGATTCAACTCATCTATCAAAGGCTGTAAATACACATCGATGTTCCTCTTTGGATTGTTCGAACCCGAAATAATAACGGTTAGGAACATATACGGAGTTTTCATGCACATCCAAGGCGGTAGATTGTACGGAGTGACGATCACAGGCCAACACGAATACTGGAAGCCCGAAAGTCCGAATGGGGTAAAACCGTCAGAGGAGAGCCCCAATCTGAAATTACGCGCTTCCTCGGCAAAATGTGGATACTCTCGATCAAAGTGCTTCCATGCTTCTCCATCAGATGGATGATCCAATACTCCTTCGATCTATTTTCGCCTGTGCCAACTCATGTTTTCTGCAGTCTCCTTAACCATAAATAACCGCTGCAACCGCGGTGTCAAAGGCAAGTAGTGCATCGAATCGGTATGCTTCCTTGCACCGACAGACTTTCCTCTAACAGTGGCCTTGTAGCAATCAGCACCACAGAATCTGCACGCATCTTCATCCTTGTCGTCTTTGTAGTACAATATGCACCCGTTGCGACATACATTAATTTTCTCATATCCTATCCAAAGCGATCTCACCATCCTCTTAGATCGATAAAAGTCTTTAGGAAACTTTGCACCCTCGGGCAAGATCTCTATAATCAAATCGAGCAGTCGATTATAACATTCTTGCGACATGTTAAAATTGGACTTGATGCTCAATAATCTTGTAACCACCTCCAACGGTGAATGATCCTCATAACCAGGATATAGTGGAGTCCTTGCATTCTCCAGCAACTCCATAAACTTTGCAGCATCGGCATTCGGTGCCTCCTCAGCTGCATCATAATTGTCCGGATTGAAACTAGGTCCTGCCGCATCATAATTGTCTGGATTGAAACTAGGCCCTGCCGCATCATAAACCATGTTTACCAACCCGTCGTCGTAAGCATCATGGTCGTAGACATCCATATACGGCTCCACATAGGGCTCCGACTCCGATGCTGGAGATACAAGTTCTCCGTGCGCGGTCCACTGATAGTAATTCGGCGTGAAGCCCTTCGAGTATAAATGATATGTAACTTCCACTTCTGGATGATATTTTCTGTTGCGACATCTCACACACGAACACTTAATTTTGGTACCGTCCATGTACTGAGAGAAAGCCTTGGCGAATTATAGTAACTGCTGTATACCCTCAATGAATTCATCCCACACACCGCACATGTCATCAGGATGACAGTTGTACATCTACGAACGATGACGCAGATAGTAATTCATATCCATTTTTAGAAACTTCTGCAAAAATGACAGTATGTATCATATAAATTATTACATACAGTGGTTTATCACCTAACTTCATAACTTAACCGTACTATAAAAATCATAACTGATATAATACATACTTTCATTTATCAAAGTCTAAAATAAGCAATATTCAAAATAATTAACCATTTATCAAAGTCTAAAATAAGCAATACTTTTATTTCATAACTGATATAATACATACTTTTATTTATCAAAGTCCAAGAACCCTTGAAATGATAAACAGGGTTAACTAGTTCATGGTGATGTTTCTAAGCCACTTCTAGATCCATACTAGTTTATACTAGTCAATACTAGGTTAATACCTTGCTACACTATGTCTTCTAGGTCGTACTAGGATATTCTGCTTTGAAATTAAGTACTCTACTATCCACACTGAGAGCCTCTTACCCTTGGCCTGGCACCTTGCACTTCATCCTTATACTTGCTCACTGGACTACAACCCAGAACCCAGTTAAGGGTTGTATTGGCATGCAACAAGTGACCGGTGAACACCTACCCGATACTTGTCTATATCTTAACCCAAACACATGCCTGCAGACCCTAACTAAGTCTGCAACCTCTGATACTTTGTACTTATTCTGCAGTGGCTAAATCTTCCCTTCACTTAGTTGTTTCCAACTGCCCTTAGCTACTGCCATGGCTCGCAGCAGTGCTTATTACTGCCTTGCCATTGCTCAAGCATGCATGTGTTTGATGCTGCTCAAGTGTGCACCAACACTCTCCCACTGCAGAAGATGACAGGAACCAATTCCCTCCTCACAATGCCAACCCGACACCACTGTAATATATTGCCAGCTTGCCTAATGCACTAGGCCAAACTGAATTGAGTTCTGTTCCTGAAGCCTCATAGTTCAGTAGTGACACCCACACATAACTCGACTCTTCTACCCTCTCCCACATCAAGCACAGCTAGAAGACACTATGAACACCAACACAGATAACAGTAGCTATATACCTATCTATATATATATATATATATATATCGAGATACACCTATATATACATACACTCTCTCATATGCAAATAGATAATACACCAATTTACATATACATATCATATGATACTCTAAGGCATAAATAGACACACACACACAACCACTAGTCCAATTCACAAATATTTGGTGTGCAACACTAAGATACTCTAGGATACATCTTCCATACACCACACCACCATGATATCAACCCTTAATTCACATGGACACATCCAATAGATCAAATATTGTGTGTGTGTCAGTGAGTGTGTGTGTGTGTGTGTTGTGCCTGTGACAGTGTCAGTGTCTGTGGGAGTGTGTGTGTGTGTGTGTGTATGTATCTGCGTCTGTGTCTGTCGGTGTCTGCGTGCGTGTGTCGTGTCTGTGTGCGTGTGTCATGTCTGTCAAGTGTGTCTTGTGTCAGTGTCACATGAGTGAGAGAGAGAGAGAGAGAGAGAGAGAGATTACCTAGAGCTCGAGGAGGAGGAGGGGGATGCCGGAGTAGCCGAAGCCGTGAAGAGCCGGTCGCCGGAGAGGGGGGGGGCGGGGGAAATCGAAAAGTTTTAAAATTTTCGACAGATGGGGGAATAGAAAACTGAGCCCTAATTAACCAAAATTTAGCGACGTTTAGCGACGTCAAATAAAAACGTCGCTAAATTAAAAATTAGCGACGTCAAAGACGTCGCTAAATACGTTGCTAAATATTTTTGATAGATACGTCGCTAAATCAGATATATTAGCGACGTTTAGCGACCTTAATTAAACTTATAGCGACTAATCTTTTAAAATCTTAATAAAAATCGCTAAACGTCTCTAAATGTCGCCATTTAGCGACGTCTAGCGACGATTTTTACAGAGTCGCTAATTTAGCGACGTTTTTACTTGGAGTCGCTAAAATACGTCGCTAATCCCGCTTTTTCTAGTAGTAACGAGTGGGTGGGTGGATTCTACTATTAGGGCTATTTTTGTTCTAACTACCCGATCGATCGATAAATCGATCTCATGATGGTCATAAATCGATCTACAATCGTGCCAGAGAAGTAGCAAAAGGCTCCGTCACGTCAGGGGCTCACTGCTGAGCTCACTCTGGCCTCGCAGGGCGGGCGGTATTTGATTTGCATCTGACACTTTGGTAGAGGGGTTAGCATATCCAACACAGCAGGTTCAAGCAATAGGCCTCAGACTATGATGTCCTACTGGACTAGGATAGAGAATTCCCCGGAGAACCAATAAGGTCGCTGATGCCTTGAACCGGAAGGCTGAGCTAGCAGCCCTTTCTATCGCGAGCTACCTCCGAGCCATGAGTGCCCTCCCTTCCTGTCAAGTAGGCTACTTTTTTCTGGAACGTAGGTCATGACAGAGGAGTTTCGAGCATTTTAGCATACATGTACTTGGGATATTGTTCCACTACTATTCGGGGTCCAGACTGTTAGTTGCTAGTGGGTCTTCAAGGTCAAGTATCGACCTGATGGATCCATTGAGCGATAGAAGGCTCGCCCTGTTGCCCGAGTTTTTACACAGGAGCATGAAATTGACTATGATGAGACCTTTGCACCTGTTGTTAAGATGACCACAGTTCGTACATTACAAGTTGTTGTTGCCGCTCGTAAGTGGCCACTCTATCAGATGGATGTAAAGAATAATTTTCTTCACGGTTCTTTAACCGATGTTGTCTATATGGAGGCCCCTCCAGGAATTTCTACTCCGCAGAGACATGTTTGTCGCCTTCGTCGTACTATCAATGGTCTAAAGCAAGCTCCCCGAGCCTGGTTTGAGTATTTTTGGAGTGTTATATGCAAGACAAGTTTTCAGTAATGTTCTCAGGATTATTGTTAGTTTGTGCGGTCATCATTGCAGGGACGATGTCTTCTTTTACTCTATGTGGATGACATGATTTTGCCTGGCGATGATTCAACAGGGATTGTAGCTACTCAGAGGTACCTTCATCAGCAGTTTCAGATGAAAGACCATAGAAATCTTTAATATATTTTTGGACTCGAGATTGCACAAGACAAGAGAAGGATACTAGTTTCTGAGCAGAAATATACTCGGAGATTATTTCGTTTATTGGTCTATCGGATGCATAGTTGATACTTCTTTAGAGCTTTATGTGAAGATTCGTCCTATAGATAATGAACCTCTCACAGATCCTGCTTGCTATTGATGGCTAATAGGTCAACTTGTGTATCTCTATTTGACCAGGCCAGATATTTCTTATACAGTTAGTATTGTTACCCAGTTCATTTCTGTGCCTCGATCAGCTC
Source organism: Iris macrosiphon (assembly GCA_036927795.1). Classification (NCBI taxonomy): domain Eukaryota; kingdom Viridiplantae; phylum Streptophyta; class Magnoliopsida; order Asparagales; family Iridaceae; genus Iris; species Iris macrosiphon. Next base: position 66,406,685 of record JAYESA010000004.1, on the reverse strand, counting down.
ACTATAGTGCATTACTCCGGATTCTCCGATTTTTTCAGGGCTCCATTACACGCTCATAATTAATATCTTCTACATCTACTCTGGAACTTCGAGTATATTTTGATGCAGATTGGACAGAAGATCCGACTACCTGTCACAACTCGCACCCGAAAAATTGGGCATGAGTCGTGGGTACGTCCAGCCTACGTTGAAGCATCGACGGTAGAACGCTGTCTAGGTCTACTATCTAGCTAGCAATCTCACAACACATTATAAGTACCTGTCAAGATCTCAACTCCAAACGGAGGAGAAATATCATAATGATAACACAAGTACTCAATCACGAATCTAAGCACGATAAGATAACACAGAAGTCTAACAACTACAAAGTCTAAACAACTGCTACTAAAATAACAACAACAACAATAATAATAATATAACAACATCTTGAATCATATACAATACAAGGTCTCAACCAAAAGTCGAGGACAATCCGGTACCAAAAGCTAATAAATACAGCTGAGGTCCTAGTGATCCCGGTTACCAACCCGTAAATCACTCCTGAACTAGGGGGTCCCTGTCTGCACCATCGACAGGATGAGGTCCATAAAACGTCGGATACCAATCTTCCAGATCCTCTAAAAAATATATCCAGTCAGGCTTGGAGCAAGTACACCTCTAACAGCAGTTCCAGTTAAATGATAAAAACTATAAAGCAGTTGTAGCAAGTAGCACAAGGTGAAGGAAATGAAGTATGAACAAGGAATATATATATCTATCAACAGGTGCATAAAAGTAAAGATGTATGAAAATCAGAAGCAAGATAATAATGACTGCAGGATACAAGAAATCTAAACTAAGATCAAGTGTGTGCACAATAACGTGAAGTGAGTCTAGCAAGAGTAAATATAATGAGTCCAGTCCAAAAAGTATAAGTGAGACCAGTCAAGAAATGCAAGTGAGTCCAGACGAGAAGAATGAACTCGTGTCTTTGAAATACCTATTTCGACATGTAAACAGCTAGGGGTAAGTACGGCTCACCGCGCACTGGATGCGCGGCTGCTATCATTCCAGATTAGACACGAGGGGATGATTCCAGTTGGAAATATTTATATGTCTACTCGAGTATTTCCTTACCCCGGCTAGTACAAGTGAATCCAAGACCCGACAAGCAAATCAAGTATGAGTCATGCCAGAAACATGAGTGATGCCTGTAGTGAGTCACGATGTGATGCCAGTAGGTGATGCTAGCAGGTGATTCCAGAATAGAGGCCAGAAATATAAAATATATGTGTCGCAAGTAAATGAATCCAGAAATACTAGTCCGTGTCATGCCAGAAAAATTAGATAATACTATACTAGAAGCTGAATCATAATAATCATCAGATAATGAAAACTATCAGAGAATGTACTCGCCTGACGTCCTGATCAACTAGCGATCCGAACTGGCATCGCAAGGACCTATTACGAAAAGCAAGGTTAAATGGGGTTCTAAAGAGTTAAACAGGTATAAAATAACTAAAAATAAGTTTCTAGGGTTGTTCTAGGTCAAACGGGTCAAACCGATAAAATCTGGTCAAAAAGTCAACTATGGGCCCAAAAAGTCAACTCTAGGTCAAAACTAGGTCAAAAGTTGACTTTGGCGGTCAACCGAGTCAACTACGGTCAACTCTAGGTCAAACTAGGGTGTCCCTAAAATTCTAGGTCAAAACTAGGTCATTAAGCTAATAAACCCTCAAACTCGTCTCCTTGAGATACCGGGATATCCTCGGTATCCGATATCTCAACCTACGCTACGCACCCCGCCTATACCCTCTATTATATATACTAGCACGTATAAATATATATAACTATCTATATAAAAGCATCTCTAACCTCATTCCTAGGTAAAAATTTAATACCTCGCCCCGAAGCCCAATACCTTGAGTATCTCAAGGTATTGAGATACTCAAGCCTTACCCCTCACTAACACTAGCTAACTAACCTCATCTCCGATACCTAACTTACCTTAATACCTTGGTATCTCAAGGTATTGAGATACCTTACCCTCTAACTCTAACTAACTATAGCTATATATATATATATATATATATATATATATATATATATATATGAAAAGTGGGGGGGGGGGGGGAGGCTAGCTGCTGATACTGCAAACTGCCGCTGCTGATGCCATGTTCACGCTGTTGCTGCTGCTGCAATCGCTGCTGCCGCGGCGCTGACGCCTGCACTAGCTGCTGCGGCTACTGCGCTTGCTCTACTTTGCTGCTGCTGCAGCAGCTACTTGCTGCTGATGATGCTCTACTTCCCTCTACTGCTGCTGCGACCTCTCCCTCTCGCTCACTCTCTATCTCACTCTCCTCAATCTCTCTCGCTCTTATCTCTATCCCTAAATCTCTCTATCTAGCTCTATCTCACTATCCCTGGATCTCTCTAACTCTCTCTACTCACTCACTCATCTCTCAAGCAACACACGCCAACACACACATATATATATACACGCACACGCACACGCACACACACTTATATACACACACACACACACACACACACACACACACACACACACACACACACATATATATATATATATATATATATATATATATATATATATATATATATATATATATATACAAATACACACATATACATATACATATACATATCTATATTAACACACACATATATATATATATATATATATACACTCATATATACATATCTACACATATATATATAAACATACACACACACACATACAAATATATACCTATATAAATATGTATCTATATATATATATGTATCATATATTTAAACACACACTCAACCCACACTCACCCATACACATATAAACACACACACACACACACACACACACACACACACACATATATATATATATATATATATATATATTTACTTGTAAACTTTAATACACACTCCCCGAGGCTAAACCAACCCGCGTACAAACCCAAAACGTAGAAACCAAGTCGAAATGGCCATTCGGTCATTTCGACGAATACGTGGAGTGCGGTTCGCGATAGCTCATGAAACGCATACCAAACCTACTCGGAATCGACCCAAAATTTATCCACGAGTTCTAATCGATGTCTAGAACCTAGAAAAAATGCTAACTCTCCGATTTTAGGTCCGTGGCAAAATCTCACATGCATGTGGAACCCACGGCGACGAAAACCCCCCAAATTGTCCGAAATGTCCAAATCTTCGCGACACGATCTCACGTGTCTGAACGGGGACACGTACTTACCCTTAAGACACCCAAGCACGTCTACCTAGGTCCGTCTAACCTAGGACAACACACAAAATTGGGCCAATTTCGGATTTTACCCAAAATTGACACAAAACCTAATGTCAAAGTCTTCAAACACGACCAAACAAGCTCCAACTTCCTCCCATGGGTAGCCCTAAGGTTTAGGAAAGTTCTAAACTACTAATTACACTATATTAGAGTAATCACAAGAGGAAAAATTAGGGTTTACCTCTTGGGAGTTGGAATCCCAAGGCCAAAGTCTCCAAAAAGTCCCAAATCCACCACACCAAGCTTCCAAGCCTCCAACCCAAGCTCCAATACCAATTCTAAGCTCTACACACCTAGGTTAGAAGAAAATGGAAGGTTAGGATTTACATCTATAAAAGAAGTAGATGAAGGAAAAGAAAAGGGGTGAAGCACTTACTTGAAATTTTAGAAATTGGAAGAAGGAAGAAGAAAGAAGAAGAAAATGGAGAGAAGAATGAAGAAGAAGAAAGGAAATGAATGGGGGGGGGGGGGGATTCGGCCAACCATGTATAGAAAAATAGGTTAGGGTTAGGGTTAGGGTTAGGTGAAATGACCAAAATGTCCCCTTTCTTAAGTCATGCTAATAGGGTTTGGGTTAGGGGTTTCCAAATGCACTCAAATTAATCCCTAATCACTCCAACTAACGAATTAAAATATAAATAACTATTCTAAACCAATAAATAAGTCTGAGAAGGGTGTTGGTTAGGTCTGGCAAGGGTCCACTAGGGTCTGATATGGGTCCAGGTTAGCCAAAACCCTAAAATAACTAATAAAAATAAATATAACCACTAATTAAATATTAATACAAATATTTATGATCAATACACATTTACCAAATTAAAATAAAAAAAATAACCTGCCATGGAAATGGGGTAGTGACACTACCAGACCACTACACAAATATATTATTTTAGCCACAAAAATTATTCGTCGCTAAAATGTATTTTTTCGTCGTTATTTGTATTTAGCGACGGATTAGCGACATAAATGTTCCGTCAGAATAATTAACGTCGCTACAAAAAGTTTATCGCTAATTCGTTTCTTTATCGACAGATTAGCGACGGAATGGGCGACATAAAACCAGCGACAAATCAGTGACGGGTTTTCTCTAAGGGGGCGGGTTGTCGGACGAAGGGGCGGGTCGGGGTCGGGGTCACCATGAAGGAGGGGGCGGGTCGCCGGAGAAGAGAGGAGGGTTTGGGGGAGGAGGTTCTCTGAGAGAGAGAGAGAGAGAGAGAGAGAGTGAGAGAGAGAGAGAGAGAGAGAGTTGGGAATGGGGGAAGAACGAAACGCGACAGAAAATTTAATATTTCATTGCGACGGATTTTTCGTCGCTAGTCCATCGCTGCGAAAAATTTGACATTTCCACGACGGAATAGCAACGAAAATTTATATATGTTTTCTACATAAATGAATTTGTCTTAGTCCATCGATAATCCCTCGCTGATTCAGCGACGGAATATGTTTCATCGCTGAGATCCGTCGCTATTTTTTAGTATTTCTGTAATGGACGATCTACTACATGATTTTGTTTGTTTCTTAGAGATTTGTTGATCTCATGGCGAAGCAAGAAACAAGACGTTGTTGCATGTACTTCTACTGAGGCAGAGTACCGAGCTATGGCTGCCACCACCAGGGAGATCGTTCATGTATGTAGACTGCTATCTTGTATGGGTGTTGCTCCTATAGGACCTACGCCGCTTCACTGTGACAACAAGAGTGCTATACAGAATGCAAACAATCCGGATTTTCATGAACGGACAAAGCACATTGCGATTGATTGTCACTTTGTCTGTGATAAATTTTTGCCTGGCAATATTTCTCTACCACATGTGACGTCCGTTGATTAGTTGGCAGATTTCTTTACAAAGTCAAACCTTACACCACGATTTCAGTTTCTATTTGACAAACTCATGTTAATTGATCCACCATGAATTTGTAGGGGATGTTAAGAATAATTAAATTTATGATTAGATATTAGTTAGATTTAATAATATTTTTTTTCCCTATATGGATACATATATTTTCTTCTACTCCTATTCGGATACATATCTCTTCTCCTACTCATATCCTGATACATCTCTTCTCCTACTTCTATCCGGAGATGGATATATTCTCTCTCTATATATATATTCGTAATTGTATGACCTTTTTACATTATTCAATAATAAAATTAATATTGTTGATTTATTTTATGGTATGAAAACCTAGGATTGTAACCATTCAAAAATATCCATCCGGTTCATATTCTTCACGGGCCAAAGTACGGCTCGTCGGTTCCAGAAGTCAAGTAGTAGTAGTAAATTTCTTGTCACAAATCGAGAGAGCGCCATCCATGACCTTCATAACCTTGTTCCCTGCCACCTTCCATGTTGCCCACAACGTTAAGAATCGGAACCATCGAAGCAATAAGAAGCACCATACAAATCGCAAGATACTAATTTTGGTATCTCAACTCGCTGAAGAGGTTTAAGGCCAAGCAAATGGTGTTAGAAAGTTTATTGGCAAAAGGGGTCAGAAAGTTTACTGAGTAAGGGCACATTCATCACAGGTCAAAGATTCTTTGTTTTTTTTTCTCTTTCTTTTTGAAATTGCTCGTTTGTTGTCTGCCAAAGACACCAATGAGTAATATCTAAAACCCAAAAAAAATCAAAAAGAAAAAAGAAAAAAGAAAAAAAATCAAAAAAGAAAAAAAAATTCAATAAAAAAATATTAACAAAAAAAATACGTCCTCTATGTACCTATTGCAAGAACCATGATCATTATGCTATCACCTTCTATGCTCGTCAGTAGTCTGTTATGATTTGTTCTCACTGTCATAAGGCCGAAAATTCAGTGAATAATTGTTATATGCTTCATCCACATTTAAGGACTCAAATTTTCAAGCGAACAAATACAAAGGGTTCTTCCTCGACTTGCTTTCCAGTGCCTCAAGCTGACATTGTTGTTAGTACATAGGCATCGGCAGATATTCAGCACCGCCTTACTCAGTTAGGGCTCCAAGTCCATTTTCGGCTCCAGCGCCAACCTGTCTTTGCTGGCTTCTCTACATCTGCCTCTGTTGGTATGTCTACTTTTTGGATATTAGACTCTAGTGTTTCTCATCATATGACTTCTAACCTTAGTCTCTTATCTAGTATTACATCTTTACCATCTCACTTTTCCTCTTTACATACGGCTAATGGTTCTCAGTTGGTCATCACTCGATCTGGCTCTATTCTTTCTGACACTTTAAGTCTTCCTTTTGTCTTATATGTTCCTCATCTTACTTTACACTTCATATTAGTCAGTAGCCTTTGTGAGAGTGGACTTATTGTTTCTTTTTATTCTCTTACATATTCTGTGAATGATCCTCGTATGTGCCAAACGATTGGTCGGACTTGTAGGCAGGAGCGGTTGTACCACTTCGAGTTTCTTCATCATCCATCAACTCAAACTTTGAGTTATAGTCATGCCGCCATCGTAACGTCTGCCGCCGACTTATGGCACAGACGCTTAGGTCATATTTTAGAGCCCCGTCTAAAGACTTTATTCCATAGTGGAGCTCTTGGACGTGGTTCTTTCTCTCATTTATCCGTATGTACGTGCTGTAAGTTAGCAAAATATATAGCCCTATATTTTTCTAAGAGTTTAGCAAAATCTACTAGAGCTTTTGAATTACTCCACTCCGACGTATGGGAACCTACTCCTATCCCATCTATGACATGTTTTCTTTACTTTGTTAGTTTTATTGATGATTGTAATCGTTATATTTGGGTATATCTCATGCGTCACCGTTCTGAACTTTCTACCATTTATAGGTCGTTTACTACTATGGTTCATACTCAAATCAATGCTAGAATTAAAACTTTTTGTTCTGATTGTGCTCTTGAGTATCTCTCCATTACCATGAGATCTATATTGCAATCTCATAACACCATTTTTTACCTGTCCCGCCCTTACACTCGTGAACATAATGGGGTAGCCGAGTGCAAACATCGTCATATTCTTAAGACTGCTCGTGCTCTCTTGTTATCTTCTTCTGTTCCACAAACGTTCTGGACAGAGGTAATTCTTACCACTGTCAATCTTATCAATATCAAACATTTTTTATTGTTTTGTTTGGTCGAACATCTCATGAGAGTCTTTTTTTTATGTCCTACTGATTATAATATGCTTTGCACTTTTGGGTATACTTGTTTTGTTCTTCTTTCTGAGATAGAATGCACGAAGTTGGTAGCCCGATCAACCAAGTGTGTCTTACTCGGTTTTAGTTCCGAGCACAAGGGATATCGTTGTTATGATCCCTTGGCCCATCGTCTTTGTATATCTCACCATGTCACCTTTCTAGATGACTCTCCTTATTTTACTGTCCCACTACTGGATGTCCATTTTTTGTACTCTCCAGCTCCGTCATCAAGTGTTACCATTGATCCTACTCCTTTGCTTCCCTCTCCTAGTATAATTCCTTCTACGATACCTTCATCGCTGCCTCACGAGGATCCTCCATATAATTCACCAGTATCTACTACACCATCATCTCCACCACCTATTGTCACGCCCCAGTCCCAAAAATGACGAGGGACTGAGCACGTGGCAATGGCCAGCAGCACGCACCGATGGACAACCCAATTTAATGGATCCATCAGGGCATGCTTAAGCTGTAGTCTAGCAGTACTAAGTACAAGTCTCAGGTATTACTAATCTCATCCACAGAATAACACAGATTAATTGCCAGAAATAATGCAATGGAAATAAATATGCAATATCAAATAAGGTTATCTCGGGAAACAAATCCGAGAATTATTCTGTTACATTTAAGAAAAAATAGACAGGAATTGAAATGCTGAAAATGGAAATACTGTATAGTAGAAGCCGGTGCTCAGGAGAAATCTTCGGCCACTACTTCGTCCTCTGTTCCTTGTTCTGCTCCAAGGAGTGCTCCGGTACCGTACACCTCTGGGTAGTTCTCTTCAGCTGTACCTGGGGACATAATCCGGATCCAGGTCCTCAGGGGACAGCAAGGTACAGAAAATACAAGCCAAAATAAATATGGTGCAGCAGATAAAATAATCATCAGGGTAAACTAAGTAACCAACTATGTGACATGCAATATGAGAGCAGCACTAGAACTCAGGCTGAAGCCACTACAAGCTCTGTGTCGGGGAGCCAGTAGCGACAATAACTATGAATTACACTATGATATATACTATGTTTTATATATATAATATCAGCCTGTAGTCTGTGTGTCTCTCCCCACCCAATGTAATCCCACGTCACATGTCCACGATGCCTCATGTCCATGTCACGCACGATTAAACTAATGCAGCAAGTCTGAAAGCTATGAATCAATTGTGTAAGAATGTAAAGTCTATGTCATACAACATGCATCCTATACAGAATCACCTCGAATGTCTCAGGAAGACTCTGTCTCATGAAATAGTGTCAAGTGTCCTGGGTTCTGGTGTACTTGATAGGACAAGTACGAGAATTATCGGGTCTCGATATCCATGTCTATGTGACGTTACACAACCCCGCGTACGGAGTTGGCACCCGACTATGACCGGACACTAAGCACGTCACTCGTTTCCTAGGTTAAGCAGTTAAAACATGTTTATATTTAATTCCACAAGAAATCCATTAAAATACTATGTCAAGAATTACTGAGATTTGGCAAGCTTTACTTGTCCATTATTGCATAGTTAAATCCAGAAAATAATTAGCAAGCTGCAGGATTTGACAAGGTATACTTGCCTGTGGTTCCGGCTCTGATTTCGGCTCTGACTTCAGTTGGATTTGCAGGCGATACTCCGGTTGCTGAAACAAACATCACCATCAGATCCAGAAAATATTAATCAGCTAGAAACGCCTGCCCTTGGGTAGACAAGGGCAGAAACGACAGTTTCGGGCCAAAACGGGGTCCACCAGTGGGCCCATTTTGCACCGAAAAAAGCGTCCGGGTCAACGGTCTCCAAATTCACCAAACTTAGTGTCAACAGGTCAGGAACGATGATACGAACCCAACGGAACTTCCAGAATTGGATTCCGATAAGCCGAACACAAAATCGTCCGTCGAGCGGGGCCTGTGGGGCCCACGACACGCGATTTCGTCAACGTTCTCAGAATCGAACCAAACTTGACCCACAGGACCAGCGTATCGCTACGAGTCCGATGGCGCAAGCTTCGTCTCGATCCGATGTGTGTACACCAAGTTAGGGTAAATTGCAGAAAGGGCGGATACGGGGCGATGTCCGCGGATACGCGTCGATTCCGGTGTGCACGCACACCCGAATCAGCTTCTGCGAAAACCCACACGTCCGTATCGACGATTCGCACGTATCTGTGAAGACCGTGCGCGATCAAGTCATCCCGTTTGGCGGGGTGTACCCAGTTCCGGGGTAAAACAGGGTCCGGTTTTTCCTGTTTTTGGATTGCGGTGTGCGATCACCACAGGACGCGATGCCCCGAACAGTTTGTCCGGACACCGAGAGGGTCATACAGGCTTCGCAACGCAATTTGCGGAATCAAAAACGGAGCTACGAGCAAAAAGTTACACGCACCTGAACTGGGTCAAAAACCAGACAAAACCGTGTCCGACACGACACAGGACACGTGTCCTGTGTCCGACACGCGGGGGAGGATTAGGGTTAGGGTTAGGGCTTCAGCGGCGGGGTCGTGGCTTGGGGCGGCCGGGCGGAGTGCTGGGGCCGGAGGCGGGGGCACACGTCGGCTCGGGGCGGCCGGGCAGAGCGCTGGGAGGCGGCGGAGGCGGCGCGGGCTGCTGCCGCTCGGTGCTGCTGTCGGGGTCGAGGGGGCCGCCGGGGGAGAGGGGGAAGGGAAGCTGCGGCGGCGGCGAGATGACTAGGGCGGCGTGGTGGCGGTGGCAGTGGCCGCGGGAGGGGCTAGGGGGTCGAGGCGGTGGAGGGTGGTGGCACGGTGGGGGACCGGAGGGGAGAGGAGCGGGGATTTATATAGGGCGGAGGAGAGGGGCGCGGCCCGGGCGGAGAAGGCGGGGTCGTGGCCGGCTGGGCGCGCGGCGGGCGGCGGAGAATGCGGCAGCCGAGGGGTCGTGGGTTCGTGCGGGGGAGCGGGTCGGGTCGGGCGGCGGGTTCCGGTTGGGCGGACCCGCCCGACCCGCTAGGGTGGCCGGGCTGGGCTAATGGGCTCGGCCCACTGGGCCGGGCCGGGCCCAAACAAAACTAAAAAAAGTAATAAAAACTTTAATAATAATAATAATAATAATAATAAAAACAATTAATAAATAATTAAAAATTAAATAAATAGTTTTAGGTGTTTTAAAAATAGGTCCGGGGTCCGATAAATTTCAGAAAATTTGTCCTAAGTCCAGTTTTTTATTTTACATCTAAAAATATTATTTTCATAATATTTTAATATTGTTTATCATCATTTAAAAATTATTTAATAAATAAAACCCTATTTTTAAATTACAGAAAATTCCCAGAAAATTCCAGAAAATTGTGAAAAATCCAGTTTTTCAAAAATTTTGAAAAATCAGGGGGTTTACAATCTACCCCCCTTAAGAGGATTGCCTCCTCGCAATCAAAGAATAGCCGGTCAGCAGAGATGACACGGTATCGTTCGAAACACATTACAAGATACTTAGGGAAATACCGTTTTCCTAAAAATGAAAGTTCTGCACTTTCCAGAGAAAATCTAGTTAAAGCAAGAATATTACAACTTTTATGAAAACCAGGTTGTTATTAACAAGTTGCAATTTACTAGGTTGGGGCTGAGGTCACGAACCAAGAGGCACGAGCTACAACAAGACTAGAAACGGATAACTATGAATCACTTACTCGCATCAGCGTCCTGCACAGTAATCGCGTAAGCTTGTCCTCGTCCTTGAGGTAGATTCCTCTGCTGCTGTTGGGCTTGCTGGAAGAGTGTCGCCTGAGGTGCCAGAGGTGGCCTCGGTGCTGGCAAAGCGGGTTGGTTTGCCCTTGGTGCTCCATCTCGATGCTGGGGACAGTCCTTGGCTATGTGTTGATTGGTGCCGCAAATCAGGCACAATCCCAACTTGCGTCTGCAGTCCTTCTCGACATGGCCTATCTTACCGCAGTAGTGACAGGTAGGAAGGGTCTGTGAAGCTGTCCTCGGTGGCTGGTGCATGTGAGATCTCTTTGCAGATTCTCCCGGTGATGATCTGTCTGGTGCTGAGGTGATTGGCCGCTTGAGGCGAGACTCTCTCCTGGTGACGCGTTCCATGCGTCGGGCTGCAGCAAGAACGTCCGAGTATGATGTTGGTGCGACAGACCCAATTAGTTTCTGCAGCTCAATGTTCAGTCCATCGAAGAATTTCTCGGCCTTCTCTTCCTCTGTCGGAATCAGGGTTGGGGCGAAGCGGCTCAGACGAATGAATTCTGCGTTGTACTCTTCCACCGTCATAGAGTCCTGGGTAAGGCGATTAAACTTGTCCCGCAGTTCTGATCGAGCGATAGCCAGAATGTACATCTCTTGGAAGAGTCTGGAGAACTCCTCCCAAGTGACTCGGTCTGGTCCGAGTCGCGTCTCCTCAGACAACCACCAGTGGTGCGCGTTGCCTGTCAATTGCATTCGGACGACAGTCATCCAGCGTTCCCGTGGAAGCTCAGCTGCTTCCAGTTGATGCCGAATGTTGGTGAGCCATTCATGAACTTCGGTGGGCTCTTCCTTGCCGGAGAAAGTACGGGGCTTTAGTTGACGGAAGTCAGTGATTGAGCCCGTCGATGGCCGTCGAGCTGGTAGGTTGGCCTGCTCCAGTACAGTTACGATGCTGTCCCTCCAGAAGTTAGCTTCGCGACGCTGAGCCTCGTGTTGGACTTGTTGCTGAGCTTGCATCATCGTGTAGATCATTTGGAATATCTGCTGCCCGTCAATTGGCTGTCCTTGTGGGAGTACGGGCGTTGGTGGAACGAACTGCGGCGGAGGTGGAATGTCATCTCATCGGAATCGGGAGGTAGGTTGACCTGCCTGCTGGCTTTGTTGAGTTGAGGGAACTCCTCCGACCGGTGTCACTTCGTCGTCATAGGTGACACCTGTAGCTTGTGGAATTCCGACGGGGGTCTCGTTGCATTCTTGTGGGTCCATTTCCCTGTATCCAAAATAAATAATAAGAGGCGCACAGGAATCAAGGCAAGATGCAAGTCAAAATTAGTTTGAATACGATACAGATATCAAAAACGATTCAAGCAAGTGGATGAGTTCCTAAAAACTTATCATATTTTTTATGGCAGGCCTGTTCGGTCCCTAAGTTGAAATCGAACAATTTAGTCGTAGACCTGCATGGCCCACCACAAAAACCATGTCACGCCCCAGTCCCAAAAATGACGAGGGACTGAGCACGTGGCAATGGCCAGCAGCACGCACCGATGGACAATCCAATTTAATGGATCCATCAGGGCATGCTTAAGCTGTAGTCTAGCAGTACTAAGTACAAGTCTCAGGTATTACTAATCTCATCCACAGAATAACACAGATTAATTGCCAGAAATAATGCAATGGAAATAAATATGCAATATCAAATAAGGTTATCTCGGGAAACAAATCCGAGAATTATTCTGGTACATTTAAGGAAAAATAGACAGGAATTGAAATACTGAAAATGGAAATACTGTATAGTAGAAGCCGGTGCTCAGGAGAAATCTTCGGCCACTACTTCGTCCTCTGTTCCTTGTTCTGCTCCAAGGAGTGCTCCGGTACCGTACACCTCTGGGTAGTTCTCTTCAGCTGTACCTGGGGACATAATCCGGATCCAGGTCCTCAGGGGACAGCAAGGTACAGAAAATACAAGCCAAAATAAATATGGTGCAGCAGATAAAATAATCATCAGGGTAAACTAAGTAACCAACTATGTGACATGCAATATGAGAGCAGCACTAGAACTCAGGCTGAAGCCACTACAAGCTCTGTGTCGGGGAGCCGGTAGCGGCAATAACTATGAATTACACTATGATATATACTATGTTTTATATATATAATATCAGCCTGTAGTCTGTGTGTCTCTCCCCACCCAATGTAATCCCACGTCACAAGTCCACGAAGCCTCATGTCCATGTCACGCACGATTAAACTAATGCAGCAAGTCTGAAAGCTATGAATCAATTGTGTAAGAATGTAAAGTCTATGTCATACAACATGCATCCTATACAGAATTACCTCGAATGTCTCAGGAAGACTCTGTCTCATGAAATAGTGTCAAGTGTCCTGGGTTCTGGTGTACTTGATAGGACAAGTACGAGAATTATCGGGTCTCGATATCCATGTCTATGTGACGTTACACAACCCCGCGTACGGAGTTGGCACCCGACTATGATCGGACACTAAGCACGTCACTCGTTTCCTAGGTTAAGCAGTTAAAACATGTTTATATTTAATTCCACAAGAAATCCATTAAAATACTATGTCAAGAATTACTGAGATTTGGCAAGCTTTACTTGTCCATTATTGCATAGTTAAATCCAGAAAATAATTAGCAAGCTACAGGATTTGGCAAGGTACACTTGCCTGTGGTTCCGGCTCTGATTTTGGCTCTGACTTCAGTTGGATTTGCAGGCGGTACTCCGGTTGCTGAAACAAACATCACCATCAGATCCAGAAAATATCAATCAGCTAGAAACGCCTGCCCTTGGGTCCAATTTGGAGACAAGGGCAGAAACGGCAGTTTCGGGCCAAAACGGGGTCCACCGGTGGGCCCGCTTTGCACCGAAAAACACGTCCGGGTCAACGGTCTCCAAATTCACCAAACTTAGTGTCAACAGGTCAGGAACGATGATACGAACCCAACGAAACTTTCAGAATTGGATTCCGATGAGCCAAACACAAAATCGTCCGTCGAGCGGGGCCTGTGGGGCCCACGACACGCGATTTCGTCAACGTTCTCAGAATCGAACCAAACTTGACCCACAGGACCAGCGTATCGCTACGAGTCTGATGGCGCAAGTTTTGTCTCGATCCGATGTGTGTACACCAAGTTAGGATAAATTGCAGAAAGGGCGGATACGGGGCGATGTCCGCGGATACGCGTCGATTCCGGTGTGCACGCACACCCGAATCAGCTTCCGCGAAAACTCACACGTCCGTATCGACGAGTCGCACGTATCTGTGAAGACCGCGCGCGATCAAGTCATCCCGTTTGGCGGGGCGTACCCAGTTCCGGGGTGAAACAGGGTCTGGTTTTTCCTGTTTTTGGATCGCGGTGTGCGATCACCACAGGACGCGATGCCCCGAACAGTTTATCAGGACACCGAGAGGGTCATACAGGCTTCGCAACGCAATTTGCGGAATCAAAAATGGAGCTACGAGCAAAAAGTTACACGCACCTGAACTGGGTCAAAAACCAGACAAAACCGTGTCCGACACGACACAGGACACGTGTCCTGTGTCCGACACGCGGGGGAGGATTAGGGTTAGGGTTAGGGCTTCAGCGGCGGGGTCGCGGCTTGGGGCGGCCGGGCGGAGTGCTGGGACCGGAGGCGGGGGCACGCGGCGGCTCGGGGCGGCCGGGCGGAGCGCTGGGAGGCGGCGGAGGCGGCGCGGGCTGCTGCCGCTCGGTGCTGCTGTCGGGGTCGAGGGGGCCGCCGGGGGAGAGGGGGAAGGGAAGCTGCGGCGGCGGCGAGATGACTAGGGCGGCGTGGTGGCGGTGGCAGTGGCCGTGGGCGGGGCTAGGGGTCGAGGCGGTGGAGGGTGGTGGCACGGTGGGGGACCGGAGGGGAGAGGAGCGAGGATTTATATAGGGCGGAGGAGAGGGGCGCGGCCCGGGCGGAGAAGGCGGGGTCGTGGCCGGCTGGGCGCGCGGCGGGCGGCGGAGAATGCGGCAGCCGAGGGGTCGTGGGTTCGTGCGGGGGAGCGGGTCGGGTCGGGCGGCGGGTTCCGGTTGGGCGGACCCGCCCGACCCGCTAGGGTGGCCGGGCTGGGCTAATGGGCTCGGCCCACTGGGCCGGGCCGGGCCCAAACAAAACTAAAAAAAGTAATAAAAACTTTAATAATAATAATAATAATAATAAAAATAATTAATAAATAATTAAATAATTAAATAATTAAATAAATAGTTTTAGGTGTTTTAAAAATAGGTCCGGGGTCCGATAAATTCCAGAAAAATTGTCCTAAGTCCAGTTTTTCATTTTACATCCAAAAATATTATTTTAATAATATTTTAATATTGTTTATCATCATTTAAAAATTATTTAATAAATAAAACACTATTTTTAAATTATAGAAAATTCCCAGAAAATTCTAGAAAATTGTGAAAAATCCAGTTTTTCAAATATTTTGAAAAATCAGGGGGTTTACAATCTACCCCCCTTAAGAGGATTGTGTCCTCGCAATCAAAGAATAATCGGTCAGCAGAGATGACACGGTATCGTTCGAAACACATTACAAGATACTTAGGGAAATACCGTTTTCCTAAAAATGAAAGTTCTGCACTTTCCAGAGAAAATCTAGTTAAAGCAAGAATATTACAACTTTTATGAAAACTAGGTTGTTATTAACAAGTTACAATTTACTAGGTTGGGGCTGAGGTCACGAACCAAGAGGCACGAGCTACAACAAGACTAGAAACGTATAACTACGAATCACTTACTCGTATCAGCGTCCTGCACAGTAATCGCGTAAGCTTGTCCTCGTCCTTGAGGTAGATTCCTCTGCTGCTGTTGGGCTTGCTGGAAGAGTGTCGCCTGAGGTGCCAGAGGTGGCCTCGGTGCTGGCAAAGCGGGTTGGTTTGCCCTTGGTGCTCCATCTCGATGCTGGGGACAGTGCTTGGCTATGTGTTGATTGGTGCCGCAAATCAGGCACAATCCCAATTTGCGTCTGCAGTCCTTCTCGACATGGCCTATCTTGCCGCAGTAGTGACAGGTAGGAAGGGTCTGTGAAGCTGTCCTCGGTGGCTAGTGCATGTGAGATCTCTTTGCAGATTCTTCCGGTGATGATCTGTCTGGTGCTGAGGTGATTGGCCGCTTGAGGCGAGACTCTCTCCTGGTGACACGTTCCATGCGTCGGGCTGCAGCGAGAACGTCCGAGTATGATGTTGGTACGACGGACCCAATTAGTTTCTGCAGCTCAATATTCAGTCCGTCGAAGAATTTCTCGACCTTCTCTTCCTCTGTCGGGATCAGGGTTGGGGCGAAGCGGCTCAGACGAATGAATTCTGCGTTGTACTCTTCTACCGTCATAGAGTCCTGGGTAAGGCGATTAAACTTGTCTCGCAGTTCTGATCGAGCGATAGCCGGAATGTACATCTCTTGGAAGAGTCTGGAGAACTCCTTCCAAGTGACTCGGTCTGGTCCGAGTCGCGTCTCCTCAGACAACCACCAGTGGTGCGCATTGCCTGTCAATTGCATTCGGACGGCAGTCATCCAGCGTTCCCGTGGAAGCTCAGCTGCTTCCAGTTGATGCCGAATGTTGGTGAGCCATTCATGAACTTCGGTGGGCTCTTCCTTGCCGGAGAAAGTGCGGGGCTTCAGTTGACGGAAGTCAGTGATTGAGCCCGTCGATGGCCGTCGAGCTGGTAGGTTGGCCTGCTCCAGTACAGTTAAGATGCTGTCCCTCCAGAAGTTAGCTTCGCGACGTTGAGCCTCGTGTTGGACTTGTTGCTGAGCTTGCATCATCGTGTAGATCATTTGGAATATCTGCTGCCCGTCAATTGGCTGTCCTTGTGGGAGTACGGGCGTTGGTGGAACGAACTGCGGCGGAGGTGGAATGTCATCTCATCGAAATCGGGAGGTAGGTTGACCTGCCTGCTGGCTTTGTTGAGTTGAGGGAACTCCTCCGACCGGTGTCACTTCGTCGTCATAGGTGACACCTGTAGCTTGTGGTATTCCGACGGGGGTCTCGTTGCATTCTTGTGGGTCCATTTCCCTGTATCCAAAATAAATAATAAGAGGCGCACAGGAATCAAGGCAAGATGCAAGTCAAAATTAGTTTGAATACGATACAGATATCAAAAACGATTCAAGCAAGTGGATGAGATCCTAAAAACTTATCATATTCTTTATGGCAGGCCTGTTCGGTCCCTAAGTTGAAATCGAACAATTTAGTCGTAGACCTGCATGGGCCACCAAAAAAACCATGTCACGCCCTAGTCCCAAAAATGACGAGGGACTGAGCACGTGGCAATGGCCAGCAGCACGCACCGATGGACAACCCAATTTAATGGATCCATCAGGGCATGCTTAAGTTGTAGTCTAGCAGTACTAAGTACAAGTCTCAGGTATTACTAATCTCATCCACAGAATAACACAGATTAATTGCCAGAAATAATGCAATGGAAATAAATATGTAATATCAAATAAGGTTATCTCGGGAAACAAATCCGAGAATTATTCTGTTACATTTAAGAAAAAATAGACAGGAATTGAAATACTGAAAATGAAAATACTGTATAGTAGAAGCCGGTGCTCAGGAGAAATCTTCGGCCACTACTTCGTCCTCTGTTCCTTGTTCTGCTCCAAGGAGTGCTCCGGTACCGTACACCTCTGGGTAGTTCTCTTCAGCTGTACCTGGGGACATAATCCGGATCCAGGTCCTCAGGGGACAGCAAGGTACAGAAAATACAAGCCAAAATAAATATGGTGCAGCAGATAAAATAATCATCAGGGTAAACTAAGTAACCAACTATGTGACATGCAATATGAGAGCAGCACTAGAACTCAGGCTGAAGCCACTACAAGCTCTGAGTCGGGGAGCCGGTAGCGGCAATAACTATGAATTACACTATGATATATACTATGTTTTATATATATAATATCAGCCTGTAGTCTGTGTGTCTCTCCCCACCCAATGTAATCCCACGTCACATGTCCACGAAGCCTCATGTCCATGTCACGCACGATTAAACTAATGCAGCAAGTCTGAAAGCTATGAATCAATTGTGTAAGAATGTAAAGTCTATGTCATACAACATGCATCCTATACAGAATTACCTCGAATGTCTCAGGAAGACTCTGTCTCATGAAATAGTGTCAAGTGTCCTGGGTTCTGGTGTACTTGATAGGACAAGTACGAGAATTATCGGGTCTTGATATCCATGTCTATGTGACGTTACACAACCCCGCGTACGGAGTTGGCACCCGACTATGATCGGACACTAAGCACGTCACTCGTTTCCTAGGTTAAGCAGTTAAAACATGTTTATATTTAATTCCACAAGAAATCCATTAAAATACTATGTCAAGAATTACTGAGATTTTGCAAGCTTTACTTGTCCATTATTGTATAGTTAAATCCAGAAAATAATTAGCAAGCTGCAGGATTTGGCAAGGTACACTTGCCTGTGGTTCCGGCTCTGATTTCGGCTCTGACTTCAGTTGGATTTGCAGGCGGTACTCCGGTTGCTGAAACAAACATCACCATCAGATCCAGAAAATATCAATCAGCTAGAAACGCCTGCCCTTGGGTCCAATTTGGAGACAAGGGCAGAAACGACAGTTTTGGGCCAAAACGGGGTCCACCGGTGGGCCCGCTTTGCACCGAAAAACGTGTCCGGGTCAACGGTCTCCAAATTCACCAAACTTAGTGTCAACAGGTCAGGAACGATGATACAAACCCAACGGAACTTCCAGAATTGGATTCCGATGAGCCGAACACAAAATCGTCCTTCGAGCGGGGCCTATGGGGCCCACGACACGCGATTTCGTCAACGTTCTCAGAATCGAACCAAACTTGACCCACAGGACCAGCGTATCGCTACGAGTCCGATGGCACAAGTTTTGTCTCGATCCGATGTGTGTACACCAAGTTAGGGTGAATTGCAGAAAGGGCGGATACGGGGCGATGTTCGTGGATACGCGTCGATTCCGGTGTGCACGCACACCCGAATCAGCTTCCGCGAAAACCCACACGTCCGTATCGACGAGGCACACGTATTTGTGAAGACCGCGCGCTACCAAGTCGTCCCGTTTGGCGGGGCGTACCCAGTTCCGGGGTGAAACATGGTCTGATTTTTCCTGTTTTTGGATCGCGGTGTGCGATCACCACAGGACGCGATGCCCCAAACAGTTTATCCGGACACCGAGAGGGTCATACAGGCTTCGCAACGCAATTTACGGAATCGAAAACGGAGCTACGAGCAAAAAGTTACACGCACCTGAACTGGGTCAAAAACTAGACAAAACCGTGTCCGACACGACACAGGACACGTGTCCTGTGTCCGACACGCGGGGGAGGATTAGGGTTAGGATTAGGGCTTCAGCGGCGGGGTTGCGGCTTGGGGCGGCCGGGCGGAGTGCTGGGACCGGAGGCGGGGGCACGCGGCGGCTCGGGGCGGCCGGGCGGAGCGCTGGGAGGCGGCGGAGGCGGCGCGGGCTGCTGCCGCTCGGTGCTGCTGTCGGGGTCGAGGGGGCCGCCGGGGGAGAGGGGGAAGGAAAGCTGCGGCGGCGGCGAGATGACTAGGGCGGCGTGGTGGCGGTGGCAGTGGCCGCGGGCGGGGCTAGGAGGGTCGAGGCGGTGGAGGGTGGTGGCACGGTGGGGGACCGGAGGGGAGAGGACCGGGGATTTATATAGGGCGGAGGAGAGGGGCGCGGCCCGGGCGTTGAAGGCAGGGTCGTGGCCGGCTGGGCCCGCGGTGGGCGGCGGAGAATGCGGCAGCCGAGGGGTCGTGGGTTCGTGCGGGGGAGCGGGTCGGGTCGGGCGGCGGGTTCCGGTTGGGCGGACCCGCCCGACCCGCTAGGGTGGCCGGGCTGGGCTAATGTGCTCGGCCCACTGGGCCGGGCCGGGCCCAAACAAAACTTAAAAATAAAATAAAAACTTTAATAATAATAATAATAATAATAAAAACAATTAATAAATAATTAAATAATTAAATAAATAGTTTTAGGTGTTTTAAAAATAGGCCCGGGGTCCGATAAATTCCAGAAAAATTGTCCTAAGTCCAGTTTTTCATTTTACATCCAAAAATATTATTTTCATAATATTTTAATATTGTTTATCATCATTTAAAAATCATTTAATAAATAAAACCCAATTTTTAAATTACAGAAAATTCCCAGAAAATTCCAGAAAATTATGAAAAATCCAGTTTTTCAAAAATTTTGAAAAATCAGGGGGTTTACACCTATGCCTCCACTACTACCTCTCCGCCATTCACAACGTACTCATCGACCTCCTGCTCGTTTTACTCTCGATTGTTTCGATCCACCAAACAAGTTTGATTTTGCTACATTAGTCTCATATTCTCTACAACTTTATTCTTTTCTTATTGCTATTCCTACTACATAAGAGCTCACTTCTTATCAAGAGGCTGTTTAGTACCCTGAGTAGCAAGAGCCCATCATAGAGGAGTTTCGAGCATTTTAGAAGGCAGGTACTTGGGATGTTGTTCCACTACCATACGGGGTCCAGACTGTTAGTTGCATGTGGGTCTTCAAGGTCAAGTATCGACCTGATGGACCCATTGAGTGACAAAAGGCTTGCCTTGTTGCCTAGGGTTTTACATAGGAGCATGGGATTGACTATGATGAGACCTTTGTACCTGTTGCTCAGATGACCACAGTTCGTACATTACAAGCTATTGTTGCCACTCGTTAGTGGCCACTATATCAGATGGATTTGAAAAATACTTTTCTTCATGGTTCTTAATTCGAGGTTGTCTATATGGATCCCTCTCTAGGATTTTCTACTCCGCTGAGACATCTTTGTCGCCTTCGTCGTGCTATATATGGTCTAATGCAAGCTCCCCGAGCTTGGTTTGCGGGTTTTTGAGTGCTATATGCGAGGCAGGTTTTCAGTAGTGTTCTCAGGATCTCACCAAAAATTGGTATCTTGTGTGTATTTTTGTATTTCTTGTATTTGTTTTAGATTATTTTTCAAATAAAAATAAAATTCAATAATTTTATTCGGACACTCCACCGTGGTTTGGACATTAATAATAAAGGATGGTCCCAAAATTTGTATCGTCCTTCATAGAAAGTAGCCTACACAGGAGACACAACCTGTAGGATCTTTTCGTGGCACACAAATTTAATCCTTTGGCATTAGTATGACATTAGTGTAACAACCATAGATTATGTGTTCAATATTTAGATATTTTATATATATGATTTAATTGTGGTTATTTTTCAATTCTAACTTTCCTACAATTAACATCCCATAATTCTCCGTGCCAAGTTAGACAATTTTTTTTTATAGAATTGTATATTATTTACTATTATCCTATTTGTGGATAACCATTTAGTTATTTACTAAGTTAATTAGATAATACAGTTATTTGATTTATATAACTAGATAAATATCTAATTATAAAATATTTTATAAAATATTTTGGGTGTATTATTTTATTAACTATCCAAAGTAAATTTTGTAGAATTTATTTTGTATGCAAATATTATTTTTTTAACCCATCTATATATGTAAACATATATGTTAATAATAATAATAAGAAGAAAAGATAATAATAATAATAATAATAATAATAATAATAATAATAATAATAATAATGATAATAAAAAAACAAAAGAAAAGAAAAGAAAAGAAAAGAAAAGAAAAAGAAAAGAAAAGAAAAGAAATAAAAAGAAATAAAAAGGAAAAGAAAAAGAAAAAGAAAAAAACTATAATATAAAAACATAAAACTAACTATTCCCTAACCAACCAAACCTACCCAACTCCACACCACAGCAACCCACGACACCCCATGGAAACCCCCCCTTCTCTCTCTCTCTCTCTCTCTCTCTCTCTCTCTCTCTCTATCTATATATATATATATATATATATATATATATATATATATATATATATCACAAACCCTAACCCTAACCCTAGCCCCGTGCCGATCGACAACCGGCGACCCCCGCCCCTCAGCGCCGTCGACCCCCCGGCCGCCGCCCCGCGCCACCGCAGCCGCCATCGACCGTACCGCGGACCGCCGCCCGCGCGAATGTACGTGCAGCAGCGTCACTCCCTTCACGGTATTGTATCTCCCTCATCTTTGATCCTTTTATCGAGCGGTTTGTCCGTATATATTCATAATCTAACCCTATAGAATTTTCTTCAAACGGGACAAGTTTTCGTGCCCTGTATTGGTCGAAAAATCGACCGGAAAACAGCCAAAAAACTGACCAAAAATAGTCCAGAATTTTGATCCAAACTTTCATGTTCACGCCCAATTTGCCACCAACCTGTTTAATATTTTTAAAATCTAATTGAAAAGTTTTCTTCTCAATATAACCGAGAATTTTTTTATGCTTCCATTTTTTATTAATTTATTTTATTTATTAAATTATTCGACCTCCAAAATGACCAAAAATTTGATCTTTCAAAACTAAAATTTTGTGATACGGAGTGCGCCCCACCAAACTGGACCGTCTCGTCGTATACCAATTATACCAAAATGCACGTATAGTATATCCTGACGTGTGAACTTTCACGGAAGTTGATTCAGACGTGTGTGCGCATCGGAATCAATCTGTATCCGTAAAAAGTCTCCGGATCACATCTTTTTTCAAACCACCATCCTATTTTGTATATGCTCGTCGGAATGCGATAAAACTTGGCCATTAGATTCGTGATATCACGTTGGTCCGATGACCCAAGTTTCACGCGATTCTGAGACAGTTGAATAAGCCGCCTATTCGTGGGCCCCACGGTTTAACTTGAAGGGCGAATTTGTGATCGGATCACCGGAATCTAGAATTGGACATACCGTTAAGTTCGTATCGACGTTTAGAATTTGTTTGACCTATAATTTATTCCATTTAGAGACCTTTACCTCTGGCACGTATTTTGGTGCAAAGTGGCCCACATGTAAACCCTCTTTGACCTAAAATTATCGTTTTGTCCCTGTGTCCAAATTGGACGAAAGGGTAGTGTATTTCTAGATATCTCACTGATTCTGGGAACATTGGTGATGTTTATTTCAGCATCCGTAGACGTTCATTCGGATGCCATAGTTTATGATCCCTTGTGCTTGACACCTGGACGCTAACACTATACAGCTTTCTTGCCAGGCAAGTATACCTTGTCATTGTACTGTGATTTATATTCAATATGATGAACGTATTTTATTTTTGCTATTTACTTCATATATTTTAACTGCTATATAAACTGCGTGTCCAAGAATAACTTGGGTGCAACGACAATGGCATCCTATTTTATCTTTATTATATATTATGCATGTCGATGTAGTTTTACGAGACCACCACATGATTTGGAGGCATCATTAGGTTTCATTGGCCGTGACATATCTGTTACACGAGTATGAGTCTCATGTAGAATACGGACTTGCGTGACGGGCTGGCCACCTGTACGTATGGGACGTGCGATAGGAAGTAACTACTAATAGATATATGCTAGGAGACTTAGCAGTTATTAGAGGTACCATCGTGTCATGGATATGGCATGAGAAGTGCATGGGGTGGGGAGAATAACAAGTAAGACGTTTGGACTCCTTTGCACTTTTCTTGTATAACCGCACGCTCCGCCGGAGATGCGTGGTATGATGAACCCTATATTATCTACAGGCGGCCTCGGACGTTCAAAAGACGTCATGCTTTTTAGGCCCCTGATTCTCCGAAAGAATCATGCCAATCCCATTTTAGCCAGAAAGCCCATGTGTTGGAAAGTTGTTCTCAAAGTACATTCACATAAATGGTTAGGCGACCCTTGGATGTTTATTTTTAGTACTTTATTGGCATGCTTCTATGTATCTTGTTACGTCCCTCTGAGGACCTGATCTCTTTCCAGGTGTAGACGATCATGATTATTTATAGGAGCACGGATCAAGACTTGCTACTACTCTCTCTTTCGAGGAGGTCTTCTCTTCGAGACTCATTGTTTATTAGATGTACTTATTTTGTTTCTTTTATATTCTATTTGGTAGTAGATTTGTTTCCATCTAACTACTTGTTCTTATCAAGCATCTTATACTTGATTCAGTTATATAGTTGATTGATTATTCATTTGTTTATGATTTTTGTGGATGAGATTTAGTTATGCCCGGTGATTTGTAACAAATATATACCACTTATGAATCATTGTTCATAATATATCATACATATGTGTTATGGTTTCCATATATTGGAGTTACCATATACATACGGCTGACATGCTTACGTATTTCTAGTCCTACATATTTTGGGACTGGGGTGTGACATATTTTTTTGGTGGCCCATACAGGTCGAGTTAGCCGTTTCGGTTACGTAACTATACCGAGCGGGCCTGTACCTAGGAT
Organism: Iris macrosiphon; assembly: GCA_036927795.1. Taxonomy (NCBI): domain Eukaryota; kingdom Viridiplantae; phylum Streptophyta; class Magnoliopsida; order Asparagales; family Iridaceae; genus Iris; species Iris macrosiphon. Next base: position 66,382,269 of record JAYESA010000004.1, on the reverse strand, counting down.
TAAAATTTTAGGTCTCATCCATATTTGACTATGACTCACCTTTCTTCCAATCCGTTCTATTTAAATAATTGTATCCTGCTTGATTCATGTAATTCTCTAATAGTTCCTTGAGTATAGCCTTCTCCTAGAATATAGGAATCCTTGTTGTTAGGATGATAATTAGGGTAACATTCCTACTAAAAATATAACTAAAATATTGACACATCATTAATTTTAGCATACCTAATGAATCCTAGAATCCCTTACCTGTAGATTAATTGACTACTATGCCTTGATATATTTATGAATGACTTGAGAGTAGTATAGACACTACTAGGGTTAGTTAAAAATTTGACCATATTGTTTGACCCTAGTATTGAGAAACCAATAGAAATCCAAGGTTGAATATTAGGACTATACCTAACTTTTATAGTGAGACAATATTAGAGAACTATAAATTTAGCTTCTTGTCTTGATATTAGTAGAACAGTACCTTAGGAAGCCAATAGGAATGAATAGAACATTTTTCTAGATTATTCCTCGAACACAGAGATTAGCATACCAAATTTTCCTTAGAAAACTATGATAATATCAAGAGTCTCTCTATTTAATTTCATATCTTGTTCCTCCGAAACCTTAACGCTCGCTATTTGTGCGACGACTAAATTTTTTTCTTTATCTTTCAATTCGTGCCACCTAACCCTTCTGATTGTAGGCCAAGTGATTCCTTTTATGTTAGGATATATAGTTTACTAGGATTAAGTTATTATCTTGAATTTTAAAATTTTGTGCTTAGTAGCTAGAACTTGATAGCTTGAGTTGTTCATTTAGATTATGATTTTATGATTATCCTTTAGTTTCAAATCACGTAATTTGTATCCATATCTCAAAACAGGTTATATCCTCTTTTACTTGAGGGCTAGTGACTTTTCCATTCTTAATATTAACACTTTGTTCTCTAAGTACTATGATTAAGACTTAAGATGACCATTACCTATATAATGCAATAGGATACCTTAATAAATACCAAGATCTTTTTCTCGTATACCCCAATAAGAGTTTCTAATTTATTTATAAGGACAAGGTTATTTTGTAGAATCCCCTTAAGGCTGTTACAGTATTAGTTAATTCTTGTAAGTTGGGTAGTATGCCTCATAACCTAGTGTTATATAGTCCTTTTGACCTATTAATGAAGTATAAATGAATGACACCAACTATAGGCTTCCATAAGAAGATAGTATTTATCCAGACTGTAGAACTTAGAGGCCCATACCCCCATTTGGTTGACTAGAGACTTAGACAAGGAGTTAGTATAGTAACTGTAGAGGCACAACACCGGACGAGTTTTATCTTCTTGGTGAACTTGAATTATTTTGTACCTTCTTTCATCATAATCCAGCGTACTTATATTTTCTGGACTATCTTGACTTATGCTGCTATTATAGCCTTATTTTGCAAGCTTATTCTTTTATCGAGCTTGTTCATGACATATGTATTATTGGTGCACACACTGATACAATTGTCTAATTAGAATCGGTGTATTATGGTCTGATCAACCTTAGTATGCTTGGTTCGCTCTTCGCATGACTACTTTACGTGGATTGAGATATAGTTGACTCAGCATGTTAGACGAATATACTTGCCCTCTAGACAGGTCAGACCATATCATGTCAGGTGCATAATTGTTCTGATATGAACATGCGAATAGGAATTTACCAAAATAAGATTTCAATCCACAACTGCCCTGACAACTTTCTTTTTGAATTCTTTAATCATCTTGAACCCCATACATGTATTCTATCACCTCCTCCTTGAATTCTTTATTATTGTTTTTTGTCTTCCCCTATTTTGGAAAGATGAACGCTCATGCTTGGTATAAGTTTGATAAACGGGGAGTACTAGATATACCCCATAGGTCGATCACATTACTTGGTGACTATCTTTCGTAATTAAGGGCACACCACATGTGAGATATTTTATGTGTTAAAAACTTTTGAGGATTGAATAACATGATTAAATAATTTGAGGAAGTTTTTCTTAAATGTATAGCCTTGTGTGATAGACCGGTAAATTCTAAGTTGGGTAGAAGTTGCATTGTCAACTTGAGGTAAAAAAATATTGTGATCAAGTAAGATTAGATTGAGAGATTTAAGTCATTTTAAATTTTGAAAATTTTTAGAAGAATGATTAAGATGATGAGGATTTAATGAAATTTAAAATCTTGATATTGCGGACAAAATATTTATACTTTGAGCACATGATTTAAGTTTTGAATATTGAAAGTTGAATAATAGATTTAAATTTTGAGGATAAATATAGAATTTTAGACTTGAACAATAGGTGAATTAGATTTAAAATTGTACAATTTGATGATTTAAATTAAAAGTTAATTTTTGATTGTTGGATCACCTATTTGACATGTTGAGGATGGGAATTAAATTTAAAGTTTGAAGAGTACGAAATTCTTAAGTTGAGAATAGGAATAAGATTTGATTAGAATTGTTTATTATTCAAACTCTAGAGAAGATTATGATAGTTAAAAATTGTGATATAAATTTTGATGTGGGATGTAATATAGATTTGAATTAGATTTGGATGTTGATTATTTAAAAATTGAGAAGAGATTAAGATAGGTTCAATTTTGATTTAAACAGTGGTTATTTTAATTTTGAAGTAATTATGATAGATTTAAAAAGATTTTATTATTTAAATTTTTGGAAGAGATTGTGATTGACTTGCCTTATATACGAATGTGAATGATTTAGTAAATCATGTCTTATTTTTAATTTCGAGGACGAAATTTTTTTAAGTTGGGTAGATTGTAAACCCCCTCACCCAAAAATAGGTATCTTGTGTGTATTTTTGTATTTCTTGTATTTGCTTAAGATTATTTTTTAAATAAAATAAAACTCAATAATTTTATTAGGATACTCCACCGTGGTTTGGACATTAATAATATAGAATGGTCCCAAAATTTGTATCGTCCTTCATAAAAAGTAGCCTACATAGGAGACACTACCTGTAAGATCTTTTCGTGGCACAAAAATTCGATCCTTTGGCATTAGTATGACATTAGTGTAACAACCATAGATTATGTGTTCAATATTTAGATATTTTATATATATGATTTAATTGTGGTTATTTTTTAATTCCAACTTTCCTACAATTAGCATCCCATAATTTTCCGTGCCAAGTTAGGCATTTTTTTATATAGAATTGTATATTATTTACTATTATCCTATTTGTGGATAACCATTTAGTTATTTACTAAGTTAATAAGATAATATAATTATTTGATTTATATAAATAGATATATATCTAATTATTAATTATAAAATATTTCATAAAATATTTTGGGTGTATTATTTTATTAAAGCTTTACAAAGTAAATTTTCTAGAATATATTTTGTGTGCAAATATTTTTTTTAACCTCATCTATATATGTAAATATATATGTTAATAATAATAATAAGAAAAGATAATAATAATAATAATAATAATAATAATAATAATAATAATAATAATAATAATAATAATAAAAAGAAAAAGAAAAAGAAAATAAAAGAAAATAAAAACAAAATAAAAGAAAAGAAAAGAAATAAAAAGAAAAAGAAAAAGAAAATAACTATAATATAAAAACCTAAAACTAACTATTCCCTAAACTAACCAAACCAACCCAACTCCACACCACAGCAACCCACGACACCCCTTGGACCCCACTCTCTTTCTCTCTCTCTCTCTCTCTCTCTCTCTCTCTCTCTCGACCTATCTATATATACATATATATACAAATATATATCATAAACCCTAACCCTAACCGTAGACCCGCGCCGACCGACCGCCGGCGACCCCCGTCCCTCAGCTCCGTCGACCCACCGGCCGTTGTCCCGCGTCGTCGCAGCCGCGTGCGACCGCACCGCTGACCGCCACCCGCACGCATGTACGTGCAGCAACGTCACTCCCTTCACGATATTGTATCTCCCTCATCTTTCATCCTTTTCTCGAGCGGTTTGTCCGTATACGGTCACAACCTAACCCTCTAGGATTTCCTTCAAGCGGGACGAGTTTTCGTACCCTGGATTGGTCGAAAAATCGACCGAAAAACGTCTGAAAAACTAACCAAAAATAGTCCAAAATTTCGATCCAAACCCCCATGTTCACGCCCAATTTGCAACCAACCTGTTTAATATTTTTAAAATCTAATTAAAATGTTTTCTTCTCAATATAATCGAAAAAATTTCTGTTCTTTTAGTTTTTATTAATTTATTTTATTTGTTAAATTATTCGACCTTCAAAACGACCAAAAACTTGATCTTTTAAAACTAAAATTTTGTGGTACGGAGTGCGCCCTGCCAAACTTGACCGCCTCATCACATACCAATTACATTGAAAGGCGCGTATGGTATATCCTGACGTGTAGGCTTTCGCAAAATTTGATTCGGACGTGTGTGCGCGTCGGAATCAACCCGTATCCGTAAAAAGTCCTCGTATCGTAACTTTTTGTAAACCCTCACCCTATTTTGTGTACGCTCGTCGGAATACGACAAAACTTACACCATTGGATTCGTGGTATCACGTCGGTCCTGTGACCCAAGTTTCACATGATTTTGAGACAGTCGACCAAGCCGCCTATTCGCGGGCCCCACTGTTTGACTTGAAGGACGAATTTGTGATCGGCTTACCGGAATCCAAAATTGGATATACCGTTGAGTTCGTATCGACGTTTAGAATTTTTTGACCAATAATTTGTCCCAATTAGAGACCTTTACCTCTAGCACATATTTCGGTGCAAAGTGGCCCACTAGTAGACCCACTTTGACCTGAAATTACCATTTTGCCCTTGTGTCCAAATTGGACGAAAGAGTAGTATTTTTTAGCTATCTTGCTGATTTCGAAAACGTTGGTGATGTTTATTTCAGCATCCGTAGACGTTCATTCGGATGTCATAGTTTATAATCCCTTGTGCTTGACACCTGAACGCTTACACTACGCAGCTTTCTTGCTAGGCAAGTATACCTTGCCATTGTACTGTGATTTACATTCCATATGGTGCATGAATTTTATTTCTGTTATTTAGTTCATATATTTTAAACTTCTATATAAACTGTGCGTCCAAGAATAACTTGGGTGCAACGATGGTGGCGTCGTATTTTGTCTTTGTTATATATTATGCATGTCGACCTAGTTTTACGAGACCACCACATGATTTGGAGACATCATTAGGTTTTATTGGCCGTGACACATCTTTTACACTAATGTGAGTCTCATGTAGAACACGGACTTGCGTGACGGGCTGGCCACTTGTACGTATGGGATGTGCAATAGGGAATAACTGCTAATAAATTTGCATGTTAGAAGACTTAGCAGTTATTAGAGGTATCATCGTGTCATGGATATGGCATGAATAGAGCATGGGGTGGAGAGAACAACAAGTAAGACGTTTGGCCTCCTTTGTACTTTTTTTGTGTAACCCGCACGCTCCGTCGAAGATGCGTGGTATGATGACCCCTATATTATCTACAGGCGGCCTCTGACATTCAAAAGACATCATACTTTTTAGGCCCCTGATTCTCCGAGAGAATCATGCCAATCCTATTTTAGCCAGATAGCCTATGTATTGGAAAGTTGTTCTCAAAGTCCATTCACATAGATGGTTAGATGACTCTTTGGATGTATATTTTTAGTACTTTATTGGTATGCTTCTATGTACCTTGTTACGTCCCTCTGAGGACCTAGTCCCTTTTCAGGTGTAAACGATCATGACTATTTGGAGGAGCACAGATCAGGACTTGTAAATCCCCTAGACCAAATTTAGGTCTACTTAGCTTAGATAGAGAGACTAGGGTTAGTTTGAATCCAATTAGAATTAGAAAACAGTGTTTTATATTTATTGTGCAATATTTATATCACTTAGTGCACCTTACCGTTGCTTCGATAATTGGAGCGCTACACTAGCATTTAACTTCAATCAAATTTTACACACTTTTTCTAGATATGTCAACCTTCTTTTCTGACCCTTGTGTAACTCATAAATACTCTCTCTTGTGTTATATTTTAGTCGCACAATATTCGTTACAAACGCCCATCTTTAAAATCCAATAAATCCAACTTTGCATCTTTGTCCGTTCCAATCGAAATGGGAGACCCAACCTCGACCCATTTTATTCAAAACCAAATATTGACATTATACTATTCTGAGTCTACGATGTCCATGACACTTATGTTCCACCCAATTTTAAACCTATGTATTTCCAATTTATTTTAAAAGTATCACTTACACAAATGTTAATTAAATTAGTGTGAGGACCCAACCTCACCCAAAACTAGATCCAACCTAGCCCATCTACACCCTACATTCTTTCATGCGAACATGTTTCCCACCCCAAGGAGCCCTAGCTGGCCAAAATTTCGAGGACAAGCCCCTTTTTCTCTCTCCTATATAAATACAATACTCTCTTTCCAAACCCTAAAAACCAACCCTACAGAAAACCTAAGCCGAAACCCTATTTTCATCCCCCTTCAAACCCGATCGCCTCCTCCTTCATCTCTGTATAGCCACCGCCTCAGCCGACCATCCCCGACCTTCCTCCACCGCCTGCCCCCTCAACGTCGACCACAACACCCCCGGTCGCCTGCACCCTAGACCGCTAGTCCTCCTTCTCCTCATCAACATCACCATCATCAACCCGCACCATCCCCTGACCACCTTCCTCCTCGGTCGTCTCCTCCGCCACCAGCCTTACCATCTCCGCCATCGTCGTCCCCGTCACCATCCCCACTGTCGGCAACCCGCCATCTCTGCACAGTCGCCGCTGCCGCTGCTAGCGACTGCCGCTGCTGCAAGCCATTGCCAGAGCCTCTACTGCTGTTGTCGTGCACTGAACATCGTCGGAGCTTCGCCCCCTCGCCGGAGATAGGCTGCTGACGAACCAGAGCCCCCCTCTCTCGGCCACGACTAGGTATACATGTTTATTTCATTCTTTTTCTTTATGTGTCGAGGTGTCGATGTTTCGTTGAACGGACACGGGTAATGTAAAACCCTAAGTGCAATAGGTGTGTGTGTGTATATTTATTTTAGATTAGTAATTAATGTTAGTAATTACTCAAAATAAATTACTATTTTTAATGTGAACATTGTATTTGACCTAAAAGTCTAGACATTGACCTGGTGTACTCTAACATGAAAACTCCGGCTGGTATTTCTGTACTATACGTCAATTAGTTCGTAACGTATTTTGGTATTCCGTTGTCTTGATCTATACGGTAATTGAGGATATGACACATGTACGTCTTAGCTGCATGCACACGCGACCCTGCTAGATGACCTGTTGTGACCATTGCGTCATTTCCTAAGTACAGCGTAGTGTTTCCAATGCGTACTATTGTAGTGACTGATGATCGTATTACTATATTATATTATATGTATAGGGTCGCTGGACCGTTCAGGCGAGACTTCAGGAGAAGGTTATTGGCACTCGCAGCTTGAGGACCCAAGCAAGTATACCTTGCCATATTTACTATTTAATTTAAATTATGCAATATTGTATGATATCTTGTTGCATTATTTCATATAACTATGTGCGTCCGAGAATGACTCGTGTGCAGTCGACGAGTACGTCGATGAGTAGTATATTTGACTTAGTCACTAGCAGACCCACCTACCATTGTGAGGATATTCTGATATCTTCCTAGACCCTAACACTCTTACACGCATCACGGTGACAAACTCATATTAGGATTCGGGTTCGCGTACCCGACTAGCTATCGGTACGTGTGACATGCATCACGGTTTAGTGCGTAATCAGGGTTATATAATTAGTTGAGACTTGGCATATAGTTATGTGGTATGAACATCGTGTATTCGACTTGTATATCTGCATTGGGCGGGGAGGACAACTAGTAGGCGTATGGGATAAATACATTGGACTCCGTAGTATCCAGAGGAGCCATGGATCCAATGACTTCCTTTATACAAATACCGCGTTCTTCGGAGCAAAACGGGCGTATATATTTGCAGATATCTCATTCTTCGGAATGATGGACGTTACATGTACAGATACCTCACTCTTTGGAGTGTGGACGTTATGCCTACACCTACTCATACGTACCAAGTTTGTCCTCATATTGCATTCACATAGATGGTTAGCACACCCCTTTTATTTTATTCAGTATATATATATGGCATGTATTTTTGTATCTTGTTACATTCCTTTGAGGACCTGGTTCCCTTCCAGATTTGGACGAGACATATTATCCTACAGTATATGGACCCGGGCATGAGATGAGGTACGCATCTGAGGAGGAGCTAGAGGTGTTACCATCAGAGTTCCCTTGATCATTGGTAGGCCTTCTGCCTAGGACTGGAGCATCCTTATCTAGTTAGCCGATGCTCTAGTCGTACTCTTTATTCTGTTATTCAGTACTCTTATTTCGTCATTATAGTGGATTTGTTCCCATCAGGCATATTTTGGATTGTACTATGACATTTCAGACTTGTACTTATTTTTTAGTATTTATTTCAGTACTTCTTGCTTATATTGTGGATGAGAATAGACATTACCTGTTGTATGCTAGTATTGGACTTGTTAGTATTTTAGGACAGCGTAGTACGTTTCGTTGAATCCATTAAATTGGGTATTCCCTCGGAGACATATTAGCTAGCCATTGCCACGTGGCCTGGTCCCGTGTATTTTTGGGACTGGGGTGTGACAGTACTTGCTACTTCTCTCTCTTTCTATGAGGTCTTCTCTTCGAGCCTCATTGTTCATTAGTTGTACTTATTTTGTTTCTTTTATATTCTAGTTTGGTAGTGGATTTGTCTCCATCCAACTACTTGTTCTTATCAAGCATCTTATACTTGATTCAGTTATATAGTTGATTAGTTATTCATTTCTTTATGATTTTTTGAGACGAGATTTAGTTATGCCTTGTGACTTGTAACAAATATATACCACTTGTGAATATTGTTCATAATAAAGCGTACGTATATATTATGGTTTCCATATATTGGAGTTGCCATATACATACGGTTCGCATGCTTACGTATTCCTAGTCCTACGTATTTTGGGACTGGGGCATGACAGTTTGTGCGCTCGTCACCGCAAAGGCTAGTTCTTCTTTTATTTTATGTAGATGACATAATTTTGACTGGCAATAATTTAGTAGGGATTGCAGCTACTCAGAGGTACCTTTATTAACAGTTTCAGATGAAAGACCTTGGCAATCTTCAATATTTTTTGGACTCAAGATTGCGTAATCCATGAGAGAGATACTAGTTTCTCAGCAAAAATATACTTTGGAGATTATTTCGTCTGTTGGTCTATCGGATAGTCTTAAAGATGATACTCCTTTAGATCTTCATGTGAAGCTTCGTCCCACAAATAGTGAACCTCTCACAGATCCTAATCGCTATAGACGGCTAGTGGGTCAACTTGTGTATCTCTGTTTGACCAGGCCAGATATTTTTCTTGTAGTTAGTATTATTAGCCAGTTCATTTCCCTGCCTCGATCAGCTCACTATAATGCCTTACTCCAGATTCTTCGATATCTTAAGGACTATATTACGCACTCATTATTTATGTCTTCTACATCTACTCTAGAGCTTCGAGCATTTTCTAATGCAGATTGGATAGGATATCCGACCACCAGATGATCAACTATAGGATTTTGTTTATTTCTTAGATATTTGTTGATCTCATGGCAAAGCCAGAAATAAGACATTATTGTACGTACTTCTACTGAGATAGGGTACAAAGCTATGACTGCCACCACCAGGAAGATCATCCATGTACATAGACTACTCTCTGATATGGTTATTGCTCCTACAGGACCAATGCTGCTTCACTATGACAACAAGAGTGATATACAGATTGCAAACAATCTGGATTTTCATGAACGAGAAAATCATATTGAGACTGATTGTCACTTTGTCCGTGAGAAATTTTGGCTGGCACTATTTCTATATTACATGTAATGTCCGTTGACCAGTTGGCAGATTTTTTTACAAAGTCCCACCCACACCACGATTTTAGTTTCTATTGTGCAAACTCATATTGTTTGATCCACCATAAGTTTGAAGGGGGTGTTAGGAATAATTAGATTTATAATTATATATTAGTTAGATTTAATAATACATTCTTTTCCTACATGGATACATATCTCTTCTTCTACTCCTATCCAAATACATATCTCTTCTCCTACTTCTATACGGATACATATCTTTTCTCCTACTCCTATTCAGATATGGATATATTCTCTCTCTCTATATATATTCGTAGTTCTATGGTCTTTTTACATGATCCAATAATAAAATCAATATTGTTAATAAGCCATATTTTCAACATCAAGAAAAAAGAGGAATTGGAAGACTCTAAGGAAGGAGCTGCTATCCTCAAATTGATACCCCCCCCATAACGTTATTGTCTATATTGGCATGTACTTATCTTAAACATAACCCCAATAAATCAAGCCAAAAGAACAACTTCTCCTTTTGTGTAGGCCTAAAATTTAGATAAGGTCCGTGAAAGTGGTCTTGCATGATATATTCAAGTTCACTACCAGTTCTATAGGGGAAGAATCTGAAAATAAATAAACAAATTAGACTTAAAATCAAATAAAGCATAGTTAGTTTATAATTGATAATGAAATTAACTTTTGTTTACTTATGTCACTTTATTAGACCATAACTTAGTACTTCTCTCCCTAGCATGCCTCTCTTTGGACTAGGGGATCTACAAAAACTAAACGATATACATATACTCTATTGTCTAGAAACATTAGGCCGGGATACGGATTTTCTCTAGTAGGAGCAACAACGGGTTTAGATGTAGAGGAAAGATCAAAAGATATTATGCCTTCCACCAATGAAGGAGTATGTTATTGGGACAAACCATCATATGTTATAATGATATCATCCTCACTAACTTCTTTTTGTTCTACATATGGGGTATATGGGGAGGACGAGACGAGCCTCCTCGGATATGGGACCGTCGACCTAGGGATGACATAGGTAGATCCATAGGATAATATAAATAGTTGTGTCATGATACTAATAATAGTACTATGTTGATAAATAATAATGAATTGGTACTGACTTACTAATCTAAGTCATAAATCTTACTAATCTTCTTCATCTCCATATTCGTCTTTTGAATCATCGTCATCTGCTTCTTCTTTTTGTCTTCATATTCATCTTCTAAATCTTCTTCCTCGTCCGGTAGCTCCATATCCTCCTCCTCCTCTACATGAGGTAAATTTTATATATCAACCTTTTTGTAAACTCTAGCATCCTTTATAGTAACGTCAACCTCTATATCATCAATGATGGAAAAACTTATATATGTAAGTTAAGGCATGAGCACCTCATTCTCCTAGTATTATAGCTCCCCAATATTACAAGTATTTCTATATTTAGTCTTGCATACAGTCAACAAATCCTGGATATTGCACCATCGACGGATAACTTATGTAATACACTTGAACAATTTGCCTTGTCAATACAAATGGTTTGAATCCTCTATATATATGTTTACCATGTTTTATATCAAAAGATGTCAATTTTCCATCCTTATTCAGGTATTGTATTGAATCAATCCTATTTAAACATCATACTATTCTTCGTAAAAGAATCCAAACCAAGGGTATTCCATCATTATAACATCTCTTAGTATACCATAATAGTCATGTTTTGGATCGACATTATAGACTGAACCATCACACAAACTTCAGAATTCTTTGTATAATTAACCTCTATATCAAAAAATTAGTTATTTATAGGCTGATCAATTATTCTAAATTTAAAGCTATTAATGGTGTTTACATCCAAACATTTTTCCCTCTTACTCGGACCAATGGCTAATGCTCGAAAACCTTCATTCAGTAACTTGATGCCAGGACAAAAGACATAAAAAATCACATATCCTAGGTGTTATGCCCTGGCCCCGCAACAAGGAATGATGCATAAGAGATGTCATGCTCCAGACACAACATCACATATCCTAGGTGTCATGCCCCGGATGCAACACTACAACGCTCCAGAGTGAACTCCACGTTTAGCGCACATGAGGGGACACGCTGCACCGAACGAGGTTCTTTCGTACCCTGCGCACAATCTGGTGGGTTATCTATACATTGAATGCCCTAGTGGGGAGGCTTCTCGCCCGCTCAATAAATTTAACATGTTCAATTAGTTATGTGCAATATCATTGTTGTCTTTCTAGTCTTTTATTAGAATCAGTTTCATGGCAAATATGTAAAGCCTAACTCGTGTGGCAGTGAGCCGAGCGATATAAGAGTTACACGGTAGGACTTACCAACTTACCAATTATCCTTCCCTGTCCAAGGTAAACCTATATATATATATATATATATATATATATATATATATATATATATAAACCAAGAAAATTGCATAAGCAAATACAAGTGTCACGAACGGGTTTTGATTCAGGTGCATGATTTACACGGATACTTAGATGTGTTACAGAAGATGTCTCATTTATTCAGGTACGTATATGATACTCAGAACAGTAGCCATAACACAATAACTCGCATACAGATTGCCATAATCGAGCAAACTTAATCTATATAAACAGGTCACTGGCATGACGCCATAGAGGACGGTATAGTCTCGGGGTGAAGATAAGGTGCAAGCAGGAACATGGGGTATTGTACCCATCTTTGCCCGAAGCAGGTGACTACGGTCAGGAGGTTCCATCTAGATCGGATCGGCCCTAGTGCCCTGACGACCGTCCACGGAACGAGATTCGAAAATCTCCCTTTTGCACTAAGTTGTCCGTGACCACACGTATCCTCAAGTATTTCAGATTCTCGCAGGTATAGGTTTAGGTACAAGTACAAGTTAGGGTTATCAAGTACAAGTCAGGATCCTGTTCACAACTTATCAACTCTCCGAGCCGTCAGATTTAGTAAAGAATGAGTGTTGATTCAGAGATGTCTTGATATTATCATGCTTAACTTTCCATGATACAGTCCCTGGTTCAAAAAATGCCTTGGCGACTTAACGGTCCAGAATACTTTCAATATTTCAATACTTGGCTCAGAATGACTATCTTGATAGCCTTCCTGCCTCAACTGAGTGAATCATAAGTAGTGAAGTGCATTAATTCGAGGCATGCATTTAAGTGACGAGCAAAGTGAATATGTAAAGCAACTAAGCATTGAATAGTATGAATATATAACTTAAGGAAACATGTGGTATAGCTATACTTACAAACCATAATCGATTATGCTAGCATGGGTCTAAGGGATAGTACAAGGAACTTGCAATTATAAAAGTTACATTTTCATGTTCTAACGCAAGCAATACAAGATAGAATTATTTCCTTAGCGAGGTGCATTGTATTCTTATTAGCATGCAAGGGGTTATCGCCTACTGATCTAGCATGTATATCCGAATTTTTAGGTGTACAAGCAAAGAAAAGATAGTTTTCTCGTAGCCACCCACCTGAATGAGGGCTTGTCTCGGCCTAGCGAGACTCTGAGTGAACCGCTGAAACTCCAAGTCCAAGTACCGATATGCTGTTTGAGTCATCTTGTAGAACTGAGAGAAGTTGGCGGTTACATAATACACCACTTAAAAGATGTTTTGTCCTTGAAACTTACTAAGATAGAACTCATCCAAAAACAACACTTCTATTCCAAACTTGAAAATATCACATTTTTTTTTCAAATCCACGAGTACACTTATCGTTCCTTTATCATTCCAAGTCTGACTACATCCTTTCAGTCTATAAAATCGTTGCCTCAATCTCCATTGCACCTATCATAGAGTTGCACTACTCAACATAGGGGTATGCTATAACTTTCTAACACAAGGGACAAACTAGAACTAGATTGAACTACCCAACGTTCTATCACTTATATTCTGAGTCATGAATACGTCCCAACAATCTTTTGGTATCGCCTGACTATATCCAGTGTTATGCCTAACAAACATCCCAAAATTTCTTAGAACTTCAGCTTCAATATCCACCAATTCTTGTATGTGACATTTCTCAAATCTAGATATAAATTGTATTTGATACACAATCCTCTATCCTAAGCCATCTCTCAATCATGCTAGAAATCTTGCACCATCTTCCAAGTTTATCACTTGACACCTACAAGTTTTTATCTTCTGAAAAGTTATTCATCGAACAAGACCTAGCCAATTACTTATTTATACCTTATGCATATAACAATCATACTCTTTCAAATACGATATATATTCTGATGATATCGTTTGTATCCTAACCAAGTCAAAATCCACGTTTAGTTCAATCTTCCCGAACGATCTTCAACTTACTCCCATCCTGACACATATCGACTTATATCCAATCCTTACTATTATACGATATATCATCAAGTATCTCCCATCTTATAAATCACCATGGTACCACGAGCGGAGTTGATCAAAATCTAAGTCAATCCTAATTCGATTTCAATCCTTAGTATTGAACTACTATCGAGAACATCTTTTAAGCATACAATTTTTATTCTTATTCAATGCGTGATCCGTGTTTTCCTATAATTCATTTTATACATTCAATACTAACACAAATCTGATAAGTCCTCGATATTAACTTATAATTTTGATTGTATGATCCATTTGATTTCGAGTAATTCTATCGACAAATCCCTAAATTTCTATCATTTGTTCCAATCACATTGAACACCAACTCTTCTAAGACACATATTTCAAAACCAAGTCCTAATTCTAACTATTGCTACCCCAGCTATGAAGTCTTACCCAGGTAATTCTAAGTTTAATCACACCAACTCAAATCTCGTCAAGGGATCATTTTTTTTAACCACTAGGTCAGCTCACCAGGTAGTAGTTACAATCCCGGTCGCCATCCATTATGTACAAATCCAGAGTACCACGCTCACCAAAAACTAAGTTCAAACCATTGTCCATTCGTATGAGATATTCTACCGAAGCTTGCATCACTCAGATTTCTAACATCAAGCATACATCATCCTACCCAAACTAGATATCTCAAGACAGGAATATGATTCCGTTCAGCAAAGTTGTCCTATGGTAAAATCTATTATAACATAATCCTTAATACATCCCATGATATCGCACATCACACCTATTAATTTGCATGGTCTATCTTCTCAGAAGTATCCGCTAAAGTCTACTTATCCATTTATCCAAGTCAAGTTCACCAAGTCACGATTCAAATCTCTAAACCAAAATTCTCATATTATATACTCTAAATCATTCGAAATAATTTACGTATTCGTTCACAAAACTATCAAGCACTACTTGCATCAATTTTAAGCTAACTTATCCTCGACTTTGACTCATTCTCCAACCATGTACTGGAGTAGTCCTTAAACTCATAGAGCTATCCCTTGTTATTCGTTCATTTTATCTGAGTCACAATTTATATCAATCTCTTCCCAAACATCAATTTTATTGCCTCGATCTAAGATCTATCTTCAAGCATTCATTTCCTCAAGTTTGTGTTGATCACAAGTATATCATTCTTCAGCTCGAGAATTCTCGAGCCCATGTCTATCAATCTTTATTGCATTCTATTTCATCGAGATTGTCCATATAACTATCAAAAAATCTTTTGCACTATATGGCATCGTTAACCGATTATTAACGTATAAGTTATATACAAGATCAATTCCTTATATTCCTTTGCATATCATTAAACCAACTTGATTCCCATATCTAATATCAAATTCGATTCATGAATCCTTCTGAATCATTGTATATCTTCCAATCTGAATTCTCTTGCATGCTAACTCTTTCTCGTGCTATCACTTGATTAAGCTATATTTCAATTATACTAGTTCCATTCATATCCAATCATTTTTACCTGTAGCTGCATTCAAGTTCCGCATACTACTGAGTCTGGATTGTTCACACATTCGAGGTGTCCCCCAAACATATGTATTTCAGCTAAGCTTAGTTATAGCAAAGTTGGTTTGAGTTCAGCATATCGTTGAGTCTAGATTGTACATATATTTAAGGTGCAACCAAGATATATATATTTTAACCAGCTTTAGCGATAGCAAAGTCGGTCAAGCTACGATAAAGGCACCATAAATTTTGTAATTTTTTTAATCCACGATACGAAGTTTATCTTGTTTGATACAATTCTCTCTTCTGGTTTCTTATTCTTCCTCGACCAAGTTATTTATTTCAAATCCTTATCCGACATCATCCTAACTTCTGCACAATTTTTATAGAACCGTTCGAGTAATTCTAGCATGAGATATATGATATCAATCTTATTAGGCTACACAAGTTCTAAGGCTTTGCACTGATCTCTTGCATGATTTGCATTGCTGACCGGCTCGTTGCTATCCCAAAATCCATGATTTTAGAACGTTCCTTAAAATTTCCCCAAACACCACTCAGGTTTAAGCCACACAAAAATCTTTAAAACCTTTTTTACATCGCTAAACATCCAATTAATGCGATCCTTAAAATCCAAGCACGATCCTTTTTTTTGTGTCAACGGTATCATCTTTCCCAAAATCAGCTTCATTGATAGGCATCTCTCAATTTTGTGATTCAAATCTATTTTATCTCATCCGAACGATATTCTAATCTCTCACACAATATGCTAGTACCAAACAAGTCAAGTATGTTACACCCATTGCTCAGCCCACAAGGTCTTCTATATAGCTGTCCTGATCAAGCAAAATACCCATATGAGATTCATTCAACTAGCTGAACTTATTGTATGGAATATCCCAAGGAACATTGAGAGAGAGCGTCTAACGTATAATCCACGAATAAAGTTTCAAGCAGAGAAAATTGATACAAGACTAAGGACGTAAAGCCGACGCTCTGATACCAATATGTCACGCCCCGGACCCGCAAGGGCCGGTCGTTCTCGCATGGGCGTGATGCCACGTGAGCCTAAGTTGCACCGGCGTAAGGCCATGCATAGAACGGCCGTAAGATAACAATTTCTCAAGGTCGATATAGTGAAAGCATAGAACGAACACAAGTATGATATAAAAACTATCTCTTTATTGATTCCTAATAAGTATTACAAGCGGAACTAGGCCGAGAGTAAAAGTCGCTTATTCTCTCTCTCGAAATAATAAAGGCATGCCAAGTGGCTTACAACAAAAATGATGCATAGACGATGTTCCAACATTATGTCTTGTATATATGCTTTAACTCCGGACGCAACACTTGAAGGCTCCAGAGAGAACTCCACTGTTAGTCCCCGTTTTCGATATACGTATTTGGAACGCATTTTTATTTTAGCATGGATGCATGTGTATGGAGACTAGACCCATTCTTTGGTTTAACCTGGTTCATGGTTCATTTTGTGGGTTGGTTCAAGTCATGAGAACCTTTGGTTCAACCCGCAACCCTACCATATATAAACAAACATTTTCCTTCTCTCTCTTCATTACTTCATTCTCTTTCTCTCTTTTGTATTTTCTCCCCCCTTTTCATAGGCAAGTACACCTTGCATGAGAAATAGAGAAATTCTCTATATTAATTGTTTATTATGTTTGTTATGTGTTTTTAAGCACTTTTAGAACTTGGGGTTTTCTGTTTTTATGGGTGGTTTTGAGTAAATCTATATTTCTAACTTAGGGTTTTATGGGTCTTACGAGTTTTTTTGGTTTTGATCTATTAAACATATATTTTTAAAAAATAGTTTTTGCTACATGATAGAGCTTTCAATTTAAAGTGTTTTGGCTTTTGGTTCACTCGATTTGGACATAAAATAAGAATTTTATGGATAAAATAAAATTTTAGTTTTTGGAGCTTTTGCCATGGCCGAACCTGCTATTTGGACAAGAAAGTTTCCAGTGACCAGCAAGTTATGCGGTCAAGAGTGCTATGCAGCCTGAGAGGGCTATGCGGCCTGAGCTTTTGCCGCATACTGATAAGCATACGTCCATCTTGTTGGACACATGACTACCATCACACAAGTGTTCTGGAGCTAATCCTTGAACTCCTTGTATTTTCACTCGTTGAACGAATGAGAAATTTGCTAAGTCCAAGAGAACTCCATGCGGCTTCGACTTTTACGCGGCACTAACCCATATACGGCAAGCAGGCATATACGACAAGCAGAGCATACGGGCGCCACTGTCCCTTGGACGCATGACTCTAAAACCTTGGCACATCTTTCTATGGTTTTTTCTTTTCTTTCTGACACATATTATGGTTTGTCACATTAATCACTTTATGTCACTTCACTAACCCTTCATTTATTGCCCATCACTTCAACACTTATCCCAAGGAGTAGACTTTAACCTTGAGCATGAGGCCTAGACTCCATATATGGGCCATTGGTTCATGTGGCCTGACTTCATATGCGGCCCAGACTTTTCATGCGGCTTGACTTCATTTGCGGCCAAGAACCCTGACATCATATGTGGCCTAAAGTCATATGCGGCTTGACTTCCCATGCGACATATACTTCCCATGCGGCCAAGAGCCCATACGACCTTGCTTGTTTAGATTGAACATTTTCTTGTTCTTGTATGACCCAATATAAAACTGGTAATTGGACTCGAATACTGTATCCGTGCTAATACCACTATAGCCTGATATTATCCATGATTTAATGTGCACCACGTGTTAAGTGATTATATTTGGGTTGTGCATCAAGAATGCCTCCAAATTCTTGAACGCGTGATATTATAAATATATACTATTTACCCAGTACGGGCATGATAAGTGAGTTAACTACCAAAGCGTGGTTAGGATATAAATTGTTTGAATATTGCAAACACGCTCGGGTGAATCCATATTTGACTTCTATGGATTCGTATCTAGAATGCATGTACATTGTACGATATCTTAAGAAAAATTCTCATGTGACTATGCCTTGAGATTTTGAGCACAATATAGGGCTAATTAGGTAACTAAAAGTGGTAGTAACAATGGACGGAATGGTATTGTAAGAATATGCCAGCGAATGTTCCCACAGAGATTTATTCTAAGTACGTTGTGGGCTGGCCACCACAGATACTCTATATCATCTGCCTTACTAGAGTGCAGTATTTGACCTATTATTATGTCGAGCCACTGTTTTACTATAGGAACACTGTAACTGCAAATACCATATTTTTAGAGCAGTAGACCTACGAGGAACTGGTGTATCTCGTGAGTACCTATTTTATTTATCTATTGGTTCGGTTAGCTCATGTTCGGCACTTGCGTGATCGTAGGATACTTATTATGCATTATTTTTGAGATAGCCTAAGAATCCACAATTAGCAAGCCGTAAAAGTGATTGGCCGATATAACAAAAGGCCTATGAAAATGGACTATTATAGTATGATGGTTCAACCCTTATCCTTATTTGGTTGTAGGGTTAGGCCTTTGCGCCAGGATATGCCAAGGACCTAAGTTACGATATTGAACCTATGTATTATTATGTAACTATTTTTCTTGGATTTTTGTTTCTCTATTTTCGTACTTCCTTTGTTGAACTTGCTATTTGGGGTCTAACCCCACTTGTTTTGCATGGTCAGGTTTCGAGTATCACTACCATATTTTCTAGGAAAGAATATTTTAGTCATTTCATAATTAATTAAATATTGTACAAGTGAATAATTATTTATTATACTATTTTATTATTGTTAGATGTTAGTTTATTATTTTGGACTTGTGTTAGTAGACCTAACTAGTTTAGTTTAGACTCATGGACCAACATATATTAATTATTAGAATTGAGCCCAACTAGAAGCCCATTGATTAGGAGGATAAATAGTTTAATTAAACCATTAGACTAGAACCTTACCTCTTAATTAATTCTTCATGAGAGGTCCCAAGGGGTATAATGGATATTACATAGTAGCTTGAGGAAGGGGCAAGGGGGCCGGCCTACTTAAAGAAGGGAAAAAAGTTTTTCTCTCCTCTTTTCATTTCAAATCAAGATCTAGAATTTTTCTCAACAAAATTCCTTCATTCCTACATTATTTTTCTACCAAATTTTATCCTAATTCCTTTCCAAATCACCATTGGAGGCTAGTGGAGCAAGGATCTAGAAGGAGGAAGCAAGGATCTACAAAGAGGAGTAAGGATCTACAAGTTGGAGGCCAATTTTATCACATTTAAAGGATGCATTAAAAATCCATCTCCCAATAAGTACAATTCAGTTTTTCTCTCTTCATTTAGGTTCTAAATCTGAAAATTAACCATCAAAAATAAATCCATATGCATAGGCTACCCATAGGATTTGGAATTGAGTTCATAGGAGCCTATTGAGAAAGTTATGGTACTTTTTGTGTCAGTTTTGGAAAAATTCTGAGATTGACACTTGTTGTGTTTGTCAATTAGTCCTATAGATCAATTAGGCATGTGTTTGGGTGTTTATGGCTTATGTCGTGTCCATAATTGGGTACGTGTAGGTCGTATCCTAATAATTTGGTGATACGTGTTGATTTGGGGGTTCTTCCTCCGACACGGGGCTTTGTGCAAGTCATATTTTGACACAAAAAAGTAGATATATGTTTGACTCTTAGTATTGTTCATAAATAATATTTTAGACTTGCTTGTGTCCTTTGGGGTACGTTTGGTTGTGTGGTGGACTCATGTCGCAAGCGTATCATAGATCTACTGTGATACGGGTGCGATGCACTCCACGTGTTTATTGCATTTTATTTCTAAATCTAATTTTTATTGTTCTTAGGTATTCATATATATATATATATATATATATATATATATATATTGTTATGTATACACATGTATTTATATGTGCTAGTGTATCAAGTATCTATATACCTATGTGTTGTATATATATATGTAGTTATTCATCTATATATATAGTAGCTATTTGTATAAATTATGTTATATATATATACTAGTATGTTATATATATATATATATGTGATGATTATATATATATTGGTATAGTTGAGAGAGGGTAAACATATATATATATAGTTGATATATATTGGTGTATATATGTATGTGTGTTGTTGTTGTTGTGTGTGTGTGTGCATTAGAGGAGGGAGATGAGGTTCGGCAAAGAGCAGTTTCCAGCAGCTGCAGCACTTTCCAGCAGCAGCTTCCCGTAGCAGCAGCAGCAGTAGGAGGTTCAGTAGCAGTTAACAAGGTAGTAAGGTTAGTTGATTAGTAGTATGGTTAGTCATTGTTACTAGTAGTTTGGTAGTAGTCAGTTAGTTCATAGTGAGTTGATAGTTTAAGGTGTAGTAACTAATTATTAAGTTATCTATACATATGTAATTTTGATATCTAGTATTAGTGATACTAATAGTGTTATATAGATATATACCTCTTGTGTATCCCTAGTTAGTTATATATATGTATTAATAGTTATAGATTAGTCTAGTAGGTGGTATTGTATTAGAAATACATATTAGTAGCTGGTTTTGAGTTGGGTAGCTAATGTATACTAGGTATCGTATTACCTTGAGATACCAAGGTAAATGCTAAGGTATTGAGGATATTCAAGGTATTCGGGTTTGGGTACCAAGATGAGTGTTTAGTGGTGTGATACCGAGTTGGTTCAAAGCTAAGTTATTCACATAGTATTTGGTAATCAGGATTAGTATAGTTATTATTGATTGAATATGCATATATAATAATTCATATCTCTTGTTTGCGTATCCTGAGATACGATATTTTAGTATCCTAGATTTAGCTTGTATGACCTAGTTTCATAGTTTATGAATCCAACATCATTGAGATAGACTCATGTAACCTAGAAATGGATAGTTTGACCAAGTTTGACCGGTTTGACTTAGAGTTGACCTAGTTTGACTGTTTTGACTTAGAAATGGCTCTTTTACCTAGAAGTTGACTAGTTTAACTTATTTTTATTCTGAAACCTTGTATTGATATTGTATTCCCTATCTAGGTCTTCGAGGCACCGTATCAGACATCTGTGAGACTATTTATCGGACTTCAGGCGAGTATATTCTCTGATAGTTTCTTATTTATGATATTCTCTATGTTCATTGTATCTAGTATAGATATCCATGATTTTTGACACGATGGTTACATAGATTGGTATATCCAGATCTCGTCATGAGATGTTATTCCTTGGTATATGGTGTATCTTGTGCAAGACTTATTTTATTATTTATCTTGTACATGTACAGACACTGATTCTCGGGGAGAGTCACGATCTTCCTGGAGAATCCTGTGCCATAGCGTTCCATGGTTGAATCCTCTATACCAATCGAGGGTGGAGAGTATTTTAGTACAGATATGTGATCATACCCTCCTTGTGCATGTATTGTTCCTTATGAGTGTTGATCATACACCGAACACATGATTAACCAGGCCTTTTACTCTTGTGCAAGTTTCTAAGCCGATCATATGTTAAAGATAGTACTCACACACTTAGTCATTAGTATTCTTGTTCATTGTCATATTGTTCATTCTCATATTTATTTAAAATATTTCCTTTATTGTATATCTCTTGTATCTATTATTGCATCTTGTATATTCACATATATTTACTGTTATATACTTTTTATCATTGATTAGAACTGCTGTTAGAGATGTACTTTGCTTCTTTTCTGACTGGATATATTTTTTCCAGATAACACTGAGGAGTGATACCCTACACATTACGGACCTCAGGATGTTTTGGGCTTAGAGTCATAGACCCTGGCTCAGGAGGGACTCTTCTCGACTAAGACAGATGACCCGAGACTTGTAGCTTCTTAAATTTCTCTTGTACTAGATTTGTCTCCAGCTTATTGCTTAGTATTTCTTCAGACTCATTTGATGTTATTATTTGACTCATGAGTTGTATGTGACTATTCTATTATTTATCATATTCGTGCTCATTTCTATCTTAGATCTGTGATTGAGTATATTGATATTGTTGGTGGCTCATTATATTGCGTTCTACCATCGATTCTGTGGCGTAGGCTGGGCGTTGTTCCCGACTTGCATCCCTACATCGGGTGTGGGTCATGATACATTTTTAGTTGTGGCCCATGCAGGTATTCGAGGTCGTAATTAGTGCAATTCATAGTGGTGATCTGAATTGAGTATTATTACGAGCCTGTTTCAGGATATAGGATATAGGCTATAGGATGAGAATACTCAATCACATCTAGAAAAAATTCTTTTGATTTTCAACTATTCTTTCTTGATATTGATATTTGATCTTTAAACAGTCCTTCCTTGAGTGCTTTACATCATGTGCCATATTGATTCTTTCTTTCACTTTATCTCAAGATGCCGCCTAAGACTAGATCGCAGCAGGGGAGAGCAGCGTCTGAGAGGTCTGCAACGTCCCGAGGGCCTACACTAGTCACTTCTCCGGTGATTGGAGTGTCAGCTGCTTTCGGAGGTCCACCTCCTACTCAGAGGATTGTGCTAGCTGTATCTGAGGGACTTCCACCTCCACCTTTTATGCCAAAAGATGCGACACAAATATTCTCATTGTTTCGCGAGATGCTGGAGGCGCAGAGGTCTAGTCTGAGGCACATCAGAGGTAGAACGACATCTTGCAGCAGGGCATCGAGAGTGCTCATCAGCTTGCTCGTGTCATAGTAGAGAGAGGAGTTTCGGTCCAGCAGCAGGTTGCTCCTCAGGTTGCTCAGCTTCGGCTAGACAACATTCAGGACTTCAAGAAGCTGGAGCCTAGGGTCCTCAAGGGGATGGAGGGCATCGTCTATGCTGATGATTGGCTCGAGGACATTAAGCATCTTATAAGGGTATCCCATCTTTCTAAGGATCTGAAGGTTGAGGCAGTAGGACTTCAACTGTTCAATGTCGCCCGCACTTGGTTCAGGAATGAGCTGATTCTAGTTGACACAGGACAGTCTTGGGAGGTGTTCAAGGACCTCTTCAAGAAGAAGTTCTTCCCGAGAAGACAAACTAGACTTGGGGAGGCAGTTTGAGAGCCTCATTCAGGGGAGTATGTCTGCGGAGGAGTACGCTACAGAGTTTGGCAGGCTAAGCTGATTTGTAAAGTATTTGGTGAGAGAGCCGGAGGTTCGGGCTATTCATTTTCATGAGGGTCTAAACTGGGAAGTAAAGATTCTCATTCCGTCTTTTTATGAGACATACTCGGAGATACTTGCGGAGGTACGCAAGGTAGAGTGAAGTTGGGTTTGAAGCCCAAGGGAGATTATGATTCTTTTCTGGGGGCCAACAACGGTGTAGTATCTGCCAAGCATCCTCATTTCCAGTCTAGGCCTTTCCAGTAGCCACAGTAGCACCAGACTCCAGCCAGGGCACTATTTTACAAGGCACCACAATAGCAGAGACAGTTACAATAAGCTTTCTGCCACTACTGCAAGAAGCCCGACCACATTTAGGAAGTTTACAGGAAGAGGTTGGGGGTTTGTTTGTATTGTGGTACTGAAGGGCAACAGCTGAAGGAGTGTCCTTCCAATCCTCGTCATGCAGTTCAGAGAGCAGCTTCAGCTCCGAGGACACAGTCGAAACCACCTGCAGTACAGCCGAGGGGACCGCTTTCGACACAGCAGCAGCGTTATATCCAGCATCAGCATCAGGGAGGTGCACGTCAGGGATGAGTGTTTGCTATGATAGTCGAGGAGGACGAGCCCACTGGAGATGTCATCGCAGGTTCTATTCTTCTTGATTCTATTCCAGCTTTAGCTTTGTTTGATAGTGGTGCTTCCCATAGTTTTGTATCTGTTTCTTTTACTCTGAAGCATGGTTTGGTTGCTGAGTCTTTGCTTAGGCCTTGCAAGATCATGACCGGGGGAGGCATTATCCTGGTTAATAATATTTACAAGGATCGGAGAGTTACTCTGGGAGGCCGAGAGTTGAGTGCGTGTCTACTTGTAATGCCACTTCTGAGCTACAATATTGTACTCGGGATGGATTGGTTGAGTAGGCACCGTGCTAGTATAGATTGTAGAGGAGGTAGAGTTTTATTTGGTCTGCCAGGAAAGCCAGAGTTTGAGTTTGCTAGAGGAGGTACAGAGCAGGAAGAAGGCATTATTTGTGGAGCTATGGTGGAAGACAAGGAGTTGTCGCATCCGTTGATAGTAGAGTTCTTGGATGAATTTCTTGAGGAATTGCCAGGATTGTCGCCAGATCGAGATGTTGAATTCTCTATAGATTTGGTACCTGGTGCAGAACTAATTTTGCAGCATATCTATAGAGTAACCAATAGCGAGATGGTCGAGCTGAAAAAGCAGGTGGACAAATTACAAGATAATGGGTTTATCAGATCGAGTTCTTCACAGTGGGGAATCCTGATATTATTTGTACCGAAGAAGGATAGATCAGTGCGCATGTGCATTGATTACAGGACATTGAATAATCTCACTATCAAGAATAAGTACCCTTTGCCATAAATTGATGACTTATTCGATTAGTTGAGTGGTGCCAAGGTATTTTCTTTGATAGACTTGAGATCAGGCTACCACCAAGTGAAAGTAAAGCCGGAGGACATATCGAAGACTACTTTTAGAACTTGGTATGGTCAGTATGAGTTTATGGTGATGTCGTTTGGGTTGACTAATGTCCCAGGGGTATTTATGAATTTAATGAACAAGGTATTCCATCAGTACCTTGACAAGTTCGTGGTGGTGTTCATCGATGACATACTCATATACTCGAAGACACCAGAGGAGCACGAGGAGCATTTGCAGATTGTATTGGATGTGCTGAGGAAGGAGAAGCTGTATGGAAAGCTTTCCATGTATGAGTTCTTCCTAGACAAGGTGGAGTTCTTGGGGCATATTGTAACTGGTGATAGTATTTCAGTAGATCCGAAGAAGATCATAGTAGTGGATACTTGGAAGACCCTGAGTTCGGTAGCAGAGATCAGGAGTTTCTTGGGATTGGCAGGCTACTACAGGAAGTTTGTGCAAGAATTTTTGAGAATTGTCGAGCCGATGACCAGACTCACCAGGAAGGATGTAGAGTTTGTTTAGACGGAGGATTTCCAGTTTGATTTTTAGGAATTGAAGAAGAGGTTGACGTCTGCTCCTATTTTGACGTTGCCATCAGGGTCTGGAGGTTTCACTATTTATAGTGATGCATCGGGGAAATATTTGGGTTGTGTTCTTCAGTAGAATAGGAAAGTAATAGCCTATGCATCCAGAAAATTGTGTCTTCATGAGAAAAACTATCCTACAGATAATTTGGAGTTGGCAGCAGTCATCTTTGCCCTGAAGTTATAGAAACACTATTTTTACGGAGAGCGTGTGGAGATCTTCACAGACCACAAAAGCTTGAAGTACGTTTTCATATAGAAGGAGTTGAACATGAGGCTGCGTCGGTAGCTGGAACTGATAAAGGATTTTGATATATCTTTACAGTATCATCCTGGGAAAGCCAATATAGTTGCCGATGCCTTGAGCAAGTATCCGGTAGCTATATTTTTAACGCAGGATCAATATTTGTTGGAGGACTTGGAGAGCTTGGGCATTGAGGTAATAGTTCTTTGTTTTTCTATACAGATATGGAGATTACAGATACACTCAGATTTGATGGACAGGATCAAGGCAGCATAGTATGAGGATGTATCTCTGAGGAGCATCAGAGCTCATGTGAGGAGGATTGGAGGATGATTTCACCATTGCTGAGGATGGTTCTTTACGGCATGGAGTTAGATTGTGTGTGCCTAGTGGGGAGCTGCGTGAGGAGGTATTGCAGGAAGCACATCGCTCTTAGTATTCCATAAATCTAGGTGCCAACAAGATGTATCGGGATATGCGAGAGAGTATATGGTGGTATGGCATAAAGAGGGGAGTGGCACAGTTTGTATCCAGATGCTTAGTGTGCCACCAGATGAAAGCCGAGAGGCAGAGGCCAGGAGGTTTACTTCAGCCATTACCCATTCCAGAGTGAAGTGGTAATACATTACTATTGATTTTGTGTCCGGACTACCACGATCTCCAGAAGGAAAAGATACGATTTGGGTCATCTTTGATAGGTTGACCAAGTTGGCCCACTTTTTGCCTTTCAAGGTGGGTTTGTCTACGGAGAAGTTGGCAGAGATATATGTGAGGCAGATCGTCAGGATACATGGAGTTTCCGTCAGCATAGTCTCGGATCGAGATAGTCGTTTTACTTCTCATTTCTGGAGGAGTTTGTAGGCGAGTTTGGGCACTCAGCTCAAGTTCAGTACTACATATCATTCCCAGACAGATTGGCAGTCAGAGAGAACTATTCAGACTCTCGAGGATATGCTGTGCAGTTGTGTACTAGATTTCAGGGGGTTCTTGGGAGGACCATCTCTATTTGGTAGAGTTTGCTTACAACAACAGCTACCAGGCTAGTATAGAGATGTCACTATTTGAAGCTCTGTATGGTCGGAGATGTCGTACTCCCTTGTCATGGGACGATATTGGAGACAGAGTTTTGCTTGGGCCAGAGATGGTTGCGGATGCAGCAGAGAAGGTTAAGTTGATCATAGACAGACTTCGAGTGGCGCAGGACAGACATTAGCATTAGGCCGATAGCCAGCGGAGACTTTTGGAGTTTGAGGTATAATTTTTGATTTTGTTTTGTGCTTGTTGTTGGTTATTTGTTATAGATTACGTTCTTAAGGTTGTGTTTTATTTATGGTGGATGGTTTGGTGTTTCTGAGAATTTCTCCGACACGAGGCACGATTCGCTTCGGTTGAGGCAGGAAGCTTAGTCCGCGATTCATCGAACCTTTCACTATTCTATAGAGGGTTGGCGTCGTTGCTTATAGACTAGACTTGCCACCTGCCTTGGAGTAAGTGCATAACGTATTTCACGTGTCCCAGTTAAGATGGTACGTGGCGGATCATAGTCACGTGTTAGGTCACTCGGTGATAGAGGTGGGCCCTACTCTCAGCTATCCAAAGCAGCCAGTTGAGATTCTAGATCAGAGAGAGAAGGTGCTGAGGAACCAGACTATTCCTTTGGTACACGTCGCATGGAGGCATCACTCTCCGCGATAGTCTACCTGGGAGAGAGATGATGAAATACAATAGCGTTATCCATATTTGTTTGTGCCTAGAGGTATGTTCTGATATGTTCTTTCCTAGTTCTGTTCTGTTGTTTTATTTTGTTTTGTTCTGTTATTTTTTGGGATAGTTTTCGTCTTTAAATTTTAAGGACAAAATTATTTTAAGGAGGGTAGACATGTCACTACCATATTTTCTAAGAAAGGGTATTTGGTCAATTTATAATTAATTAAATATTATGCATATGAATAATTATTTATTGTATTATTTTATTTTTTTTAGATGTTAGTTTATTATTTTGAACTTGTATTATTGGACCTAATTAGTTTAGTTTAGACTCATGGACCAACATGTATTAATTGTTAGAATTGAGCCCAACTAGAAGCCCATTGATTAGGGGGATGATTAGTTTAATTAAACCATTAGACTAGAAGCTTCCCTCCTTAATTATTTCTTCATGAGAGGTCCAAAGGGATATAATGGACATTACATAGTATCTTGAGGAAGGGACAAGGGGGCCAACCTACTTAAAGAGGGGAGAAAAGTTTTTCTCTCCTCTTTTTATTTTAAATCTAGATCTAGAATTTTCCTCAACCAAATTCCTTCATTCCTACATCATTTTCCTACCAAATTTTATCCTAATTCATTCCCAAATTACCATTGGAGGCTAGTGGAGCAAGGATTTAGAAGGAAAAAGCAAGGTTCTACAAAGAGGAGCAAGGATCTACAAGTTGTTGGCCGATTTTATCATATTTGGAGGTTACATTGGGAATCCATCTCCCAATATGTATAATTCAATTTTTTTCCTTTATTTAAGTTCTAAATATGAGAATTAACCATGAGAAATCAACCCATATACATAGGATACCTATAGAATTTGGAATTGAGTTCATAGGAGGCCTATTGAGAAAGTTATGGTACTTATTGTGTCAATTTTGGAGGAATTCCTAGATTAACACTTGTTGTATTTGTTAATTGGTCCTATAGATCAATTTTGCATATGTTTGTGTCTAGTGTCATATCCACATTTGGGTACGTGTAGGTCGTATCCCAATAATTTGGTGATACGTGTTAATTTGGGGGTTTTCCCTCTGACACGGGGCTTTGTGCATGTCATATTTTGACACGGACACGTAGATATATGTTTTACTCTTCGTATTGTTCATAAATAATATTTTAGACTTGCTCGTGCCCTTCGGGGTACGTTTGGTTGTGTGGTGGACTCGTATCGCAAGCGTATCATAGATCTAGTGTGATACGGGTGCGATGCACTCCACGTGTTTGTTGCATTTTATTTCTAAATCTAATTTCTATTTTTCTTAGCTCTTGTAGTAGATGTATTCATATACATTTATATATATATATATATATATATATATATATATATATATATATATATATATATATATATATATATATATTGTTATGTATACACATGTATTTATATGTGCTAGTGTATCAAGTATCTATATACCTATGTGTTGTATATGTATATGTAGTTATTCATCTATATATATAGTAGCTATTTGTATAAGTTATGTTATGTTATATATATATATATATATATATATATATATATATATATATATATATATATATATATATACTTGTATGATTATATATATATTGGTATAGTTGAGAGAGGGTATACATATATATATATATATATATATATATATATATATATATATATATATATATATATATATAGTTGATACATATTGGTGTATATATGTATGTGCGTTGTTGTGTGTGTGTGTGTGTGCAATAGAGGGGGGAGATGCGGCTCGGCAGAGAGCAACTTTTAGCAGCAGCAGCCGCAGCTTATAGAAACAACAGCAGCAGCCGCAGCTTATAGAGAAGCAGCAGCTGTAGCCGGAACTAATAGAAGCAGCTGCAGCTGCAGCAGTTTCCAGCAGCAGCTTCCCGCAGCAGCAGCAGCAGGTTCAGTAGCAGTTAGCAAGGTAGTAAGGTTAGTTGGTTAGTAGTATGGTCAGTCATTGTTACTAGTAGTTTGGTAGTAGTCAGTTAGTTCATAGTGAGTTGATAGTTTGAGGTGTAGTAACTACTTATTAAGTTATCTATACATATGTAATTTTGATATCTAGTGATAGTATACTATTAGTGTTATATAGATATATACCTCTTGTGTATCCATAGTTAGTTATATATATGTATTTGTCACGTCCCAGTCCCAAAAATACACGGGACCCGACCACGTGGCAATAGCCAGTTGTCACGTCTCCGAGGATATCCCAATTTAATGGATCCTAACGAAGAGTGCTACGCTGTCCTAAAATACTAACATGTCCAATATCAATCAACAACAGGTAGTCGAATCTCATCCATAAAATAATCAGCAAGAAGTACTAAAGTAAATACTGGAACATAAACGCCAGTCTCCAATATCATAGTACAACCAAGAATGTCTGGTGGGAACAAACCCACTACTAGGACGAAAATAAAGTACTGAATAACAGATAAAAAGAGTAATGACTAGGGCATCTGCTGACTAGATAAAGATACTCCCAATCCTAGGCAGAAGTCCTACCAACTGATCACGAAAACTCTGACGGTAGCACCTCTAGCTCCTCCGCGGTGGCGTACCTCGTCTCCTGTCCTGGGCCGTACATTGTGGGGTAATATGTCTCGTCCAAATCTGGAAAGGTACCAGGTCCTTAGAGGGACGTAATAAGATACTTAGAAGCATGCCATATATATAAATACTGAATAAAATAAATAAAGGGTGTGCTAACCATCTAAGTGAATGCAATGTGAGGACAACATTGGTACGTATGGGTAGGCGTAGGCATATAACGTCCAACACTCCGAAGCGAGTGGTAGCAGTACAGTATATCGTCCATATCGCTCCATAGAACGTAGAAGCAGTATAGTATATTGTCTATATTGCTCCAAAGAATGTGGCAGCTGTGTAAAGGAAGTTATTAGATCTGTGGCTCCTCTGGATACTACGGATTCCAATGTGTGTATCCCATTCGCCTACTAGTTGTCCTCTCCGCCCAATATAGATATACAAATCGAATACTCGACGTGCATATGATGTATCTATATGCCAAGTATCTATAATCATATAATCCTGAATTACGTACTAAACTATTATGCATGTCATACCCTGATAGCTAGTCGAGTACGCGAACTCGTATCCCAATATGAATTTGTCATCGTGAAACGTGTAAGAGTGTTAGGTCTCGGAAGATATAAGAGTATCCTCCAAATGGGGTGAGTCTGCTAATAACTAGGTCAAGTACACTACTCATCGACGCATCCGTCGACCGCACCCGAGTCAACCTCGGATACGCACAGTCATATAAAATAAAGCAACAAGATATCATACAGCATATGCATCATTTAATTTAAACAGTAAATATGGCAAGGTATCTTGCCTGGGTCCTCAAGCTGTGAATGCCAATAGCCTGCTCCTGCAGTATCTCCTGGCTGGTCCAGTGACCCTAAATATATAATATAATATAGAAATTCTAACATCAGACACTAAAGCAATACATACACCAATTACGACGCTGCTCTTGGTACTGACGCAAGGGTCACGGTTGGTCGACTATAGTGTCGTGTGTGCACGTAGCTAGATGCACGCGTGTCCTGTCCTTAGTTACCGTGTCTCTCGCGACAATAAGTTACCAAGTTATGGTTTTTACGGAACTACTTGTTTTGTACGAATACACGTCCTTATTTTCCATGTTAAGTGTACTTGATCTATGTCTAGATTTTTAGGTGAATTACTAGTCTTTCATAATAGGTCATATATTTAGGGTAATTACTAATATATTTATTATCATCTAATCTAATTAACATATATGCATACGCATCTATATTGTTTCATATTAATTAGTTTGTCTCGATACAAGACACGATGACACGACGACTTGATGATACAACTATACCACGATACAATGAAGAAGAGAAACTAGAGAACGAGTACCTAGTTGGCTGAACGAGGGGGTCTGCTCGTCGACGTGCATGCTCTTCGACGGTCGGTGGTAGCTCCGGCGTTGAGCAGCAACCAACGGTAGTGGCGGCAGTAACTGCTGCAGGTGAAGCAGCGGCAACAACGACTTTGCAGCGACGGCTTTGGCTGGTTGGGACATTGCTGGTTGGGGCGAGGAAGGTGTTGCTGGTCGGGTTGGCAGTGCTGGAGGCGGTGGTGGTGGCTGAGGGCAGTCGGGCGGCTTGAGGGAAGTCAGCTAGGGGTCGGGTTATGATGATGCGGGTGGTGTAGTTTGAGTGGCCGACGGCGTTGGGTGGTAGGGAAGGCGGTCAGGAGGCAGTGCAGGCGGAAGGGGGGGTCTGCGGTGGTGGTGGCTTGAGGTGGTGATAGCTCTGT
This sequence comes from Iris macrosiphon, assembly GCA_036927795.1. NCBI lineage: Eukaryota > Viridiplantae > Streptophyta > Magnoliopsida > Asparagales > Iridaceae > Iris > Iris macrosiphon. Next base: position 66,350,072 of record JAYESA010000004.1, on the reverse strand, counting down.
CCGGTGGGGAAGGGAGTAGGGTGCTTGGCAAGGGGGGTGTTCGGCTAGAGTTTGGAGATGGTGGTGATGATTTTGATTTTAGGATTTTTAGTAGAGAAAATATATATATTTATATAGGAGGAGAATTATGGGCTAACCTCAGGATTTGGGCCGACCATTATCTACATGAAGGGGTGTACATGGGCTTGGTTAGGACATGTTTTGGGTTAACTTGGCCTCCAATTTAATTAGATTAAAAATATTATGCAAGGAATTCTTTTAACGAATATTGCGTAGCTAAAATGAAACACAATAACGAGTGTTTAGGAGTTACACAAGGGTCAGGTGGGAAGTCTGGCATGTCTAGGAGATGTGTATTTAATTAGTTTGAGGGTAACTGCTAGTGTAGCGCTCCAAACATCAAAGCTACGGTACGGTGTATTAAGACATATAATTGTTGCACATTAATCCTAATTGTATCCAAATTAATCCTAGTCTCATAATCTAAATTAAAATGATCCTAAATTGGTCGAGGGGGTTTACAATCTACCCTCCTTAGAGCATTTCGTCCTCGAAATTAAAATATACGTATGGTAAGAACTACTAATTGAAATTAAAAAGCTATAACGTACCTAGTCCTTCGAAGAGATGTGGATAGCACTGTCGAATATCCTCCTTTCGTTCCCAGGTTGACTCGCCTGGTGCATGATGCCTCCATGCGACATAGACTAGAGGGATAGTCTGACCTCGCAATACCTTTTTACTTCTATCCAGAATCTCAACAGGCTCTTCTTGGTATGACAAACTCGGGCCGACTGTGATCTCTGAATGATCAAGCACATGACTCAGATCTGGCATGTACCTCCTTAGCTGTGATACATGGAAGACGTCATGCACTCCCTCCAAAGTCTGTGGTAAGGCTAACCTATAAGCAACCTCTCCGATGCGTTCTAACACATCGAATGGTCCGATGTACATCGGACATAGCTTTCCTCTTCCTCCAAATCTGATAGTCCCTAGAGTAGGTGAGATCTTTAGAAATACATGATCTCCAACCTGGAACTCTAGGGGTCGTCGATGGGCATTCTCCCAATGCTTTTGTCTGTCCTGTGCTGCTCGCAGGTGCCCTTGGATCTTCTTAACCTTCTCCACTGTACGAACAACCAACTCTGGCCCTAGAATCTGTCTCTCGCCTATATCACTCCAACATACTGGGGAACGACACTTCCTTCCATATAATTCTTCATAGGGAGCCATCTGGATGCTTGCTTGATAGCTATTATTGTAGGAAAATTTAACCAAATGCAAATGGTCCTCCCATGATCCTCCGAAATCAAGCATGCACGCTCTTAACATGTCTTCCAATGTCTAAATGGTGCGCTCGGACTAGCCATCGTTTTGTGGGTGATACGATGTGCTAAACTTTAGGCGGGTACCAAGACTCTCTTGCATACTCTGCAAAAAGTAAGATGTAAATCTCGTATCCATGTCAGACACGATACTAACTAGCACTCCATGCAGTCGTACAATCTCCCTCATGTACATATCTGCTAAGACCTCTGTAGATTGTCCAACTCTGAAGGGTAAAAAGTATGCAGACTTGGTGAGTCTATCTACGATTACCCACACTGTATTGCGACCACTAGGACTCCTCGGAAAGCTCGTAACAAAGTCCATAGTGATGTGCTCCCACCTCCACTCCGGTATCGGGAGCAGTTGAAGTAAACCAGCAGACCTCTGATGCTCAGCCTTGACCTGTTGGCACACCAGATACTTCACCACAAAGTGGGCTATTTCTCTCTTCATTCCATGCCACCAGTAGTACTGCCTTAAGTCTATGTACATCTTCGTGCCTCCTGAATGAATAGAGTATGTTGAACAGTGTGCCTCTGACATCAGTTCCTGATAAAGTTCTCCATTTGGAACATAGAGACGATCTCCACATCTCAAAGTTCCGTCTTCATGTATATGTAATCCTGTTTGTATTTCAACCTCTGTCCTCTTTCGAAGCCTCTGGAATCTGGCATCTGTCGGCAAGGCAGCCTTGATCCTCTCTACTAATGTCGATTGCAACTGAAAACTCGACAACTGTCCATCTATTCCGGGCATAATGATATCTATACCCATCTGCTCTAGATCTCTCAACAGATGTTGTTGGGTAGTCAAGAAAAATGCCATGGGTCTCATGCTTAACGCGTCAGCTACTACGTTGGTCTTTCCCGGATGGTACTGTAGCTCAATGTCAAAGTTTGTCATCACCTCGAGCCAACGTCTTTGTCTCTGGTTCAGGTCTTTCTGGCTGTAGACGTACTTTAGGCTCTTGTGATCAGTGAATATCTCCACTCTTTCTCCGTATAGATAGTGCCTCCATAGCTTCAAAGCAAATATCACTACGGCAAGCTCCAAGTCATGAGTGGGATAGTTCTTCTCATAGGTCCTTCACTGTCTAGAGGCATATGCCACAACCTTTCCATGCTGCATCAAGACGCATCCTAATCCTTTTCCGGATGTATCATAATAGATTACGAATCCTCCGATTCCAGATGGTATGGTCAAGATAGGTGCTGTAGTAAGACGCTTCTTCAGCTCATCGAACGCTGTCTGACACTCCTCTGTCCAGGTGTACTCCTGCTTCTTACGGGTCAAGCGTGTCATCGGTTCTGCGATATTCGCGAAGTTCTCCACGAACCTCCTATAATATCCGATAAGTCCTAGGAAACTCCTCACCTCTGAGCCATTAGTAGGGGTTGGCCATGTCTCTACTGATAAAATCTTTGCCGAATCTACTGAAATACCTTCTCCTGAGATGACGTGTCCAAGAAAAGTGACACGATCTAAGAGAAACTCGTACTTGTCAGCTTGGCATAAAGCCTCTCTCTCCTCAGGGTCTCTAATACTAGTCTCAAGTGCTCTTCGTGCTCCTCGTGGTTCTTCGAATACACCAAGATGTCGTCGATGAAGACTACCACGAACTGGTCTAAGTATTGGTGGAAGACTCTGTTCATCAAGTTCATAAATACGACAGACGTATTTGTTAGTCCGAAAGGCATCACCAAGAACTCGTATTGACCATAACGAGCCCTGAAAGCTGTCTTTTGGATGTCTTCTCTTCGCACCTTTACTTGATGATAACCCGATCTTAAGTCAATCTTTGTGAACACCACTGCTCTTGTCAGCTAGTCAAACAAATCATCAATCCGTGGCAGAGGGTACTTGTTCTTGATGGTCAAAGCATTAAGGGCTCTGTAATCAATGCATATACGTACTGTCCCATCCTTCTTAGGTACAAACAATACTGGTGCTCCCCAGGGTGATACACTAGGACGGATAAATCCCTTGCTCTGCAACTCCGCTAATTGTAGCTTTAGCTCATCTAGTTCCTTCTTTGCCAATCGGTATACATTAGAAGACACTAATGCTGCTCCGGGTACTAGCTCAATAGTGAACTCTACGTCTCTATCTGGCAGTAAGCTTGACAATTCTTTAGGAAAAACATCCTCGAATTCTGCAACTATTGGTGGGGGTACCATCTCCATAGCCATGTAAGTTCCAGCTATATGCCCTACTCCTTGTTCGACGGTCCCTCGTATGTACTCGAACTCCGGTTGATCTGGCGGTCTGAAAGTAACGCTACTCTTCCGGCAGTCTAGTACGGTATTATACTGACTTAACCAGTCCATGCCTAACACGACGTCAAAGTTTGGCATGGGTAATACCAAGAATCGTGCTAGCATCTCTCTAGCACATATGACTACCGAGCACGTTCTAATAGTGCTGGTAACCGGCACGATACCTCCTCCGGTAAGAATCTTCTAACTCTTAGGTAAGAGGGAAGTAGCTACTCTATGCATTGCTATGAATCTACTAGATATGAACGATAGTGTAGCTCCAGAATCAAATAATACAGTTGCAGGTAATGATGCAACTAAAATGGTACCTGTGATAGTTTTCCCTTCTGTTTCCTCCTCAGTAGCTGCTAGTTCAAAGGCCTGTCCGTGCCTCTGTCCACCAGTCTGCTGTTGGGCTCGATCAAACTGTGCCTCCTGTGGGGCCAAAGGTGGTACCGTCTGAAATCCTCCGGGTGCTGGTGGACGCTGGCCTCCTGGCGGGGGTAGTATCCTCGGGACTGGTGCTGCTGGCCTCTGTCCTGTCTGCGATGCTGCCTCTCTACGCTGTGGGAAGTCTTGGACTTGGTGCTGGCTTTATCCATAAATCAGGCATGTCCTTAGTCTCTTTTGGCAGTCCTTCTCGTAATGTCCTCTCTTACCACAGTGGTAGCAAGTCGAAAGCTACTTTTGCTGGTAAGGTGTTGTCCTCTGCTGTGTCTGTGCTCCGGGGCGACGGATCGGTCCTTCTGCTCCGGGATGGGCTCTGGCTGGTATGGTCTTGCTGGAACATCTTGCTCCTCTGCCGATAGCCTCCTGGATCCTCGCCTCTGAAAGAACCTCCTCATTAGAAATCCTTGCCTGTGTGGTCGTATACCTCTTTAGCTCGAAAGTGAGGCCGTGATAGAATCTCTGGGCCTTCTCTAGATCATTGGGTATCAGGACGGCACCAAATCTGCTAAGACGGCTAAACTCTATGTCATATGCGTCAACAATCATATTCCCTTGTTCTAGGTATAGGAACTGGGAGTACAGGGCATTTCTGACTGTAGCTGGGAAATACTTCGTATTGAAGTATTCTAAGAACTGTTCTCAAGTCTGGTTCTTGCCTACACTGCGCTCAATAGAATCCCACCAGTGATGGGCGTTGCCTTTTAGTTGGGCCCTCACTGCGGTCATCCAAAGGTCTGGATGCAGTTGTGAAGCCTCTAGTAGCATCTCCGTATTGGTGACCCAATCAGAGATCTCCTCTATAGTCTCGTTGCCCGAAAAAGTATTTGGGCCCATCTGGCGGAACCATCGTACAGTACCAACTGTCTGAGCTGGTGGAGGTACTGGTACTGGTGCTGTGACAGGTATCCTCTTTAGTACTGTCATCAAACTCTATCTCAATATCTCGGTCTGATGCCACTGTGCTTGCATCATAGTCTAGAAGAACTGAAGCATCTATAGCTGTCCATCTAATTGTGGCATCTGAGGTGGATAAGGTGGAGGTGGTGGTAATAGAACCTTTGGCTGTGTAGTAGGTATCTCCTCAGATGTCGACCTCTCAGTTTGCGGCATCGGTGTAGCTCCCGAAGTTTGGCCCTCAAAATGCTGCATGGGGATTGTCTGGGAAGTCTGTCCCTCGTGCTGCTGTGTAGGATCGCCCTGAGAAGTCTCGCGCCAATGTATCAGCGGGACCTGTTGAATTACCGGGGCCTGCTTTGGTGGTTGCCCTCCAGGTGGTCCCTAGGATATCTTCTCTCTCTGGGTGGTGTCGGTTGGCACCACGGCATAGGGTGCTCCTCGTCCACTGCGCAAGTTTATCTTGCTGCAAGAGATAGGACTTCATTAAAAAGAGTACGGAATCAAGCAAACAGGATGCAGATATTTAGAAGTAACACGAAGGAATCCAAAGACGTAATCAAAGTGGATGAGACATAGTAATTTCTATCCTATTGCAGGCATCACTAGGCATTTTACCATAGCACAAGCGAATAACGTTGACCTACATGGGCTACCACTAAAAATATGTCACGCCCCAATCCCAAAAATATACGGGACCAGGCCACGTGGCAATAGCCAGCTGTCACGTCTCCGAGGATATCCCAATTTAATGGATCCTAACGAAGAGTGCTACGCTGTCCTAAAATACTAACATGTCCAATATCAATCAACAACACGTAGTCGAATCTCATCCACAAAATAATCAGCAAGAAGTACTAAAATAAATACTGGAACATAAATGCCAGTCTCCAATATCATAATACAACCAAGAATGTCTGGTGGGAACAAACCCACTACTAGGATAAAAATAAAGTACTAAATGACAGATAAAAGGAGTAATGACTAGGGCATCTACTGACTAGATAAAGATGCTCCCAATCCTAGGCAGAAGGCCTACCAACTGATCACGAAAACTCTGACGGTAGCACCTCTATCTCCTCCGCGATGGCGTACCTCGTCTCCTGTCCTGGGCCGTACACTGTGGGGTAATATGTCTCGTCCAAATCTGGAAAGGTACCAGGTCTTCAGAGGGATGTAACAAGATACATAGAAGCATGCCATATATATAAATACTGAATAAAATAAATAAAGGGTATGCTAGCCATCTAAGTGAATGCAATATGAGGATAACATTCGTACGTATGGATAGGTGTAGGCATATAATATCCAACACTCCGAAGAGAGTGGCAGCAGTACAATATATCGTCCAAATTGCTCCGAAGAACGTGGCAACAGTAGAGTATATCGTCCATATCGCTCTGAAGAACGTAGTAGTAGTGTAAAGGAAGTTATTGGATCCGTAGCTCCTCTGGATACTACGGATTCCAATGTGTGTATCCTATACTCCTACTAGTTGTCCTCCCCGCCAAATATAGATATATAAATCGAATACTCGACGTCCATATCACGTATCTATATGCCAAGTCTCTACAATCATATAATCCTGAATTACGTACTAAACCGTAATACATGTCATACACCCTGATAGCTAGTCGAGTACGCGAACCTGCATCCCAATATGAATTTGTCATCATAAAACTTGTAAGAGTGTTAGGTCTCGAAAGATATCAGAGTATCCTTCCAATGGGGTAAGTCTGCTAGCAACTAAGTCAAGTACACTACTTATCGACGCATCCGTCGACCGCACCCGAGTCAATCTCGGACGCGCACAGTCATATAAAATAAAGCAACAAGATATCATACAACATATGCATTATTTAATTTAAACAGTAAATATGATAAGGTATCTTTTCTGGGTCGTCAAGCTGTGAATGCCAATAGCCTGCTCCTGCAGTATCTCCTGGCTAGTCCAGTGACCCTAAACATACAATATAATATAGAAATTCTAACATCTGACACTAAAGCAATACATACACCAATTATGACGCTGCTCTTAGTACTGATGCAAGGGTCACGGTTGGTCGACTACAGTGTCGCGTGTGCACGTAGCTAGATGCACGCGTGTCCTGTCCTCAGTTACCGTGTCTCTCGCGACAATAAATTACCAAGCTATGGGTTTTACGGAACTACTTGTTTTGTACGAATACACGTCCTTATTTCCTATGTTAAGTGTACTTGATCTATGTCTAGATTTTTAGGTGAATTACTAGTCTTTGATAATAGGTCATATATTTAGGGTAATTACTAATGTATTTATTATCATCTAATTAACATACATGCATACGTATTTATATTGTTTCATATTAATTAGTTTATCTCGACACAAGACACGATGACTTGATGATACAACTATACCACGATACAATAAAGAAGAGGAACTAGAGAACGAGTACCTAGTTGGCTGAATGAGGGGGTCTGTTCGTCGATGTGCACGCTCGTCGGCGGTCGGTGGTGGCTTCGACGTCGAGCAACAACCAACGGCAATGGCGACAGTAACTGCAGCAGCGGCGGCAGTGGCGGCTTTGGCTGGCTGGGACGCTGCTGGTCGGGGGGGGGGGGGGCGAAGGTATTGCTGGTCGGGTTGGCAGTGCTGGAGGCGGTGGTGGGGGCTGAGGGCAGTCGGGCGGCTTGGGGGAAGTCGGTTAGGGGTCGGGTGATGATGATGCGGGTGGTGTAGTTTGAATGGCCGGCGGCGTTGGGTGGTAGGGAAGGCGATCAGACGACTGTGCAGGTGGAAGGGGCGGTCTGTGGTGGGGGTGGCTTGAGGTGGTGGTGGCTCTGTCCGGTTGGGAAGGGAGTAGGGTGCTCGGCAAGGGGGGGTTCGGCTATAGTTTGGAGATGGTAGTGATGATTTTGATTTTAGGGTTTTTAGTAGAGAAAATATGTTTAGTTATATAGGAGGAGTATTATGGGCTAACCTCAGGATTTAGGCAATCCAGGGCTCTTTGGAGTGGGGCTTGTCTACATGAAGGGGTGTACATGGGCTTGGTTAGGTCTTGTTTTGGGTAAACTTGGCCTCCAATTTAATTAGATTAAAAATATTGTGCAAGGCGTTCTTTTAACGAATATTGCGTAGCTAAAATGAAACACAATAACAAGTGTTTAGGAGTTACACAATGGTCAGATGGGTAGTTTGGCATGTCTAGGAGATGTGTATTTAATTAGTTTGAGGTTAACTGCTAGTGTAGCACTCCAAACATCAAAGCTACGGTACGGTGTATTAAGACATATCATTGTTGCACATTAATCCTAATTATATCCAAATTAATCCTAGTCTCACAATCTAAATTAAAATAATCCTAAATTGGTCGAGGGGGTTTACAGTATTAGTAGTTAGAGATTAGTCTAGTAGGTGGTATTGTATTAGAAATACATATTAGCAGATGGTTTTGAGTTGGGTAGCTAATGTATAATAGGTATCGCATTACCTTGAGATACCAAGGTAAATACCAAGGTATTGAGGATATTCAAGGTATTAGGGTTTGGGTACCAAGATGAGTGTTTAGTAGTGCGATACCGAGTTGGTTCAAAGCCAAGGTATCCACATAGCATTTGGTGATCAAGATTAGTATAGTTATTATTGATTGAATATGCATATATGATAATTTATATCTCTTGTTATCGTATTATGAGATATGATATCTTAGTATCCTAGATTTAGCTTGTATGACCTAGTTTTATAGTTTATGAATCCAACATCATTGAGATAGACTCATGTAACCTAAAAATAGGTAGTTTGACCAAGTTTGACCGATTTGACTTAGAGTTGACCTAGTTTGACTATTTTAACATAGAAATGACTCTTTGACCTAGAAGTTGACTAGTTTAACTTATTTTCTTTCCGAAACCTTGTATTGATGTTGTATTCCCTATCTAGGTCTTCGAGGTACCGTACCAGACATCTGTGAGACTATTCAGTGGACTTCAGACGAGTACATTCTTTGATAGTTTCTCATTTATGATATCCTCTATGTTCATTGTATCTAGTGTAGATATCCATGATTTCTTGACACGATGGTTACACGGATTGGTATATCCAGATCTCGTTATGAGATATTATTCCTTGGTATATGGTATATCTTATGTAAGCCTTGTTTTATTGTTTAACTTGTACATGTACAGACACTGATTGTTGGTGAGAGTCGCTATCTTTATGGAGAATCCCGTGTCATAGCGTACCATAGTTGGATCCCCTATACCAGTCGGGGGTGGAGAGTATTTTAGTGTAGATATGTGATCATACCCTCCGTGTACATGTCTTGTTCCTTGTGAGTATTGATCATACACCGCACGTATGATTAACCAGGCCTTTTACTCTTGTACAAGTTCCTAAGCCGATTACTTGTTAAAACTAGTACTCACACACTTAGTCATTAGTATTCTTGTTTATTGTCATATTGTTTACTCTCGTATTTATTTATAGTATTTTCTTTATTGTATATCACTTGTATCTATTATTACATCTTGTATATTCACATCTATTTACTGTTACATAGTTTTTATTGTGGATTAGAACTGCTGTTAGAGATGTACTATGCTCCTTTCCTAACTAGATATATTTTTTCCAGATAACGCTAAGGAGTGGTACCCTACACATTACGGAACTCAGGATGTTGTGGTCATAGAGTCAGAGACCCTGGCTTAGGAGGGACTTATCCCGACTGAGACAGATGACCCGGGACTTGTAGCTTCTTAGTTTTCTCTTGTACTGAATTTGTCTCCAGCTTATTGCTTAGTATGTCTTTAGACTCATTAGTGTTATCATTTAACTCATGAGTTGTATGTGACTATTCTATTCTTTATCATATTCGTACTTATTTCCATCTTAGATCTTTGATTGAGTATATTGATATTGTTGGTGGCTTATTATATTGCTAGATTAATTACCCAAACAACGTTCTACCGTCGATTCTGCGGCGTAGGCTAGGCGTTGTTCCCGACTTGCATCTCTATATTGGGTGCGGGTCACGACATCGAGCTAGTATCTGAGGATCCAACGTACTTTCTTCCAACTCATGGAACGTCCTAGAAACATGGTTGTAGAGGATAACGAGTGTGTGTTCTTCTTCCCAGCTCATCATTGCGCATTTACTTTTTTTGGATGTTTAGCCACCGGCACCTGTTAGCCGGCTCATCTGGACATTAGTCTTCTTACATGGTTGTATTAAATCAGACTGCTGTTAATCACTATTATGTAATTTTGTTACTCTTTCAGCTTGTTATTTTGCACAACTGGTCTCCAGAATATTTTAAGAAAGCATTTGGGATGCCTTATTGCTTTATCATATATTTTCTATGCTTATTATTTTTTGTTTGTATGATTGAGACATAGAAGTTCTTGAACCTAGGATATTTGATTGTAGCATGCACCCCATTGTCTTATGCAGCCATGATCGTCGTACAACGTATAACACCTTATACGGGTTAGTTGGCCATGTCTGTCTTCGTTATTCGGTACTAGGACGTGACAAGGTTTTAGTGGTGGCCTATGCAGGTCTGTTCTTCAGACTTGTGGGGTTTCATGGTCATAGGAGTCTGAATCAAACATGATCCTTCTTAAAATCCTGAATTCTTTCTCTTCGAAACTCAGCTTAAATTCTTCCATATTTGTTGCTTCCTTGTTTCTTCTTGTCCTGTACTTGATGTTTCTTGTTCTCTTCTTTCAGGATTATATTTTTCCCGATGATGCAGCAATAAGAAAGGCAGAATTGTCAGTAGAATGAGATCATGTAGAACCTCAGCCAAGGATCCGAGTTAAGCCCACGATAAATGGGACAAAGTAGTAGGCTCCAGGTGTTCTCGTACCTCCCGCAATGTCGATAATACTAGATATCTCAGCCTTGCTAACGATTATCTATGGATTATTGGCTGTCTAATAACACCAGATGGAAGTACAACAACAACAAAAATAGCAACATCATCAACAACAACAAAAATAGCAACATCATCAACAACAACTTCAGTAGTATGAACATAATGTCCTATTGAACCAAGGGTTGCAGACGCCCCAAGAACGAGGCAGGAGAACAGATTCAGGAGCATTTGTGAGATTTTGCAGATTGAGCCCCAGATATTTTGATGGCACGGTGGACGCAATCACAACAGATGATTGGATTCAGGATATTGAGACCATTCTGGCAGCAGCTAAAGTTTCGACTGAGGAATATATTGACCTGGTTCGCTTATAGCTCCATGATCTTTCAAGAGATTGGTGTGCCACGATGGAGGTATGACTAAGGCATCCTATTTTGTGGGATTATTTCAGGGCCTAATTCAGGGTAAAGTACTTTAGGATTATGGCTCAGTATGAGTTGTAGCAAAGGTTTATTGACCTCAAGCAAGCTGGAAAGACAATAGACATTTACGTGGTAGAGTTTTGCTGACTAAGCAGATTTGCTCCAACTATGGTGGCAACAGAGTTGGAGAGAGCAATGAGGTTCCAACAGGGACTTCACTTGAAAATCTTACACATGGTAGAGGTGCATGACTACCAGAATTTTAAGGCGGTATTGATAGCAGCCAAGAGGGTTGAACATACTTCTCAAAGGATGGCATCGAGAAGAGTGGATCAGAAGAGATCTCAAGGATAGAGAAATAAGGGAGGACCAGTACCACGAATGTCAATACCATCTCCTAGAATTCACATCCATGACGTTACACAGAGGAGGACAGTATCCTCGACAGTGATGGAACCAACTCGGCAAGAGCAGCCGAGGCAGCAACAGTTGCATCAGCAACAACAACGACGGAGAACGTCGACGGGTTGTACCTACTGTTCACCGTTAAATTCAAAAGTTCTAAAGAGCTCGATTTAACTAATAAATGAGAGAAAGTACAAAATGTCCTGGACGAACAATCTAAGTACAATAGTTTTTGATCTGGGGTGTGGCTTTGGACAAGGAGTGCTATTGCATCTCCTTTACTCCGTTGATGATCCAATACAGGGTAAAGAAGCTTACATTCTCTCAGCACTCGTCTCGGTATGCTCTCTTTCCCTGTATTGGTCGGTGGTGATATGCTCTTTCTTTGAAGAAGAGAAAAAAAGCCAGCCCCTACAATGTTCAAGTTGTTCCTATTTATAGACATCGTGTTGATGGGCTATGGGTGACTCATATGCCTTTGTTTGGTGGCCGCATAAGGCTCCTTCAACAGAATGCGATTATAATTTTTGCTGCATGCCTTAGATCAATTACCATGTGGTCTTGGTTGAGATATGCTGTTGAGGAGATCTTTGGGTTGTTATTAACCTGTTGTGGGCGCGACTCGGTTAGTTGGACACGTCTTTCTTTGAATTAGGAATATTTAAGCTGGAGAACCAAGTGAAGAAATTTGACATCTTAGCACCTAAAAGCTATGCCTTAATTACGGAGGATGATATAAAAATAATTAAGCAGAAGGGTCCAGCTAAAGTCAAGCTAGATTTTGGTCAGCACCAATTATGCGAAGATCTCTGCAGTTGTAACGGAAAGATCTTGTGAGCTGGAGGCCGAATAGAAACTTAGCCACAAGATGGCGAGGCCGCATGAGTCTTGTAGCTGCATACGTTCTCTCGTTTAGGCCTTAGTCGAATGGACACTCTGGCCGTGTGATGGTAAGGCCACATGGGTCTTGTCGCTGCATACGTGCTCTTGTTTAAGCCATAGTCGAATGGACACTCTGCCCGCATGTTGATGAGTCCGCATATGGCCGTAACCGTATATGATGACTAGACCGCATGGGGACTGTAGCCTCATAGGATGAACAATCCTCATAAGATCGAAGTTGCATATGGGAGGACACATGGCATGGCATACCTGTCGAGGCCATTAATGTGTGATATAACTTTCTATCTTTTTGTATGCCGCCCTTGCACGAGTCTCGAGGTAATCAAAACTTTATGTCAGACATTGAAGGCTGGGTCGAGGGATTTTTATGTAGCCTTCTTATTCTAAGGATGTCCAGACCGCATGATGGCTATTAAGCGGCTTCCAATTATCCACATAGATGATTCTCTTATGCGGCTCTGAGGGGGCATGAGCTCAATGCGGTCTGCAGATTTCATGCTTCTACAAGACCCCAACTTTGAATAAGAAGCATGGTCGAGCGCTATGTTCTCGCATAATGAGTTATGTCAGGATGTCGATTCGTTTAATAAGGAGATTTATTTTGATCATTGCACAGATCTTTTGGGATTCTGTGCTGTCATTGGATAAAGTAGCTCAACTAATTAGGAGTCACTGCCAACCGTTGTCGTTATGTGGATCAAGGCAGATAATGGATCGGGATCCGTTACCGCATAGTCCCCCCTATATATATGGGGGAGAGATAGAGAGAGGAATCCTTTACAAACCCTCAAGTCTTCTAACTTTTTTCTCTTTTTCCTCCTTGCTGATATGGCTCCCAAAGCATCCTCCTCTGTCGCTACTGCCAAGAATGTCCCCATGGGCAAGGCCATGGCTAAGGGGAAGGGCCGCACTATTGAGGCTGCCTCGATCCTATTTTGCAACAATGTTCAGCCGTCGATTAAAGGTTTATCGGGAAGGACGAAGTAGAAGACTTGAACACAGAGAAACATATGCACCATTGGACGCATGAATTCGTCTATGCGCCAACTTCTTACTACCGCATGGGTAGCCCAACGCATGGGCATCCCGACCGCATGAATATCCCTACCGCATGGGTGACCGATCCGCATAACCCCTCATACCGCCTGGCTTACATGGCAGAACAGATGACTCAAGCCGCATAGGAGATCTATGCTACATGTCTCATGTCTTACCCTGTCGCATATAGGTTCTATGCCGCATGTGTATGTTTATTTATTTTTTCTTGATAATTCTGACCATGCTACTTTAACTTGCAGTAATGTTGCCCACCATACCCTCTAGTGACTTTGTCCCTGGTCAAAACTTGCTGCCTTTGAACATGAACTTTGGAGATCTCGCTGGAGCCATCAGGAAACAACTTGAAAAATATCTCCCACCTGAATGCCAACATATGATCGCCGCGCAGACGTCTGCTTTTCTGTTAAGTCAGATGAACGCAGGGGAGATTCCCACTAAGGATGTGAAGCATTTCTTTAAGAATCAATACTTCCTGTTCAGAGATGCACTAGAGTCTTCTCAGGTGGGGCCGATCAGGAAGAACTGGTCTTGCACCTTCCATAGAACGGAGATGACATTTCCTTCTATCGGCCGTCATTTGGCGTTATCGGACCAGAAGGTGAGGATGGGTCCATGGTATATGGACTGGGATTTGACCCCTGAGCCGAGGGGGGCTCCTTTGGGTAATGTTTGTTGTGAGACCGGACAAATCAAGGGATAATTTTATAGCGCAAAGGAGTCACCCTCCTACTCCTTGCTTGGACTAAAGCCCGGCCTCATCAGAAGTGAACTGAGACCGGACCTAAGTATATATTCATCAGGCACCTTTCTCCATCAGGTTTCCAGGAAGGGCTCCTATCCCACGGGACAATTGTGAGTTCTTAGTTGGGTACACTATAGTGTCTCCTGGTGTCGCTTGACTTTGTGGATCCTGAGGAAGTATGAGCGGGAGCTCAAGGACACTGACTTGTTCTTTTCTGTGAGGGGTACATGTTATGGACTAGAGATAAACCGGCCCCTATTCGTCACCCTGATGGAATTATATAACTGTCAGAGGTGGACCTTCTTCACATCCGGCTGTGATATGGGACTGGATTTGCACGAGTTGTATGTTTCAAAACTTCATTCAGACGAGTAGCCCTACAAAGAATATACCCCGAGTAACAAAAAACTCAAAGAGTTGGAGGCAGAGAATATGAAAATCTTGGTGGTGTACCAGAAAATGCTGTGCCATCATGACATTTGTCAGCGGCTGTCAAAAAGAAAAATTCCTCTGAGGGGTCTTCTCCCCATATCACCGCTTGGACTCGTTATATTTTTTTGGATTTGAAATATTCCAGCAGAGTTCACATTCGGGCGCCGCGAATTGAATATGAAGTGGATGACCTAATTCAGGCGCATCTGGAACTAGCAACTGCCGAGATAGAGGGAGTCGAGGTTTCCACGGATGAAGAAGACAAACCCGCAGATGAGCTGGGTAATCTTAAAGAAGAACTAATCTACTTTTACATCAATATACTGAAGTTATCTGCCAAAGATGTGCTGGCGAGATATCTGATGCTTTGGTTTCATAATTGCGTCATCCCGGGCGTATCCGGGACTATAGATAGGATCAGTCGCCTTCTCATCCTTCCTGCCGTGAAGTTGGCTTTCGGCCATAAGCTAGCCCTTCTACTGGCTATGGTATGTTGCATCCACCGGGGGGTCCATAACTTTGGTCTGAAGTTCGAGGAACATCCGAGCAAGGGGCATTTCAATCAGATCAAGCTCCCTTATCATTGCTTAATGGGTTGGCTACTCTTATATCAAGGGTCCCAGATGAGCCCTGGGACTGACGAGGACATGGTGGCAGCTGACGCCGTGATCCACAAATAATGGGCGATAAAGTAGAGATCCGACATAGTCCCAGCTTGTAGGAGGGAGCTCTTCTTTATGAATGGCTGGAGTGTCTTTGCGTACGAGCCAGAGTTCACGGACGAAGAGAGACGTTGCTCATCAAGATACCGGGGGAGCACCTCGAAACCTGTCTGAAAGGCTGTTTCGTTGGCTCTAAGCCATTCATCCCTCTCACTTGGTGTACCATAATTGAGGACAAATTTTTTAGAGCCTTATCTGCCAAGCCAGTTTGCTCGTCAGTTTGGTTATACTCTGCTCTTGTTGGGTCACCCGAGCACTTCCTCGGGTACAGTAGCAGTTTGCTTGACGATGTCTAAGCTTTGAGCTATTACAGCATCGCTGGCACTCGAGCCCGGTTTTAGTTGCCAAGGGCCTGGGTTATGCCAAGGATGCTGTATACTGCGAATAAGTACTATTGCACGACCAACATCCATCCAACTGACTTCGTACAAGAGAGGAGCTACCTCGAAGGAACCATGCTGATGCCATCGAAAGTGAAAGCACGCCGGACAGCCAAGAAAGGCAGGAGTATTGCCAGGCCTCTGCTTATGGAACTGGACCCTTTGAAAGAGGAGGCTACTTCTCCTTTTGAAGACCCTTCTCCTAAAAAGCGTAAGGCAAAGGTCGAGATGCACAATGTACTCTATTCATGGAAGACAAATGCTGAGGTGGCCCCGGAGATGGGACCTATAGCAAGGTCAAAGCTTCCTGCAAAAGGGATCAGGAGCGAGAAGGTAGGGCCCTTTGCATCGGGGGTCTCTGAAGCAGATCCCTCTTTGGATGCTACAACGGTGCCCGTAGAACCCCTTAGTTTGATTCTTCTTGATCCTCTTGATAAATATCGTTCCTCTGGTCTGTTTGATCATTTGAAGACGCAAGAGAGAAAGGGCAATCCTTGACGGACGGCTGCTTCATCTGTTTCTTATGTCGAACGCGAAGAGGAGACCACTCTGGAGTCCGATATAGGCGTCTTGGAAGATATACCCGAGACTTCGAGAGCCCAGGGGCTAGATGCGACTTTGGGGGAGCATTACACCCCTATGGAGAACATATTTGTGGATGACCTAGATGTCATGGGGAATGCTATGATGATGCTGAGCGAGCCACAAACTATGCCGCCTGCCTTTGGTATATCATTTTGCTACTTCATGAGAGATCAGATTCTCTAGATTCAACTCTCTATTCTGAGGGTAAAACTAATCATCGGTTGTTCTGGATTTATAGGTGTTACCTCTCCCTTGCAGATAGTGGACGTGACCTCTGAGGAAGGCATAGAAGAGGAAGGGGATAGCGAGCTTGTTAGGAAAAGGTCTAAACCTCTCTATCGCTCTCCTAGCAGCAAGAAACATTCGCTCATGCCCTAACTAAGCCCGTGGTAGAGGAGGTTCCAGTTGTTACAGATCCTTCTAGTATGGTGGCTGATCTTCCAACCGTCGCCACTTGGGGTTCTGCTGCTGAAGCCTATTCGTACGCTGCAGTCAAAAGCTGCCGCGATGAGGTCATTTCCCTTCTTGAGGTTGCTTGTTCACCTTCTAATGCTGTCACCACGCAGTCTAGGGATGGCATAATGGTGGGAGCAGATGTGGCGAGGCACCCCGTTACTTTTGTTCCCAGTCTTGGTACTATGGCATTCGCATCTCAGCTACAAGGTATCCAAGTTCTTCGTGCATCCATGAAAGATTGGCTCACAGACAAAGCCGTTGGTTGCCCTTCTGCTGTTGTTTTGCCTTTGAGGTTTTTGAACATCGTTGTGCCGCTTGCTGCACCTGCGGCCTCTTCTTCAATCCCGCACCTTTGACTCCGGCTACATTGGAAAAAATTAATAAGACTGTCAGGATTTCCATCCAGAGCTTCTACATGTTCTTGAAGCAGTGGATCGAGGGCGTATTGGAGCACAATAAATCTTTTTCC
This sequence comes from Iris macrosiphon, assembly GCA_036927795.1. Taxonomy (NCBI): domain Eukaryota; kingdom Viridiplantae; phylum Streptophyta; class Magnoliopsida; order Asparagales; family Iridaceae; genus Iris; species Iris macrosiphon. The sequence continues at coordinate 66,332,710 of JAYESA010000004.1, read as the reverse complement.
TAGGCAAGGCACTTTGCTGAGGGCCATGTCCACTCTCTAAGGGGTATACCTGGTTTGGAGCAGATGGCCGACTTTCTGGGCTAAAAACTGAAGGAGGTGGAGAAATTCATAACAGAGCTATGACAATATCAGCAGACGGACATGGGAATGCTAATTTTCTATGAATATAACAAGTTCTTAAAGAAGTTGGAGACGGAGAACGCCTTCTTTGCTTCGTCTATGGAGTGGTCCCAACGTGATCTCCGAATCTTGCAGGGAGGCATGACCAGCTGGGCGATCTCATAGAAGTTTTCCTTTCTAAGCAAAAGGACCCGACCGAGCAAATTAGACGGCTCCAGGTCAATCTTGATGCAGTGGAGAATAGGTTGCTTGAGGCCCAGCAGGAAGAGGAGGCCATCCAAACTAAGGCAAGCCAAATAGCGCAGAACACGCCTGGCGTTGAGGTTCTGGTACAACAGTTAGAGGACAAAAACGAGTCCTACGCTTGCTACAATGATCCTGAGGTTATAACTCAAGAAGTTATGCGCTAGGCTAGGAGATGTCTGGATGGCCATATTACTCATCTCCATGAGCGGATAGAAGAGTTATGCTCCAATTCATAGCACCAGTTGTTCTCCTTTGCTTCTTGCGTCTTTATTTTGCCTTCGGGATTAGGATCTTGATAATCTAGCAAAATATAGTTTTGCTTTTAATCTTTTTTTGCGGAGAAAAATATAAGTTAACCGATTTATTTAACAATTCATTTGTGTTATCTTTAGGTATCGTACTAGAGGTAACATGAACATAGTACAGTACCATAACTTTTTAAAGATATCCCACTAGGGGATCTTTGGTGGACTTATTATCTTTTGCGTACTAGGGTGCCAGTAATAAGTTCAAAAATAATCCCTATCAGAGGTAATATGAAAGTGATAGGTTTTGTGGTCCCATTACTTTTTGTGCATATTAGTACAAGTACTAGGTTTTAGAACAAGTCCTGCTAGAGGTAATATGGACGTGACCATTTTTGTGGGCTTAACACTTCTGGTGTACCTTGGTGAGTAAGGGTGATAAGTGGGGATGACAACCGATATTAGAGGTAATATGAACGTGATGATCGATAGCCAAGACCCAGGATATTTGCTCAAAGGTGATATGGACATCGCAAACTCAGCCGGGGAGAAATGTTAGGACGATAGTTCAGAGGTAATATGAACATGAACCGATGTTCGAGAAACTTGTTGAGGAGTGATTTGCTGAGTGTGTTATATCCGGGAGTGTGGATAGACCTAAGGATTGCTCGACTGGGGAGATTGGTGGGCTGATAGATCAGAGGTAATATGATCATGGCTAGCGTCTAACGGGATTAGTTTTTGAGTGGTCAACGCAGTAGTGTGCAAGTGGACCTGAGGACTGCTCCGTTGGAGTGACTTTAAGGATTCATTATCCGTTGCATATTCAGGACTCCGGGCTACAAATGATGGCTTTTACAGGAACTTGTAAAGAAGGGAAAAAGTTGCACAAAGGCACTTATTGGGGATAAGGAACCAAGAGTGTAGAGATGTACATCTGGGATATCCCGGAATAAGGGGAGTACAAGTCCAGCTTAGATATAGTATTTTTTTCGGAACTTGCCGTTGATAGGCATCATAAGCAAGTCTCCATTAGGTTTCACTAGCCGGTAGGCTTCGTTGGAGAATACGGACTTCACGATGAACGGGCCCTACCATTATTTAGGCTGAAATTTGCCGACCGTCTTATGGGTCATGACCATCGGTCTTCTCACGATCAGGACGAGGTCTCCAACTTGGAAAGTTCTTTCCTTGACCCATCTGTTGAAGGCTCATGATAGACGCGCTTGGTATAGCTCAATGCGCTGCTGAGGTAAGAGATATTTCTCGTCGAGTGCTTCTAACTCTTGCAGCCGTCGATGGTGATTATCGTCGATAGTTAATTGGTTGAAGAGGGCTACTCGGAATGAAAGGATTTGGATCTCGATCGGGAGAACCGATTCACTTTCGTACACCAGAGAAAAAATTGTATTTCTAATAGTTGTCTGTACAGCTGTGCGGTAGGCCCAGAGACATTCTCTTAGCTTCTTATTATGGTTGCGCTTATTGGAAGACACGAACTTTTTGAGTAGCTTTATAATGGTCTTATTGAAGGCTTCTGCTAGACAATTTGCTGCCAGGTTATAGGTAGTTACGCTATATTCTGAATCCAGTTTTTGTCGCAAAACTGGTAGGACGCATGACTTGCGAACTGTGGACCGTTATCGTGCATGATCCTTCGTGGAAAGCCAAAGCGATATATGATGTGATGCTTGAAGAAGCTAATCATGTTTGATATTTTTACCTCGGTGAGTGGAACAAATTTTATCCATTTGGAGAAGTAATCAGTTATAGCCAGGATGAACCGATGCCCTTTAGAAGAAGGTGGACTGATTGGTCCGATAATGTCCATCCCCCATGCCTCAAACGGTCAAGATGTGACAGTTGGGTGCAAGAATTTTGAGGTGGATGAAGTCTGCATGGATTTATTATTTCTGGCAGTTTTTCTCATACTCAATGGCCTCTGCTACCATCGTCAGCCAGTATTAACCCATTCTCCAAAGATGGTCATGTAACTTTCGGTCGAGTTGGTGTATGCCACAGACGCCATCGTAAGCTTTACGAAGGGCCTGCTTAGCTTCTGTATTCAGTATACATCATAACATAAGTCCATCGTAGAACCGACGATACATTATTTTGGTAGTTGTATCATAATAGAATCGGAGAAAACGTCTTCTGATTGGTTTAACTTCCCTTGGGCACTCGACGAGAATTCCATAGAACGTATAGTCAATAAATGGAAGCCTCCAGTCCTGGACGTCAGTGTGTACTTCCGTCACGTAGCTCAAACACAAGCACAGGTTATTCTTTGGGCAGACCAGCTCTCGACCAATCACTGTGATTAGCTGATGGGTGTTGTCGAAATATGCCTAGGAGGCAGTGAGGCCGGCCAAGGCGTCAGCCTCGACGTTATGCTATCGAGGAACATGCTCAATAAAGAATCCTTCGAAGGTTAAGATTATGCCAAACGCAGCTTGGTGGTAAGGAATCAGGTCATCGTGCCGGACTTCGTACTCACCCCGGACTTGACTAACTATTAATTTCGAATCATAGTAGGCTTCCACATACTCCACTCCTACTTGTTTGGCAAGTTGTAGCCCAATGACCAAGGTGTTGTACTCGCCATATTGTTGGAGAGAGTAGGCACGGTTGATGACCAGACCGTATGAGGAGATTAGCATTATCCCGACCCCCGCAATGATCTCTCCTTTGGGCCCTGTTCTTGAAGCATCATCGAAGAACATTCGCTAAACAACCTCATAGGAAGTCATATTTGAGTTTGCCACTTCGTTTGGAATCTCATCATAGAGTTTTGAGATTTCTAGCATCGGATGTGCTGTCAGAAAGTCGGCCAGTGCTTGACCCTTGACGGCTTTCTACGGGACAAACACCATATCGTATGGAGACAGTAGTATCGCCCAGGTTGCTAGGCGGGAACTGAATGCCCCCAGTTTGGTCATAAGAATAATGAGAGGATTGACTCACGAGATCACTTGAATGGTCTGTCCAGTCATGTAATGCCAGGTCTTCTTCACATCAAATACTAGAGCAAGGCATCCTTTCTCGACGGAGGTGTACCTATGCTTCACACCAACAATCATCAACTAAGATAATAGATGGCCTGCTCGTGGCCTGCATCACTATTCTGGTCTTATGGAGCACCGAGGGAGTGATCCATCGCGTGTACATAAAGAATGAAAGACTTTTCCAAGATCGGGGCTACCAACACTGGAGGGTTTGATAGGTATCCTTTAATGTCGTTGAATACGGTTTGGCATTCTTCATTCTAGACAAAAGAGACACATTTCTTCATAAGCTGGATGAACGAATGAGAATGCCTAGAGAGGTTTGATATGAAACTCCATGATGTATGCCAACCTCCCTTGAAGGCCGCAGAGTTCCCAGAGGTTCCTTGGCTGGTTCATCTCAAGGATAATTTTAGTTTTATCGGGATCTATGTGAATACCCTTAGAATTGATAATAAAGCCCAGAAATTTGCTGCTGGAGACTCACAAAAAAGATTTGATAGGGTTCATCTTGATACGGTGAGTACGAATGAGGTCGAACATAGTCTTCAAGTCCCTGAGGTGATCACCTTTGGAGTAAATTTTGACGGTGATGTCATTAACGTAATACTCGACTATCTTGCGTAAATGCTCATGAAAGATGGTGCTCATAGCTCGCTGGTATGTAGCACCTACGTTCTTCAGATCGAAGGGCATGACTATATAGCAGTACACTCCTATCCGCGTTTGAAATAATGTATGCTTCTGATTTTCAGGAGACATCTTGATTTGGTTGTAGCCTAAGAATTTGTCTATGAAGGACATGTGATCGAAGCCACAAGTGTTGTCGATTATTATGTCTGTGATCGGAAGAGGGAATTTGTCTTTGGGGCAAGCCACATTTAGATCATGAAAGTCAATACAGATCCGGATCTATCTTTTCGACGACCGATACGATATTGGCTACCCAGTCTGGATATTGTTTTTGGCGGACGAAGACACTAGCTATCAGTTTTTTAACTTTAACTTCGAGGGCGTTCATTATGTTTGGCCAGAACCATCATTGCTACTTGACAAGATAATTTTTTGGCAAGATATTGAGATTGTGGACCGCAATTTGGGAGTCCAGTCCTGACATATCTTTGTAGCTCTAGGAAAAGACATCTATGTATTCCCTGACGAGCTGTAGCAGGGATTCCCGATCCTCATTAGTCAGACTTTTACTGATGAAGATAGTTTTGGGGGAGGATTCATCGTCCAGATTGACTTGTACAACTTCGTCCTCGGTAGAAGATTCTCGTTGTTCGAACTGCATCTCCCAATGTGCGTCTAGACTTTTGGCCCACGGTTCGACTTCAAAGAGTTTCAGTAGATTCTCGTCGTCTTCCTCAGGGTCAGCTGACACCATGTCGGTAGATAATGTTTGCTTGAGTGTCTTCCGGAAGCTGATGCCGGAGTCCCACATGAAAGATTACGAAGAGTGAGAGTGCACCTCGTCTCCTTCTTCTGAACCCTCGGGGGTTGTGGAAGGCGTTACATACCATAAGCCATGCTTTGTCTAGTGGTTGTAGTCATCAGACTTGCCTGCAAGAGCAGGTAGACGCAGTGGTAGCCTTCAGCCTTTTCCGTAGTTTAAGCCCTTAGTGGCCTTTAGATCATACCCCATCTTCTGGATAAGGTGCTTGGCTTAAGAGCTATACCGGTAGGGTAATTTTTTGCCCTTATTGCGCTATAAATGTAGTTACTCATGGATGAAGGATCGAGGGCATTTTACTCTGCTAATGATGATGAGTCTATCTCCCTTCCTCCTAGCTAGGACTAGGAAATGAGATTTTTGGCTAGAGAGAATATGGTTTACAGCATGGGTGGTGGTCACCTGTGTCTGTAGGTGCAGGCCCAGACCGCGCTCTATTTAGTATAGTGTGCTTATGTGTACAACTTTAGAGTAGTTCAAAGATATCCCTTTATTCATAAAAAAGGTATATTTTCTCTAGAAATTACATCATCGAGAGAAAGGACGTCTGTGTGAGCCGCTATGTACTCTCTAGCTCGTCCTTTCCGTGATCTACCGCCAGCACGAGCAGCGACTTTGGGAGTTTTTTGCACATCTTTACTACCAGTAGCTCAGATGTGGTAAGAGGTAATGGAGCATCCATCGGCGATCGACTCGGCCTATGAAGGCAAATGACCAGCAGTTCGGGTGTAGTGGATGGTGCTAAATTTTTCTTTGGTGATCGGCTTAGCCTATGCAGGCGAATGACCAGAGGTTAGGCCATGGTAGATAACGCCAGATCTTCCTTTGGTGATCGGCTTGGCCTATGAAGATGAACGACCAGGGGGTGTGGTGCCTTCTTGTGTAGTTTTATGACAAGGGGAGAGGTTGTGTCAAGAGCGTGCACCTTTAGATGTACTCCTTAAGGTTCTTCTGATGTTGTCCCAGCCTCTGACTCATCGTCAGCATCATTGCCACCTTCATCTTGGTAGACTTTCTTGTATAAGAGTGCGTGGAGTAGTAGTCCTTGATCCCCTTAAAAGGAACGGCATCTTCAAACTTCATCTTAACCGTACCATGATCGTCCACGTACTTTAGATATTGGTTTAGGGTTGATGGCACGATCATGTATTCGTGTATCCATGGCCACCCCAGCAGGACATTGTAGGATACGTCCACATCTATGACATAGCAAGTGACCTCGGTTTTTAAGCCGCCAATTTGATATTTCAGGTGGATCTTGCCCAGAGGGTAGCTCCTCCCTATGTTGAAGCCAGTAATGGAAGTATTGGTGGCTGGCTGCCAAAGATTCATCGTGATGCCCAAGGTCTAAATCAGACTACGAAGGATGAGGCTGATTGACAAACTGGGATCAATGTCTATCCGGTCCACCTTGATGTCACCAATGTACCCTGTGTAGTACAGGGGACGATCATGCCGGTTATTTTTTAGTAACATGTCCTATTGCAAAATCGTGATATTGGACACCGCTTTTATCATATTATTACAATGGGGGCATGCAACAAGATCCTCTGTTGATGCCTTGACTTGTGCCAGGTAGGCATCGATATTTTTTAATGCCGTACTCTGAGAATTTTGACTGTCTCTGGAGATTTGGAGAAGCTCAAATAGTGACAACTTTGACTTGTGCAAGGTTTTTGGCGAGTTGAGCCAAGACGTCAAAGTTGTAGGGATTTTCCAGTCGGTGAGCCAGTTCTTTAAGCAACGGCTTGTCGAAGAACCCCTTTTTTTTGTTTGGACTTGTCCACTGGTGGGGGTCGAGATGAACCCAAATCAGACATGACAGTTGCAATAGTTGGAGGTGCATTGATGTCAGAAGATTCATAATCTCGCTGGTAGGCAACTCAGCGGTGGGAGAAACCATGTAACAGGACTTGGCTTTTTATGATTTAGACTTGACGGTGGAAGGTGCTGCTTGCTGCATCAAGTATGGGACAAGATCCGGGTGGACCCCCATGATCTCGCCCTGAGGTGTAGCATACTTGATGATGAATGATGTCCAGTCTTTGAATTGACTGCCACCCATTCAGAGGCTGATCGCCGAAAGTAGGTTCCTGCGGCACATGTCCATAAGTGTAGACTCAAGATTTCTTTGAGACAACCCCAGTACTACTTGACGAAAATGCTCGATATAATTTTGGACAAATTCCCTTTCCCCTTGGGTAACATCCATCAGGGAGGACATCGTCATGTCGCTTCCTTTGTCATAAAATCTTTTGAGGAAAAGGCCCTTAAAGTCGTCAAACGTTGAGATGCAGTTATCCGATAGGCTGCAAAACCAGTCGAATGTGACCTAGATAATATCCCCACAAAGAGTTTGGTGAGGAGTGTGTCACGACGAGGTAGGTGCCCCCTTGCAGTCTTGAAATAGCTCATGTATTGAAGGAAAGAAGTCTTCCCGTCGAATGGATTCAGGTTGAAGGGCTTGTACTTTGGCGGGTATGAAACATTCCTATACTCGCGGGGGTATGGTTTTCGTATCGTGAGCTCGCACAGTGAATCCCGGATGCCCATTAAATTTAGGAGAGCGCGGAGTTCCCAGATTTCTCTCATTACGTCATTAGCTTCGTCTTCCGCGGAAGGGGCAGATAAACCGGGCAGAGGGTGATTTCTGCCTATGAGCGGAGCGGTTGCGTCAGAATTCGTATTGGTCCTCGGGTCCAAACTTGCTTTTCCTGAGGCCCTTGGTGGCTGGGAGGCTATACTTGCCTTGATGTCTAGCACTGCTTAGGTCAAGGCTTGTCTTGATTCGCTCATGGTCTACATCATAGCCTCGAGGGCCTCGAGGAGCTGCTGATCACTAGGGCCTTCGTACTCTTCCCCTGCCATGTATGTCATTCTTACATCAATAGAGGTGGATGGGACAGTAGACATACTTTTCGCTTTGGACTCTTGCAACGAATAGTCAACAGGGAGGGTTGGCAATGTCGTGCCCTGTTCGAACTCAGAGGGGGTACTACCCCCAGCTTCAGAGGGAGCATCTTCTTTCTGAGGATGGCTACCCCCAGGATTTTTAATATTTGTTCCTTGGGGGTCATCATCTCCTTGGAATGCCGAATTATCGTATAGGTTCGGGGTATTACTACCCTTAGCTTGTATAACCCCCAGAGGTTCTGAGGAAGAACTACCCCTAGCAGTTGATAGCTTCTTCTTCGAGCGGGTTCCCTTGAAAACTTCTTTCGTAGGTCCTGCTACTGGTCCTCCTGGTAATTGCCTTCTTAATGCACTGGTTGAGATTGATGGACTGGAGGTACTGGACTTCTTTCCTCGCAAGGTGGAAGGGACCTTTCGAGCTGAGTAGCATGAGGTGAATGGTAGCTCATCCTCCTCGGGTGTTTGCACTTGGCCTTCAGATTGCTGTCGGAGAGATGCCTTCGGGTGCATTCATTGGAATGCCGACTGCTTGTTTGTAGGTACTACCATATTATTGTAGCTGCAGTTGTTGATAATTTTGGCACAGTAATGTCCGAAGGACGATACTTCACATGCCGTAGCTTTCTCCCTCACCTTGCACTTGTGATTGATCATATTGCGCAAGTAAGGTGAGGGCTGACACACCTTTGGCCCCTTTTCGTGAGCACGGGTAGACCGAGTGCACGGGTGTGTGGGTATTATTTTTGCTCCCTGATCTAGGGTTCATATAAGAACTTTTCTCAGATCGTCAGTGGAACACTTTAGAGACAAACCCTGTCCATTTATTGTTGAGGATAGGATGCACGAGTCGATCTTAGAGAACTTTCTATCAAGGGCCTAAATAACAGTTAGCGGTACCCTCCGACGGTCAGCCGAATGGACAGTTGCTTGAGTATGACGATCTCGTACTACGCCAGATTTCTTCGACTTGGCACCCGTAGGTGCGTAGTATGAAGAATCCAAGTTTGGGTTTTTACCATTCTCAGCATGGTACATAGGGTCAGCACTGCGTTAGATTCGGTCGAAAACGGAGTTCGTCTGCTGCCAGAGTCGCATGAGGCCATCTGCCTGCGACCGTCAACTGATTCCACAAAGTGAGTCTTATAAGGCCTTCTCCTTGGCTGTATAGAGTTTATATCATTACTTGAACGTCTGTATCTTAGTGTTTTCCTCTTTTAGAGTTTGTGGGCAGAGCATTTTTTGCGTCAGGCGAGGATGCCATAGCCTGGGGGGACATCTGGCGAGCGCCTTCAGCAACAGGAAGAGTGGCGAGGAGTGCAAGCTCTGCAATTGAGTGAGACGCGGTAGCCTTTGCTACCCACATCCTGTAGGTTATCGAGTGGCAAGCGCCCTTCTGGTTGGAAGGGGCTGTCTAATAAGCAGCGGACAAATGATGTGCGGTCCCTGCGGTAGAGAGATAGAAGGGGAGCGCCTGCTCCATTGTTGGGTGAGGCACGGAGGCCTTTGGTACCCGTTTCCTGCAGGCCTTCTTGGGCTTTTCTTGCCTCAGAAAAGGACTCACGTTGTTCCCGGAGAGCATGTCCTCGAAAGCCTGCTGGTCGAAGCAGACCACCAGCATCCTTTGAATGGACCCGAGCTTGTTTGCGTCGGATTGTGCCATATCTTTCTCATTAGAAGAGAAAGATGACCCCAGTAAAGTCGCCATCTTATTCGCCATTAAATTCAAAAGTTTTAAAAGAGCTCGATTTAACTAACAAACGAAAGAAAGTATAAAGAGGTCTTGGATAGATAATCTAAGTACAATATTTTTTGATCTGAGGAGTGGCAATGGACAAGGAGTTTTATGGCATCTCCTTTACTCCATTGGCGATCCGATGCAGTGTAAAGAAGCTCATATTCTCACTTTGCTCATCTCGGTATGCTCTCTTTGTATTGGCCGGAGGTGATATGCACTTTCTCTAAAGCAGAAGAAAAAAAGCCAGCCCTTAGAACATTCAAGTTGCTCCTATTTATAGCCATCATGTTGATGGACTATGAGTGCCGTATATGCCTTTGTTTGTTGGCCGCCTAAGGCTCCTTCAACATAATACGGTTGCAAGTATTATCGCATGCCATGGGTCAATTATCACGTGGTCTTGGTTGAGATAAGTTGTTGAAGAGATCTCAGGGTTGTTATCAACCCGTTGTGGGCGTGACTCGGTCTGCAGGACACGTAGTCAGCACCAACTTTACGAAGATCTTTATAGTTATAACGGGAAGATCTTTTGAGTTGGAGGCTGTATAGCAACTCGTCCTCATGATGGCGAGACCACATGTGTCTAGTAGCCGCATACGTACTCTCATTTGGTCCTTGGTGGAATGGACACTCTGGCCCCGTGATGGCAAGGCCGCATGGATGTTGTAGCCGTATACATGCTCTGGTTTGGGCCTTGGTCGAATGGACACTCTGGCCACATATTGACTAGGCTGCATGGGGCCATAGCCGCATATGATGACCAGACCGCATGGGGACTATAGCCGCATATGATGACTATACCGCATGGGGACTGTAGTTGCATAGGAAAGGACATATGGCATGGCACGTCTGTCGAGGCCATTAATACGTGATGTGACTTTCTGTGTTTTTGTATGACACCCTTGCACGAGTCTCGAGGTGCTCAGAACTTTATGTTAGACATCGAAGGTTGTGTCATAGGCTCTTTATGCGGCCTTCTTATTCTGAGGATGTTCAGGCCGCATGAAGGCTATTATACGACTTCCATCCGGCAGCATAAATGATTCTCTATGTCGCCTACAGATGTCATGCTTCTACACCTAATGTGGAAAGGAAGGTCATACCAAGAATTTTTGTGGGGCTGCTAACAGATTATGCTTGAGATGTGGGAGCCCTGATCACAAGATTGCCACGTTCCCATTGATACAGAGGCCAGGAGGGCCAGTACAATAGTTTTTTGCATTACCAGCTCCAAAGGCAGTGTAGCAAGGAGGACCAGCAGCAGCAATACGACCTTTAACTCAGCGTCCATTGCTGACGCAGGTACAACTTTATAGACAACAACAGAAGGATCACTAAGGGCCGCAACCCCGATATCAAGGAAAACAGTAGCAGGGAGCTCGACAAGGACTAGGACAGGCGCTCATCTTATCTTTGGAAGAAGCTATAGTGTCGGTCAACGTAGTGGCAGATGCGAGTTTGGGAGTAGGATATACCAAAGACATCATTTAGGTCACGATCAGGGCATTACGAATTCTTAGTTATGCCATTCAGACTGACTAATGCTCCCGCGATATTCATGGATTTGATCAACCATATTTTTATGCCTTACTTAGACCAATTTATGGTAGTATTCATCGATGACATCCTGGCATATTCTTGTAATGAGGAGAAGCATGAAGAATATCTCAGGATAGTACTGTAAACTTTGAGAGAACCAGTTATATGCGAAGTTTAGTAAGTATGAGTTTTGGCTGGATCACATATCCTTTCTTGGGCACATTATTTCTGGTGCAGGAGTGTAAGTTGATCCCAAGAAGGTAGATGCGGTAGAGAACTGGCTAGTTCCGAAGACAATAGCAGAAGTGTAGAGTTTTCTGGAGTTGGCAGGATACTACAACAAGTTTTTATCATACTTTGATAATATCTCGGCACCTTTGACTCGGTTGAAGTGAAAGGAAGTTAAGTTTATATGGTCAGCAGAATGTCAGATAGCCTTTGAAGAGTTAAAGAAGAAGTTAATCTCTGCACCAATCCTTACTCTTCCAGTAGGCTCTGGAGGATTCATAGTGTATTATAATGCATCTGGAAAAGGACTTGGATGTGTTTTGATGCAGCAAGGGAGAGTAATAGCATATGCATCTCGACATCTCAGAGATCACGAGAAGAACTATCCAACTAACGATTTGGAGTTAGCAGTAGTAGTGTTTGCACTTAAGCTATGAAGGCACTACTTATATGGCGATCGAGTAAAAATATTTACGGATCATAAGTGTTCACGCAGATGGACCGGAACATGAGGCAGAGAAGGTGGATAAAGTTATTTAAAGACTATAACAAGGAACTTCAGTACCATCCAGGCAAGGCTAATGTAGTAGCTGATGCACTTAGCAGAAGAGGTAAATAATTTAAGTTTATTACTCAGAAGCAAATTCTAGAAGACTTACGAAAGATGGGTATCAAGATAGTATTTGCACAGAGTACCGAAGTTCAGGCTAGCCTACAGATTCAATCAACTTTGGTAGATAGAATCAAACTAGCTCAGGCAGGGGACCCAAAGATTGAAAAGCTATAAGAAAAAAGTGAGTCAGGTCTTCGGAAGGAGTTAATAATACATGAGGATGGAAAGCTAAGGTTTCAAAATTGTTGATGCATACCAAGCGGAGATATTCGGCAAGAAGTTATGACTGAAGTACACAGTTCTGAGAATTCTATTCCTCCGGAAGGCACGAAGATATACCAAGACATTAAGCAACACTTTGGTGGAACATAATAAAGAGGAAAATAGCATAATTCGTATCACGATGTCTAATATGTCATCAAGTAAAGGCAGAACCCCAGAGATCGGTAGGATTATTGTAGCCGCTTCCTATTCCAGAGTGGAAGTGGGAACACATCATGATGGACTTTGTGACTGGTTTACCTAGAGCACCGACTGGTCAAAATACAGTTTGGTGATAATGGACCATCTCACAGAAGTAGCTCACTTTCTTCCTTTTCGAGTAGGATAGTCTACAGAACAATTGGTTGAAATATATATGTGACAGATAGTGAGACAACAGGGTATCCCAATAAGTATTGTGTCTGATCGAGACACTCGGTTCACTTCATATTTTTATAAAAGTTTGCATCAGATTTTGGGCACCAAGTTAAGAATCAGCACAGCTTATCACCCCCAGACAGACGGATAATCAGAGAGAACCATCCAGACCTTGGAGGATATGCTATGAGCCTATACCTTAGACCTTGGTGGATCTTGGGAGAATCACCTTCACTTGGTAGAATTCTCATATAACAATAGTTATCAAGCCAGTATTCAGATGGCACCTTTCCAAGCACTATACGGCAGGAAGTGTAGATCACAGTTGGCTCAGGACGACATTGGTGAACGAAAGATGTTAAGTCCTGAAATGATCACGTAGATAGTAGAGGTTGTCAAGCAGATTAGAGAGCGACTTCGGGTTGCATAAGATAGGCATCAACATTGGCCAGATCAGCATCATAGGCCTTTAAAGATTTGTGTCGGCGACCACGTGTTCTTGTGGATTTTGCCTACCCATGGAGTTATTAGATTCGGGGTTCGCGGGAAGCTTAGTCCGCGATATGTAGGTATGCTCGATATTCTCGAGCGGGTAGGCGATGTTGCTCATTGTCTTGCCCTTCCACCTTCGCTACGTGAGGGACACAATGTATTTTATGTGTCTCAGTGTAGAAGCATAAAAAATACGCTGGATGGCTATACGCAGCATATTGATACAGAGCAGCGTAAACAGAGGCCTTCAGAGCCATCAAGCGTGCAAACAGAGCTTTCTCCGCCAAACACAGCATGAAATGTAAGCTCAAACGTAAGGCAGTACGTCCAAACCACTTCAGCGTAAACAAGGTGCTTCATCGACTCCTGGGCGTAAAACCCATCCTCTTGTAACACAGCATTGAAGTGTACGAGAGACGCTTCGTATTCTCCGAAGTGAACCTATCAGATCCTGCAATGAACCTGATGTCTGGCCTTCTGACAAAGGGATACTGCTCGACTACCCAGGGATACTGCTCGACTACCCAAACGACGGCTATAATGATGGCACGGTACTGCGGCCCAGGCTATCATTTACCGCTATCTCCTTTGCGTAAACTGCTTTTATGTGCACGAAGGGATACGCTGCCTTATTTTACACAGGCAGACATGAGCTGTTTACGCTCTGTAGTAGACAAACCGCCTGCCACATCAAAAGCTGTACTCCGTACGGGGCTCGAGGCACGTCTCTACGGCAAATGCACAGAGCGATGAAAGTTGCTCGAGGCACGTCTCTACGTCCAATACACAGAGCGGTGACAGTTTCTCACGGCACGTCTCTGCGACTGATGCACAAAAGGGCTGCAGACCTTCAAAACACGCTTCCGTATTTAATGCACAGGATGGTGGCAAATCTTCGTATTTAATGCAAGAGATTTGATTATATCTTCAAAAGCTGTAATTTCGGCTAAGACGTCCACATCAGCACTCTGGCACGGTACGCAGCGGCTTCTACACCCATTCAGCTCCGGTGCTCACTCGGCTTCTACGCCCACTCGGCCTCTATGACCACTCGGCTTCTACGCCCACTCGGCCTCTATGACCACTCGGCTTCTACGCCTATTTCTGCTTTTATGCCTACTTGGCTTCTACGCCATGGTGACAGACATTGGCTTCTACGCCCACCTCTTCTACACGAGGGATACCTACCTACGTGGCTTCTATGCCGTGATCTTCGTAGCGATTATACGCGTTTTGTCCCTTAGTTGGACCCGCGTCACACGCTCATTCAAAGGATCATCTATACGCAGGCATTGGTTATTTTAACCGTTGTGTAAAAGGATGCTGTACTTTCCACTCCTCGGTTTCTATACCGATGGAGTGGTCACTGTCACTAAAACTCTATAAATAGAGACCTCTATCAATGAGGAACAAGGTCAGAAAATTGGTCAAGAAACCAATATCAGATCCAAGGTCGACAAATTGGGAGGTCAAAAAATTGGTCAAGAAAACCAATATCAGATCCAAGGTCGAACTTCCAAGAAAGATCGAACTAGAGGTCAAGAGAGAGAGAGAGAGAGAGAGAGAGAGAGAATCCGGAGCTCAGGTAAAGAGTAGGGATCGACGACTTTGGCATCGTACATCCACCCTCTTTTGCAACCTTCGAAGCTGCTTCCTGTCTTCTATGGCACTTCTTCATCATCGTGTGGTCCAAGGGCTAAAGTGATCGACTGCAGATCAGACACCTATAGCAATATTTACCCAGATTAAATAAATTATACTCCCATATCCTCGTATAGGATCAAATTGTACAAGTTTGTTTGTAAACCAAAGAAGGCGGGTTTTGTGTAAACCCCATCTTGAATACATTTTTATTATTTCGTTTTCCACCACAAACAAGATGGCGACTCTGCTGGCGACGTCTTTCTCTTCTGACGAGGAAGTAATTTCTCAACACGATGCGGTATCTGTAGGAACCGTGAAGAAGACACTGGTCGTCCAATTCGACCAGTCTGCCTACGAAGACATGCTTCGAACCGGGGGTAGCTCTCACCCTCTCTCCGTCCAAGACAACAGGAAGCTGCGCAAGGTCTGGATGCCCAAGACATCCTCTACCATTCCTGTGGACTCTCCGATTTCTCCGACCAATGAGGTTGTAGCATTGCTCCCTCCGTGCCCTGCACGTAAAATTCAGTCTCCCGCTACGCGCGGTACAGACGAAACTTTGGGCAAAGCCTCAGCGCTAACCCAAAAGTATCCACTACGCTCTACGCGTAGAAACCAGTCTCCCGCTACGCGCGGTACAGACAAAACTTTGGGCAAAGCCTCAGCGCTAACTCAGAAGTATCCACTGCACTCTACGCGTAGAAACCAGTCTCCCGCTACGCGAGGTACAGACAAAACTTCTGATGATGCCTCAGCGCCAAATTAGAAGTACAAATCAAGCTCCGTGCGCAAGACAACATCTGACCTCTACGGGGAACCAGATGAGCGCTGTGATTTCCGCGAGGGGAAGCAAGCGGCAGAGTACTCAACTTCTCAGCCTTTACGCCAGCGAGGAAGCAATCTGCCTACTCTCCGGATTACGCGGGAAACCGATGGCCGATTGAGGACCTCTTCAGCTTTACGCCAGTCTGAGCAGATCTCCAAATCACGCCAGGTGAAGTCCCACGGCATAAAGCAAGCTCAGATTACGGAAAGACACCCTCCCCGGAGATTTTCTGCCACCCAGATGGCCAACCTATTGTACACAGGTGGCACAGAGAAAACCATGGTGCCCAGTCTCCGCATGTCCACTGGTGGGAACAGAAGGAACAAGCCGTCATCTTCTTCTTCTACTCCTCCTGACTTGCGCAAATATCTAATCCAGAAGCGTAAGGAAAGGGGACCTTCCAACATGTCTATTACGTCCCCTGGCGAGCAATGTTGTAATAGTCATAAGATTATGATTGACTGCTACTGTTCTAAAGCAAAACGGTCAGTTTTTGACCGGTTGAGCTACTCTCTGTCTTTTCAGGAAGAAGAGCCCGCGCATGCATTCGTGAACATGGCTTCGTATATACCTGGAGGAAGCTCAGGCTCAAGACGTCCGTCCTCTAGAACTCCGAGCCAAAGGAGATCCAACATGCTCCTCAGAGACACTGAAGATAGGGTGTTCCAGAACACTCGTTCAAGGTCAAAACAACTGACTTCGTACTCCTCTGATTCCGACGCTGGGGGTCGCCATTCTCCCGAATCAAATACTGAGAGTATAGAGTCGACTTCTGCAACAACCTATATGCATCCTTCGACGATGCCTAGGGAAATGGGAGTTTATGCCGTTGAAGATGAACGCGAGGAAGCTTCGCCGTCAGGAAATGCGGAACAACGCATCACTATACTGGAGACATCTCTGAAATAAATGCAATCCATAATGGAGAACATGCACCAGATGATTCTAACTCAGCACGCAACTGCCATGGCTCAAGCATCGATCCCGCCAATTCAGATACGTGTGGGGGTGGACTTACCACCATCCAACCCGATCCAAGAGCCTGCTCTAGATCAAGAGTCAGCAGTTCCTCCGCTTCCTCACTCAGAGAATGCATTACCTCCCGTTGGAGTTACGATACAACCAACTCCGTACTATACCGTAGTCCCGCTTCTGACTGAAAATCTGATGCAGGCAGTACGGGAGTTGAAAGCCCAGTTTGACGCCTTGAAGCACAAAGATCAGCTCAAGAAACTGGGTATCAACCAGCCTTACCCAGCGATCTGGGAAGAGGTCCCTTTTCCTCCGAGGTACAAACCTCAGACTATGGCTCTGTTCGCGGGAAAAATATCACCAAGTCAGTACATGGACTATTTCAGTATGATGACGGTGTTGCTACAAGGGAACGACACCCTCCTCACTCGGGTGTTCAAAGGCTTCCTCTCAGGAGTAGCCTATCAGTGGTACCGTAGCTTGGTGGACAACTGCATTAATTTTTTCGAGGACTTCAAAGCTTTATTCTTTACGCGATTCTACGAGGGAGGAATGGACATGTCTATGTCCTCTCTCATCAAAGTCAAGCAGAGGGAAAAGGAGGACGTTCGCACCTTCGTCGAACGTTTTCGTCAGGCCACCTTACAGAAGCCCTCCAGGAGTTTCAGACTCTGCGTTAGTAGACATTTGCAGGAAGAACCTCCTTTCCGTAGTCTCAGTGTTTACAGGACCATATCAGTTTCATGACTGGCCCTCGTTCATCATCTCGGCAGTGGCCGCCGAAGACAACAGTCGCAAGGCGCGCGACAATGGCATCATGATCTCCGCCTCTGACAGAGGCAAAAGGTCATCTTCCAGCAACGACCATCCTCGCAGCTCCAAAGGAAAAGAAGCTCTGGCGATCAATACGGCCAGACAAATGACTGCGGCAACCGCACAAGCGAGACCCGGGACCTCCAGGCCCGTCGAAGTCTACTCTTTCGACAACGACAATAACCCAAGTATATTCGAGTGTCTCATCAAAAGTAGCAAGATCACCCTTCCGGATCTAAGATGGCCCCAAGAAGTCGGCAGTACTAATGACCCCAAATACTGCATCTTCCACAGATACGTGCACCACCCGACAAAGGCGTGTAACATACTGAAAAGGAAGATCCAGGGGTTAATCGATGCTAAAGCCATCACTCTGTACAACACCGTGAAGACGGTCACGGCCAACATGATCTCTCTGCGGTTTGGTAAGCTGCCTTCCTAAGAAGTCTCAAACGGTGTCACACCCATTTCCCGGACCACGATGCATCGTCAATCTCCCTCCGGCTAGGAGTCAAAATCATGACCTGGTACCCCAAACCACCCGGCAGGGCGAGATTATGTGGGTTCATCCGGATTTGGTGTCAGAGCTCGAGGAGGAGACTAAAGCTACTAAGGCTACGTCTAGAAAGATCTCCAAATACAAACCATGCCATATGGTCGCAACTTCTTCGCCATCAGACGAAGACGAGGTATTTGCTGCAACCCGTTCAGGGAAAGCCTACATCAACGACTACGGAGCAAGTCAGGAAGATGCACCGAGGACCCCAAAGAAGACTGGAGAAGTCCCTTCATAGATTTTGTCGCATACGGAATCTTGTCGGAGGACCCCAAAGAAGCAGTATCCATCAAAAGACGATCATTACGATTCTACTTCGATGCATCTTCACAATGCCTATATCGTCGGACCTACGACGGACTGCTATTGAGATGTCTCTCTAATGACGAAGCACAGTAGATTATCCGGGAAGCTCACAACGGCGTGTGCGGAGCGCATCAACCCGGTCCTAATCTACAGGATCGTATCAGGAGAATGGGCTATTACTGGCCCACTATGATCGCAGAAGCAATCAACTATGCAAGACAATACAGAGCCTGTCAGGTTCATGCAGACTTCATACATCAACTGTCTGAATATCTACATCCTACGGTTGCATCCTGGCCTTTCGAAGCATGGGGTATGGATATCATTGGTCCTATTCACCCGTCTTCTTCCAGAGGTCACCGGTTCATACTGGCCATCACGGATTACTTCTCCAAATGGGCAGAGGTGATCCCTTTTACTGAGGTAAAGGCGTCTAATGTAATCAGCTTCATCAAGCATTACGTTATTTATCGCTTTGGGATTCCCCGAAGGATAATCTATGACAATGGGCCTCAGTTCATCAACCAAGCGTTTCATCGATTTTGCGATAAAAATTGGATACATAATATTGCCTCTACGGCATATTATCCAGCTGCTAATAGTTTGGCAGAAGCTTTCAACAAAACTATTATCAAACTCTTGAAGAAGTTCGTCTCTTCAAACAAAAGAGATTGGAATGAGAAGCTGGGCGAATGCCTCTGGGCATACCGCACAACGGTACGAACACCGACAGGTTGTACCCTATTTTCATTGGTCTACGGGAGCGAAGCAGTTCTCTCCATTGAAATCCAGATACCGTCACTCAGGATAGCCGTGACTAATGAGCTGACTCAAGAAAAGAATGACCTGTTAAGGCTTCAAGAGCTAGAAGGATTAGACGAGAAACGCCTCCAAGCTCAACAGCGCATCGCGCTCTACCAAGCACGCATTTCCAAAGCTTTCAATCATAAAGTAAAGGAAAGAGTGTTCAAAGTCGGCGAGCTAGTTTTAGCCGTAAGAAGGCCGATGATCCTTACTCACAGGAGTAAAGGCAAATTCTAGCCCAAGTGGGAAGGCCCTTATGTGATCGAGATAACGTTCTCAAACAGCGCTTACCTGTTAGCCCAGCCTAATGGAGACCTGTTAATGGCTCCTATCAACGGTAAATTCCTGAAAAGGTACTATGCTTAACCTCCCCTGCTCAAGTGGAATATAGCAAGAAACTCAATTCTGACAAAACTACTTCCAAAACGAAACTAGTTGGGTCATATTCTATCATGTCCGTATGACCTCTGAATAGATATGTCCTACTAAAAGGCTATCAAGAGTCTATCACGTTCATACTACCTCTGATATCACTCTCGCCCAAACCTGTCATTTACATTCCGAAATGATGGGCCCACAAAGTCAGAAAAGAGTCGCTTTTATTTATTCCTAAAAAAGAGCAGAATTACATTCGAGAAGCAAAAAGAAGAAAGGGTACATCATTGTGGGGGAGCGGTCAGATCGTGAATCAGCTGTACCAGTGCAGCTATCCTCTCATCCCTGGAAACCAAGGCATCGGCGCGGGCACGCTCCAGCCGTGCCTCGGGATTGTTCGTAAAGGACAGTTCAGCCCTTGCCCGAAGAGAGCCAGCACGGGCAGCTTCTGCGCGTTCCAGATCCCGTCGTGCTGCGCTCAGTCGACCAGTCGCTACATCTAGACCCGCCAACGACAGAGAAGCCCACTCCTCTGCCAGAGCGAGTTTTTCTTTCAACTTGCGGGCCCTCGATACGTTCCCTTCATGCTCTGATTGGCACTTCGTCTGAAGAGCAAGAGACTCCTCCACGACAGCTTTTCTTTCATCCATCTCCAGCTTATGCGCTTTGATGGAGTCATCTAGGCTTTCCAGCTGTTTAGTAAGCCGTGCAGTCATGAGGTTCTATCTGGCCTGGACCTCAGCTTCAAGGCTGCCCCGAGCCAGCTGTAAGTATTCGTTAATAGGTTGTTCCAAACAATTAACCATCGCCTCTAGGGCGTTAGCTACCCAAGAATCGTTGAACTCCCTGACCGCCCCGATCGGAAACTGAGAAGCCTTCTTCAGACGCTCGAAGTCTAGATTCTTCGCCAACACCATTGATATCAGCATTTTCAAACTGGTATAAAAGAGGCTGGTGTATTGCTCGGTCAGCGCGACTAGATCCGATTGGACGCCAGGAGTGGCCGCGATATTGGCAAGTCCTCCTCCAGGAATGATTGCAGACGTCGTGGCCACAGCCGTCGCCTCAGCGGGTGGTACGACTGAAGGAGGTACGACAACAACGGTCGAAGTCATCGGCATACTCGCGAGAGGCGAGGTCACGACAATGGGTTCGTCCTCCTCTTGAGGTGACGAAACCACTCCGGGCGAGCTGGCCCCCGAAGATATTTCCTCCTCAAAGTCGGGCGCCTTCGTATCATCGCCAGAAGCCCGAGCAGAGCCAGAAGGCGCTTTAACGCTATACTCCCCGTGGACGCCATCCCCTGAGAAGAGGACAAGAAAGTTGATATCAATATGATGGTAATCTTTCTAAGAGGAGACATAAATATGACATTTACCCGTAGCCAACGGTATATATGTCGCATCTGCAGCCCACGTAGCTAAATCACGCCTTAATGACGCAATACGAACTGTCATACCTGGAGAAGGGGGTGGGCCCACCGACACCACCAGGTGCTCTACCGAGCCTTCACCAAGACGCGATCGAGGTTCATCAGCCGGAATCTCGCTAGGCTTGCTCACGGACATGGCAGAAATTTTATCCGTTGTTGGTCCAGGGAAAGATTCTCTCATTTGCCTCGGCCACACAGGCGATTTCGTTCCACTACCGGAGGCGGTGGCAGCAACGGCAGACTCAAGCAGGGGTTCTCCGACACCGCCAGCTAAAACTGAGGGTCCCTCTCCGAAAGGCGAGGAACCTCCAATCAAAGAGACATCCCCAACAGGGGAGACAGCAGGTTCCTCTCTAGGAGCCTCGATACCAGGAATCCGGAGAGAACGAGCAACCGTCTTCTTCTTTCTCTTGCGAGGGGAAGTCTCCTTCGAAGCAGGAGCCCTTCGCTTCCCAGAGACTGCCAAAGCCCCTGCAGGCGGAGGCACTTCACACCTCGGCAACGACACCAGAGGCTCATCCGGAGTGACGGACCCCTCACCCTCGTCAGACGAAACCGAGGGGACTTCGACTCTTCCCCCAGACTTGGAAGAAGGCACCCTAAAGCTTCCATGTATGTCAAAATTGCGATGAAAGGTGTTGATCGCCACGTAGAACTGGGTATACGAATGGAGGATGTGCAGCTCCGTGGAGAGTGTGACGACCAGCACGATAAAGATTGCTCCCGTGCAACCCATGATAAAATACCGCCATCCTCTGGATCCATCAATGAGTCCGCCCGGACCTGAAGCTGGTAACGGTATTGCCCACGTGCAGCTGATCGTACCCAAACTGCCTGGCGAACCGACTGGGCAAGTAGGGCTCGAAGAAGCAATGTTCTTCGCTTCTGTACAGCAAATAGGAGGGTCTGATGCAGACCAACCAATTAAAAGCTTCCGGAGAAAGATTGGTCTTCTCTTCACCTAAATCCTCAAGCCTAATACCCGACTGATTACGATGTACAGAGGGGATAGTGCAGAGAAGCTTCCAGCAATGACCGAGGCTCAGCACCAGCCGACAGTCTAAAAATGTGTTCACGTTCTAGGGAGAGTCCTTGTAGTTCAGCAAGAAACTACCCCCCGAACTACTGCCAGGGCCGAAAGACATCACCCGGGGGTTGTGGAGAATTAACCATCCCATCATGTACAGGTATGGTAACTCTACCCGAGGAAAGCTATCACGCTAAGCTTCATCAACGAGCAGTCCATCAGTCATGGCTCTCAAACCAGCCTGTATACGGCACACCATGGCAGGGAGCAAGCCGAGTATTGCCCCGAACACCAGATGCACGGCAGGCCACAGGATGTTCCGGTGAATGCGGTTCGCGGACGGGATGCCGGGCACCACTACTCGACGCAGCCATATAGAGAGAAAGCCAGCCAGCCTGGCTTCCTTAGACAGAGGCCTGCGGCAGCGCCTCAAGTAACTATAGGCCTTAGTACCTTCAGGGTACTTTCCTATCCCGTCATTGAGAATCTGATCTGGAGCTTTAGCATCCTCCATAAGATCCTCGATGACCTGGGCATTGAGCACGCCCAAACAGTTCACGGGCTCATTCTTGCCCCCCGAAACTTTCTCCGACTTGACGGCCCTGGCTCGGTGGAAGAAGAGGTAGGACATCCACTTAGTGGTATGAGCCAAATCAGAAGGCTCATCATAAAAAGCTGTGCAAGCGAAGTAGTGGCACATCAGCTCCTGATACACCTCCATAACCCGAGGGTCCGAGTCCTCCAACTCCCGGTTGGTGGGAACATACTCTTCATATGGGGTATCCTCCATCGGCAGTCTCGAGATCACTGCCATCTCATGGAGGGCCAACCCCAACTCCCCCAGTGGAGTGGTGAAGGTCCCGGTGAGCGAAATGTATCGCTCCATCAGTGCCAGAAATAGGTTAGGGTTGGGAGGCAACCCAACACTCGTCGCACTCACAGCAGCATACAGTCCGATGACCTCCAGCTCTCTCCGAAAATGCTTCAAGGCCCAGTCAACTAGGCAATCCCATCGGAGGTTTGTTGGGGTGATCCACCCATTGCACCGAGGATTCTCCTTGGTGTATACCCCCCCTCGCCCCATGAAGTCGTTATAGAAAGTCGACAATTGGACCGGCTGGATCACTGAACTGTCTTCACTCAGGACGCTTCCCGGGCACAGTCCCCTGAACAGCGTCACAACGCCGGAAGGGCGGCTGACAAACGACCCCTGGTCAGCTCCTTTCAGATGAAAGATCTTCCCCGGCTTGCCGTGAAGATCGGGAATCAGCGTCCACGACATCCTCCTGGAATGTGTCGCATGGGAGAAAGCCGAGATGGGATAATCTCTCGGCATCGTTGGCAGATACAAGACCACACTCTCGGCGGGGAAAACCCAGGGTTCTCTCTTGGGTTTCGTCTGGGACTGTTTGTCAATCATGTCACCAAAAAGAAAAGTCGGCTTGATGTACTGGTCCCCGTCTATGTACGTCAGGGGCTCTCTGTTAATCATGTTCAGTAACGTCCGCTCGCCCTGAGCCGATATTAAGATCTCCCTTCCTTCAGGATACTGGGGTCCGGAGATAAGAAATATCACGTGGGACAGATCCTCCAGATAGTTTCAGTACAGCATCCCGACAGCGGAACCCATCACCTCGGCCAGTGGAGACTCATGCAAGTCAACTGCAAAAGTGCAAGGAAAATACGTCATTACAACTCTTGCAACATAAAGACCAAGAAACGACCGTCTGTGCTTTACGCCAAGACTGTACAAAATTTGGTCATTTTACGTCGGAAGTCACATCCTGTAATATTCTTGATTTTCAAGAATTTTTAAATTTAGATTTTTATAATTTTCGGGAATTTTCCGAGAATTTTCTGTAATTAAATTCAGGTATTTTAATTATTAAAAGATTTTTAAATATTAATAAATAATATTAAAATATTATGAAAATAATATTTTATGGTGTAAAATAAAAAACTAGACATAGGGTAATTTTTCGGGAATTTATTGGACCCCGAAAGCATTTAAAAAGTCTTAAAAACTATTTTAAAATTTAACCGGATTAAACCAAATAATAAACCAAACCCATTAACCCGCTAACCCAACCCGCATTCATTATTGGGTCAGGTCGAATCCGGGTCAGACCGACCCGCTAGACCCAAACCCGACCCGGATGAACAGTGCACCCCTAAACCTGAGCTGCCCCGACCCTTGGCCTCCCGCGCCTCTCCGGCCGTTACGCCGGCGAACGCCTCACCTTCCTCTTCCCTCTTTGTAACCGCCGCAGACCGACAACCTTCCCCTCCCCTCACCCGTGGGTGACCCAGCTCCCTCTCCGCCTCTATTTAAGCCCTAGATCCGCCACTCCTCGGAACCCTAGCCGCCTTTCTCCTCCGTCCATCAGCCACCCTCTTCCATTTTAGCTCCGCCCGGACTCCCCACCTCCTCGCTGCTACTGTCCTACTTCCTTCCCCCTCACTCCGTTGCCCGCCTTCGGCCAGCGCCGCCTAGCCGCGACCACTGCCTGCCGCTATTGTCTTCTTCCTTACCGCCCGACGACATCGACTAACCCTCCTTCGGCTGTGCCCTAGTCTCACCGCTGGTGACCCGCCCGCTGCTCCTCCTACTTCCCCGTCCACCGTCTCCCTCACCCCGCTTCCCCTGGCCACCTACATCACCACCTTCAAACTCCCGGCCTCCCTCCAGTAGCTCCGCCCAGTCACCCTAGGCTCAGCCCGACTCCGCCGTCCGCAGACCCAAACGCCTCCAGCCCCTGGCCGCCTCCAGTGAGCCTCCCACCTTCGAGCAGTAGCTTCTCGACGAGCTCGCAGCAACCGAGACTCCGGCGACGTTCCAGCACCCCTCCGGCGAGCCTCAGGCACAGCAAGGACTCGACACAGAGGACTCGGACACAGGGACCTCAGACCGGGCACAGGAACCCTAACCCTAAACCTAGGCGTGTCGGACACGAGTCAGACACGAAGGAACTCAGGTTTTTCAGACCCTGTTCAGGTACCCATAACTTCTTGCTCGTAGCTCTAATTTCAATTCTGTCAGTTGCATCACGTAGCCTGCATGACCCCCTCGGTGCCCGTGTAACCCGCTCGGGGCATCGCGTCCTGTGGCGATCGTGAACCGCGATCCAAAAATAGGAAAACCAACGCCCTGTTTTACCCCGGAACTGAGTACGCCCCGCCAAACGGGACGACTTGGTCGCGTGCGGTCTTCACAGATACGTGCGCGTCGTTGATACGGACGTGTGGGATTTCGCAGAAGTTGATTCGGATGTGCGTGTACACCGGAATCAACGCGTATCCACGGACACTGCCCCGTATCCGACTATTCTGATCCTCGCTGTAATTTAGTGTACACACGTCGGATCGAGACGAAATTTGCGCCATCGGACTCGTAGCAATACGCTGGTCCTGTGAGCCAAGTTTGGTTCGATTCTGGGAACGTTGACAAAATCGTGTGTCGTGGGCCCCACAGGCTCCACTCGACGGGCGATTTTGAGAACGGCTCATCAAAATCCAATTCTAGAAGTTCCGTTGGGTTCGTATCATCGTTCCTGACCTGTTGACACTAAGTTGGACTGATTTGGAGACCTTTGACCCTGACGCATTTTTTGGTGCAATGCGGCCCACATTTGGACCCCGCCTTGACCCGAAAATGACGTTTTTGCCCTTGTCTCCAAATTGGACTCAAAGATAGGTGTTTTTAGCTGATTAATATTTTCTGAATCTGATAGTGATATTTATTTCAGCAACCGGAGTACTATTTGCAAGTCCTGCTACTGACAGAGCTACAATTGGAGCTGAAAACTCAGGCAAGTGTACCTTGCCAACTTGCAGTCTTTGTTACATATTTCTTGGCTTATATATATATTTTGCATGCTTGACCTAGGACCGTGTGACTTACTTAGCGTCCGATTAAAGTCGGGTGCCAACACCGTACGCGGGTTGTGTAAAGTCAAATAGAAATGGATACCGAAACCCTTTGTATTCTCGTACTTGCATTATCAAGTACGTATACCCAGGACACTTGACACTATACATGTTGACAGAATCTTCCTGAGATATTTAAGGTGATTCTGTGTAGGATATAGGATGGACATAGAGATTATATTCTTAGATTATGACTTATTGCTTTAGCTCTGATCTCACGTGACATGGACATAAGACGTTATGAACATGAGACGTGCGATTACATTGGGTGGGGAGAGACACACAGGCTACAGGCTGATATATATATAAAACCCCTATTATTGCGGTGCTCAAGACTCTAAGCCCGAGCTTGGCCCACTACTAGTTATTTACTGCTACCGGCTCCCCAACACAGAGCTTGTAGCAGTCTCAGCCTGAGTACTAGTGATGCTCTCAGTTGCATTTTTACATAGATGGTTATGTAGTTACCCTGCTTATTTCATTTACTATTCTACTGTATTATTTTGGCTTGTATTATTTGTACTTTGCTATATCCCCTGAGGACCTGGAATAGATTATGTCCCCAGGTTTAGCAGAGGAGATCCACTCTGAGGTTTACAGGACAGGTGCTTTAGCAGGAGCAGAAGCAGGTTCAGGAGCAGGCATTGGAGAAAAAACAGGAACCAAGGACTAGGTGATTGCCATGGATTTCTCTGAGTATATGTTCTTCCATACTCAGTCAGTGATGTTATTTACTTTTTTGTTTAATGAACAATTGTATCAGACTTGATTATCGAGTTGTTCCCTGAATACTCTATTTGTAACTTGATATTGATGACTTATTTCCTTTTGTTGATTTGCTTTATTCTTCTGTGGATGAGATTAGTTTTAACATGTTGTTTTAGTAGACTCGGACTGTTGTAATACAGCTTAAGCATGCCCCGATGGATCCATTAAATTGGGTTTGTCCATCGGTGTGTGCTGCTGGCCATTGCCACGTGTCTAGTCCCTCGTTATTTTGGGACTGGGGCGTGATACATCCAGAAGCGTAATTGGCGATATACAGTCCGTGCTTTACGCCAGACTGCCAAAATTCTAGTTATTACGCCGGAGGTCCCATCCACAAACGTAAAACTAAAATTTTATAGTATACACCAAGTTTTCGGCAGTCGGAGCTTTTACACTCAAAACTGCGAAAATATGGAGTTTTACGATGGCACATTAGAAATATGGGCGTAAAAGATGAAAATGTCTCCGTGCGTCATCTTCCTCAAAGAGGCTATCAGCACAGAAGATGACCTAGCGCGGTCACGTTCAACGTGTGCGAAGGATTTTTCGTCGTTCTTTGTCATCCCAAAGGCTCTACCTCTAAGGCCGGGTGCGCTACTCGTCGGCGGGATACTTCGCTCAGAAGAGATTTCACCTTGCCTGACCGAAGACTCTCTCGCTTGGGCGGAAGAACGAGAAAAAAACCTATACTCTTTCCCTTAGTGGAGGGGATTTGTTTCGGCGCCATTTCTGAAAACTCGGAGCGCTCAGAAGAAGAACGAGGGGAAAGACTCAAAACAGTCGAAGGCTCTCTTTCGCAGAAGATGGATGAAAAGTTTTTCTCTCAAAAGCTTGGGATATATATAGAGTTCGGATCGACTCCTCGAAACCCCAACCAAATTTTCACAATTAATATTTGGTTATGATTGGGTACTACGTCAGCCCACTACTCTCGAAAGGCGGACAATCAGCAAATTCGAAGAGTTTTTCGTGCAAAAACAGGTCAGCGGTTCCTACGCTAAGAAGCTTTCTACGCTCGACAGCAATAGATCTACGGTTTTACGCTCGCAAGCTACAAGTCTATGGTTTTATGCCCGGATGCCTTTGTGCTCGGTAGCTTTTATGCTCGAGAGGCTACAAACCTACGACTTTACGCTCAACAGATACCAAATCGATGATCTCATGCTCGGTGGCGTTTAGTTTATGCTCGGAGGCAATGGATCCACGACCTTAGGCCCAGAAGATTTCTTTTATTCACAGGCTACAAATCTACAGTTCTACGCTAAAGGAGCTTTCTACGCTCGACAGCAACAGATCTACGGTTTTACACTCGCAAGCTACAAGTCTATGGTTTTATGCCCGGATGCCTTTGTGCTCGGTAGCTTTTATGCTCGAGAGGCTACAAACCTACGACTTTACGCTCAGCAGATACCAAATCGATGATCTCAGGCTCAGTGGCTTTCTACGCTCAATAGGCTACGAACTCAGGATTTTCAGCTCATCTACACTACGGATCTCTGACTTTTCGCATGTCCGAACAGTTCTCGAGGCGGTCGATTATAGGAGTTCACACAAAAGATACTCCTTCTTGACCTCAAAATATCCCAAGTACCCGAAATATACAGAGTTCAAACATTAAGAAATTACTCTTCTCGGGTCAATTGGAGGTTCATCCAGACTCCAGTCCGAATATTTCATCTATCAAGATGGCAACTCAGTTTTCTTGACCCTGTTCCAAGGGATTTTTCGAGAAGTCATTCTTGAAGATGAAGTCTGAAACAAGAATTCTGTTTACACAGAAGTAAAAACAACAGTTCAGAGCTCTACGCGGTTCCTCAGTCCTAGCAACAGGATAGTTCTAAATGTTCAAAATGCTCAATAGCGTTCTATGGACTATTCGCTATGTGCAAAAGACTGGACCTAGCACTCTTTCTATACAGAGTCGGCGTAAAGAATCAGACGTGTCGAAGCTACACATATTCAGACTTTACAGCAACGTATAGCAAAATGATCATATGCGGAGAAGAAAGACGATTTTATTAAAATTAAAATCATGATTACATATGAGGGAAATCCTGTCTACAAGGGATTTTTCTTCATTTTTCATGGTTATATATGAGGGAAATCCCGTCTACAAAGGATTTCCTCGTCTTCATTGGAAGGCCGCCCCAGAATCTGTTCTACCGGGTTCTCGCATCGGTGCAGGTCTTCCTCTCTTCCGTGGCAGTTCATCGACCACCACAGTCATAAACAAGAAGATCGATGGCGGGAGGATACAGAACTGGGCCTGCATAAATTATGCAGATCCCATGCTCCATGCGTCATGACAGATTGAGTTTAGGTATTTAACCCAACTCAATGCCCGAGGTCAGATCTAGTTGCCGCTCTCATCCTTGGAGGTAACAGAAGAAGACATCGCTTGCAAGTCGTGTGGTCTAATACGACCCTTCCATTCTCCTGGAAGAACAGCCATATAAAGTTACTGATTATCCCGAGCAAGGGAGGCTAAGAAATCCTTCCATGATCCATCGTTGCAGTGGACACTTGCTCGAAGATGCCGTCTTTTTTGGCTCCTTACACGCTGGAAGAACATGATCTCCTTCTTCCTCAGATCGACCCGACGAACTTCGGCGATCATCTCTGCATGGTGATGAGAATGTGAGGAGAACGAGTTAACCCCCCAGCCTTTTTATAGGCGAAAGAGATCACACCGATCCCCAATAAATCTGCCATAAACTCAGCATCGACCGTTTCAACGCTCCATTAAGAAATGTTTCGAGTTACGAGGAGCGGTTCATGCTTCATTCAAAGCGTTCCAAATTTCGAGGAATTTGAAAGCTTTGAAGGGGGTCTTGTAGAAGCATAAAAAATACGCTGGATGGCTATACGCAGCATATTGATACAGAGCAGCGTAAACAGAGGCCTTCAGAGCCATCAAGCGTGCAAACAGAGCTTTCTCCGCCAAACACAGCATGAAATATAAGCTCAAATGTAAGGCAGTACGTCCAAACCGCTTTAGCGTAAATAGGGTGCTTCATCGACTCCTGGGCGTAAAACCCATCCTCTTGCAACGCAGCATTGAAGTGTATGAGAGACGCTTCGTATTCTCCGAAGTGAACCTGTCAGATCCTGCAATGAACCTGACGTCTGGACTTCTGACAAAGGGATACTGCTCGACTACCCAGGGATACTGCTCGACTACCCAGACGACGGCTATAATAATGGCACGGCACTGCGACCCAGGCTATCATTTACCGCCATCTCCTTTGCGTAAACTGCTTTTACGTGCACAAAGGGATACGCTGCCTTGTTTTACACAGGCAGACATAAGCAATTTACGCTCTGCAGTAGACAAAGCGCCTGCCACATCAAAAGCTGCACTCCGTACGGGGCTCGAGGCACGTCTCTACGGCAAATGCACAGAGCGATGACAGTTGCTCGAGGCACGTCTCTACATCCAATGCACAGAGCGATGACAGTTTCTCAAGGCACGTCTCAGCGACTGATGCGCAGAAGGGCTGCAGACCTTCAAAATACGCTTCCGCATTTAATGCACAAGATGGTGGCAAATCTCGGCATTTAATGCAAGAGATTTGATTATATCTTCAAAAGCCGTAATTTCGGCTAAGACGTCCACATCAGCACTCTGGCACGGTACGCAGCGGCTTCTACGCCCATTCAGCTTCGGTGCTCACTCGGCTTCTACGCCCACTCGACCTCTATGACCACTCGGCTTCTATGCCTACTCGGCCTCTATGACCACTCGGCTTCTACGCCTATTTCGGCTTCTATGCCTACTTGGCTTCTACGCCATGGCGACAGACATTGGCTTCTACGCCCACCTCTTCTACACGAGGGATACCTACCTACGTGGATTCTATGTCGTGATCTTCGTAGCGATTATACGCGTTTTGTCCCTTAGTTGGACCCGCGTCACACACTCATTCAAAGGATCATCTATACGCAGGTATTGGTTATTTTAACCATTGTGTAAAAGGGTACTGTACTTTCCACTCCTCGGTTTTTATACCGACAGAGTGGTCACTGTCACTAAAACTCTATAAATAGAGACCTCTATCAATGAGGAACAAGGTCAAAAAATTGGTCAAGAAACCAATATCAGATCTAAGGTCGACAAATTGGGAGGTCGAAAAATTGGTCAAGAAAACCAATATCAGATCCAAGGT
Source organism: Iris macrosiphon (assembly GCA_036927795.1). Lineage (NCBI taxonomy): Eukaryota > Viridiplantae > Streptophyta > Magnoliopsida > Asparagales > Iridaceae > Iris > Iris macrosiphon. The sequence continues at coordinate 66,301,866 of JAYESA010000004.1, read as the reverse complement.
CGAACTTCCAAGAAAGATCGAACCAGAGGTCGAGAGAGAGAGAGAGAGAGAGAGAGAGAATCCGGAGCTCAGGCAAAGGGTAGGGATCGACGACTTTGGCATCGTACATCCACCCTCTTTTGCAACCTTCGAAGCTGCTTCCTGTCTTCTACGGCACTTCTTCATCATCGTGTGGTCCAAGGGCTAAAGTGATCGACTGCAGATCAGACACCTATAGCAATATTTACCCAGATTAAATAAATTATACTCCCACATCCTCGTATAGGATCAAATTGTACAAGTTTGTTTGTAAACCAAAGAAGGCGGGTTTCGTGTAAACCCCATCTTGAATACATTTTTATTCTTTCATTTTCCACCACAAACACTCATTTACGTAGGTATATTCTAGATCCGAGTCATATCATCGATCACTCTGAATTAGTCATTGGTATAGACATATCTTATGAGGAGCAATCCGTATCCATATTAGACCGAAGGGAGAAGGTGCCCAAGAACTGGACTATTTTTCTTGTCCGGGTTGCTTGGGGCCATCACTCTCTAGAGGAATCGACCTAGGAGCATGAGGAAAATATTCGATCCCGGTACCCGCACTTATTTAATTCAGAAGGTATATTCTTTCTTACGCCTTCATATCTTAGATTCTGTGATTAGGTGATCACCTATATGTTGTGATGATATTACTTACATGATTAGTTGCTAGTAGATTTGTATCATGCTTGTCCTGACTTCTCTATCTATTGCTTGGATTCAAAATTCGAGGACATATTTTTCTAAGGTGGATAGAGATGTCACTCGCCGTTCCCGATATATGTATTTGGAATATATTTTTATTTTAGCATGGTTGCATGTGCATGGAGACTAGACTAATTCTTTGGTTTAACCTGGTTCATGGTTCATTTTGTGGGTTGGTTCAAGTCATGAGAACCCTTGGTTAAACCCTCAACCCTACCATATATAACCCAATATTTTCTTTCTCTCTCTTTATTACTTCATTCTCTTTCTATCTCTTGTGTTTTCTTTCTTCTTTCCATAGGTATGTACACCTTGCTTGTGACCCTCCGTATTATTGGTTCATTATGTTTGTTATTTTTTTCTAAACACTTTTAGAACTTGGAGGTTTTTGTTTTGATGGGTGGTTTTGAGTAGATATACATTTCTAACTTATGGTTTTATGGGTCTTATGAGTTTTTCTTGGTTTTGATCTATTAAACATATATTTTTGAAAATTAATTTTTGCAACATGATAGAGCTTTTAATTTTAATTGTTTTGGTTTTTGGTTCACTCAATTTGGACATAAAATGAGGATTTTATGGATAAAACAAAATTTTAATTTTTGGAGCTTTCGCTTTGGCCGAACATGTTGTTTGGAGAAGATAAAGTTTTCATGCGGCCAACGAGTTATGCGGCCGAGAGTGCTATTCAGCCCGAGAGGGATATGCGGCCTGAGCTTTTACCGCATACTGACCAACATGCGTCCATTTTGTTGGATGCATGACTGCCATCACACAAGTATTCTGGAGCTAATCCTTGAACTCCTTGTGTTTTCACTTGTTGAACGAATAGGAAATTTGCTAAGTCCAAAATACCTCCATGCAGCAATAACTACCATGCGACACCGACCCATATGCGACATGCAGGCATACACGGTAAGCAGAGCATGCGACCACTTACCCTTGGACGCATAACTCTGAAAACTTGGTACATCTTTCTATGGTTTTTTCCTTTCTTCCTGACATAATTTATGGATTGTCACATTAATCACTTTATGTCATTTTACTAATAATTCATTCATTGCCTGTCACTTTAACACTTATCCCAAGGAGTTGACTTTAACCTTGAGCATGCGTTGGTTGTGTGAGACTAGTGACATGTCCACAAATGGATACATGTAGGTCGTATCATGACAATTTGGTGATACAGGTTGATTTGAGGGTTTTTTCGTCGACACGGGGGTTGAGCATGCCATATTTTGACACAGATACTTAGTTGAGTAGTTAGCACTTTGTATTATTTAAAATTGTGATTCTAGTCTTGCTCACACCTTTGGTGATGTATTTGGTGGTGTGTTGGGGCCGTATCACAAGCGTATCATAGATTGAGTATGATAACGGTGTGGTACACTCCACGTGTTTATATTTTTGCATCTCATTCCAATTAGACTTGTGTAGCTATTTGAGTATTGTATATGAGTTATAAATGATATATATATATATATATATATATATATATATATATATATTGGTTATATGTTCATCTATCTATGTTAATAGCTTGTATTTGGTGTGTTCTAGGTGTATATTTGGAGAGGGGTTAGTGTGCACTATTTTGTACATGTATGGGCTGATTTGATTCTTATTAGACTGATGAGAGAGGGGAATGAGCCTGTGTGTTGTGCACAGCAATGTGCAGTCTAGTTGTGACTGATCATATAGCAGTGGGAAGAAGATTTTTGTCTGCACAGAGCATAGCATCAAGTAGTGAAGGTATGTGTAGATTTTAGTATGATGGTTCAAACTAGAGTCTGGCAGAATGGGGGATTGCCTGCACTGGTGTGGTTTAGTCCAGAGATGGGAAGCAGCAGACCTGAGCACTTATGTGCATAGGTAGAAGGGGGGATCGGGCATATATAGTAGAAGAAATGGTTACCACAATAGATCAGTGGCAGCAAAAATACTGGACTGTTGTTGGTATCAGGTTTAGTTAGGCTTGGTGTCAGGTTTAGTTAGGCTTGATGACATTGATGTATAGTGTATCAGTGAGGAGAGCTTGAGTATATCAGATATCTGAGAATGCACTACCAGCAGTAGGTATTTAGGAGTTAAGTGTTAGTTAGTTAGTTTTAATGTATATGTTAGATGCATTATCAGTTGTTAGTAGGTTAGACTTTAGTATGATGTCTGTTAGTACTTAGTTCTATGATGTTAGTTAATAATTAGTTGTTAGTAATATCCCTATAAGCTAGGTATCAGTTATTTATGTAAAGTTAGTATATATGTGTATAAGTAAGTAACAGTTAGTATAACTCATATTGAATTAGATACTAAATAGTTAGTGTAGGTTAGTTTTAGTCAGAGTATCAGGATTTGTTAGTTATTTATTAGTTAGATATATTTATAAGGGTATGTATTATATAGCTAGTTAGTTAAGTATTACCTTACGATACAAAGGTAATGTGAGTTAAGGTACCATGGGGTATTGGTATCTCATACCAAATGGGTAGCTAGATATCATGTTGGCTCAAAGCCAAGTAATATTATAGTGATAATATAGTATTGATATTACTATTAGATAACTAATATAAAGGTATATTGAGTATCTTAAGATACGTAATAGTATCGTACTCTAGTATCCTACATAGCAAGTATAGCCTAGATACATAGTGTATGGACCAATATCCTATAGATGGATTCATACAACCCAAAAATAGCAAGTTGACCAAGTTTGACTAGTTTCACCTAGAGTTGATCAAGTTTGACTATTTTGACTTATAAGTGGTCTAACGACCTAGAAATGGACTAGTTTAACTTGTTATCATTCCAAAACTTTGTATTAATATAATATTCCATATTTAGGTCTTTGAGGCACTGTTCTAGATACAGATTGATACTTTATCCCGGATTCTAGGTGAGTACATTCTCTGATAGTTTTCGTTTATGAGATCTTCTATGTTTTTTGTATTTAGTATAGATATTCTTGATTTTCTTGACACATTGTTACACATATTGTTATTCTTGGATTCCGTCATGAGATATTATTTCTGGTAGTTCTGGGCATATTTCTTGTGCGAGCCCGTTGTTATTGTACATATATGGACACTGATTTATGAGAAGATTAGTGCCCTTCTTGTGGAATCTCGTGTCATAGCATGCCATGGTTTGATCCATTATACCAGTCGGGGGCAAAGAGTATTTAGTGTAGACATATGATCATACCCCGTAGTTCTTGTTTTTCTTGCTTAGTGTTACTCATACACCGCACGTATGATTAACCAGGCCCATGGTTCTTGAGCATTACCCAAGCCGATCACATGTTGTCACTAGTACTCACTCACTTAGATGTATTTCTTGATTATATATATGATGTTCGTATATCCTGTATGTATTTCTCATATTTTCTTATTCCTGTATATTTTTACCATTCTCTATTCATCTTGTATATACTCTCAATTTATTGTTACATAGTCTTTATCATTTATTGGAACTACTGTTAGAGGTGTACTTCGCTCTTTTTCTGATTGGATAATATTTTTCAGTGATTATTGTGCTCTCCATTCCAGGATCTCAAAATGGTGCCTTAGACTGGACTACTATTACCCTATGGACTTGAGGTGACATTTGTAGAGATCTAGTTTTGTATTCCTTTTCCATACCTTGTCTATTTTTTTTCTTTCAGAATGATTATTTGAGTTATCTTTCTTATTCATTCTTCCTTTAGATTATTGTGATTAAGTATATGATATAACTAGTTGTATTAGTATGATTGATTGTTAACCTAGACATATTCTACCGTCGATGCTGTGGCGTAGGCTGAACGTACCCACGTTCTTGTGCCCTTACATCGGGTGCGGGTCGTGACACATTTTTAGTAGTGTCCCATGCAGGTCAGGTTTCATAATTAGTGCAATGCCGTGGTAGTGCAACGACTTAGTTGTACTGCTACGAGCCTGCAATAGGATATATGATATAGGATATTAGGATGATAATACTCAATCATAAATTATAACTTCTTAAGAGATTCCTGGGACTACCATTGGGAATCTTATTTTAAACTCCAATTTAAAATCTTTTTCCCTTGTTTTTGTTCGCTCTCACTTGTTGTTATTGAATTTGATTCTTGATGATCGGTTGTTGAATTTAATTCTTGGTGTTCGTTGTTTTGATTTAATATCGAGATAAATTATGTGGACATAATTATGGTATCTTCTGATGATATATGTTGATCAGAACATTGAGAAAGGTAAAACGTCTGCTTTGGTTATGGAGCCTAGAGTTTATCGCAGCCATATTTGCTGGCGTGGCGGGAACATAGGGACCTGACTTCGGATGTACATATCTTAGTAATAAAATTTAGAGTTTCTCGCATCCATACAGGTTGACGAGGTGAGGATTCTATATAAAATGATTATAGAGGTGCATACCTTAGTTATGGAATCTATTATTTATCGCAGCTATGCTTACTAGCATGACGAGGATTCTGAGTATCATGATTTCGGACAGACGCATATGATTATCATATTGTATCTTAAACTGGTTCTTAATGTATCATCTCTATCCTTCCACATCTGTTATTATAGGATTCTGTTACATCATTCTTTAGATTAGGAATAGAGATACCTTCAGTTCCTTTAGTCCAGTTCCATATAGAGCTTCACTTCATTGGGGTTCCTTGATAGTGTAATAGTTTGGTGACTTGCAATTAAGTCTGTGTCTTGAGTATCAGTATTGATTGTTGAGAGTGTCGCTTGTGAGTCTGTAAGTGGTTCTTGGTTGGGCATGTAAGGAATAGGCATCAGTCTAAAGATAACCCATAGCGTAGTACCTTATAGCAATAGTTCTATGATAGGTGTCAGTATAGTTAGTATTGGTAATAATAGTAGAAGGGAGAGTAAAGAGTATCAGTGGTGGTTCCAAGAGTTAGTATCAGAGTTAGCATGCAAGTTCTGGATAGTCATAAGTTTATGTAGTTAGGTGATCCATGTAAACAATTAAGTATCAAGAAAATTGTGTTAAAAATCAATGGAGCATGATATTCAATTGGATGATTGATACTTGGGTGTGTCAAAAGTAGAGGAATGTATATTCATAAAGGGTATTAGTGAGTGAGCCATAGTAGAATGGTACCCATAAGTGTATAGGAGAGTGTGTGGGAATAAGAATACATTATGCTAAAGTAGTAGGACTTGTGTTACAGGTTGATGTGGGTATATAGGAGTACATCAATATATTACTAGTGATGAGTATATCACTTTATTTTCAGGGTGTTAATATGTTAAAAAGAAAGGTGTGGTGGAATAATGAAGTGCATTATTCAGAATTGGGTGCATAATTAACAGAGGATGATGAGTGAATACAAGATGGTGAAGTAAAATACCAGTATGAGAGTTTCATAAGTATCAGAAGTAGGGGTCTGAGTATTAACATTTTCAATGGTGTGTCATGGGTGAAGATGTATCAAGGTTGGTCATAGAAAATGTATAGCGTATCCTGATTAGTATTCAGTCTATAGGTTTAGGTATAGAATATATGGAAGGATATATATATAGATAATAATAGAGATATGGAATCATGAGTTTACCTATGAGAGTGAAGTAAAACATGGGTATTAGTAAAGTAAATAACCAGTACATTAGATGCATGTGATCAAGAGTTCTATTAGGTATGATGGGGTGATCTAGTGAGTAAGCTAGTGTCAAGAGTAGTGGTAGTGTATGATGAGTTGTTGAGAGTATTAAGAAGCTAGTGTACTAGAACATTAAGTGCATATATTGTGTAGTTAGAAAACTAGTGTTGCTATATCATGAGTGCTAATATTTTTATATCAGGGTTAAGCTGAGTATTATGTTGGTATCAGCGAATATCTTGATAATATTAGATGGGTGTGTCAGTTAATATAGGTGAGAGTATAGTTAAGAGTAAGAGTAAAAGTGATCCAGGCAGTAAGAAAAGGGGCAATATATAGAAGTAATTTTAGTAGGTATAGTACCGTGTTATTTTGAGTATAGAAGTCGTATGTATCAGGAAATAGTACGAGTGGTATAGTATACCAGTGAGATGTCATGATATCGTAATGGCTAGAAGGTATTTGTGTATGTATTGTGATACTAATGTATAGATGAGAACCTTAGAATAATTAATAGGTGTTAGAGTATGAGTTTGCACCAAGTATCAGGATAAGAGGAGTACCCTAGTAGCGAGAGCCAGAGTATTTTAAGTATTTTTGAAGTTTAGGCAAAAGCATTTTAGCGACTAGTATATTAAGTATAAATGAGAGACGTGAGTATCCTGGTATGAGGATGTCATCTAAAGTGCTATATAAGAGCTGGTGCCTTGTATAGACAGTAAAAAGATTTGAGTAGGCATCCTATTGGGGGTATTCAAGATGGACAAGGGTGTACCAATAGAACACATAATTGAAAATGCATACAAGTGTTCCTTGCAAGAGAATGGTTGAGAAATTTTTGGTAATTATGTTACGACCCACACCCGGTGTAGGGGCACGAGTAGTGAACAACGCCCAGCCTACACCGTATCATCGGCGATAGAACGTTGTTTGGGTAATATATCTATCTAATAATTAAGATATAATAATGCCACCAATGTAAAATAAATACTGAATCACAGATCGATAAGATGGAACAATCGCACGAATATGATAAAAGAATAGAAGAGTCACAAATTTAGCTCACAAGAAAAATAATTTGCCATGAGTCAAAGAAATACTAATAACTGAGCTGGAGACAAATCCAGTACAAAAGAGTCTAACTACTGCGCTACAAGTCCTGGGTCATCTGTCTCAGTCGGGATGAGACCCTCCTGAGCCAAAGTCTCTGGCTCTAAGCCAACAACATCTTGAGGCCCATAATGAGTAGGGTACCACTTCTCAGTATCATCTGGGAAAAATATATTCAGTCAAGAAGGAAGTAAAGTACATCTCTAACAATAGTTCTAATAAATGATATAAACTATGTACCAATAAATAGAGCAAATATGCAAGATACAATATAAAGGTACAAGAGATATGCAATAAAGGAATAGTAAAAATAAATACAATAATAAGCAAAAAAGGAATGAACAAGAAATACTACTACTAAGTGAGTGAGTACTAGCTTTAATATCTCATCGGCTTGGGAACTTTCACAAGGATTATGACCTAGTTAATTATACGTGCGGTGTATGATTAACACTATTCAAGGAACAAGACATGCATAAGGAGGGTATGATCACATATCTACACTACATACTCTCCGCCCACGACTGATATAGTAGATCCAACCATGGTACGTTATGACACAGAATTTCACAAGAAGGGTGCTACTCTTCTCATGAACCAATGTCTGTATTTGTACAAGAAGAACAAGGAAACAAGGCTTGCACAAGATACACCATAAATACCAAGGAATGATATCTCACGATGAGATCCAGATGTACCAATCCGTGTAACCATCGTGTCAAGAAATCAAGGATATCTACACTAATTACAAGCTACATAGAGGATATCTTGAATGAGAAACTATCAGAGATTATACTTGCCTGAAATTCGGTTAACAGTATCAAAGATGTCCAGTACGGTGCCTCGAAGACCTAAATATGGAATATTATATCAATACAAGATTTTGGAATAAAAATAAGTTAAGCTAGTCAACTTCTAGGTTGTAAAGCCATTTCTAAGTCAAAATAGTCAAACTAGGTCAACTCTAGGTCAAACTAATCAAACTAGTAAAACTAGCTATTTCTAGGTTGTATGAGTCTATCTCTAGGATGTTGGGTCCATACACTATGTAACTAAACCATACTAGCTATATTATGATACTAGGAAACCAACAAGATATCGTATCATAAGATACACAATTTATTATATATTAAAATACCATAATATGTATACAAACAACAATATATAATACTCTTAACTAAACTAATGCTAAGTGGATACCTTGGCTTTGAACCAAAATCGGTGTCACACCACCTACACTCCCATCTTGATATGCAAACCCAATACCTTGAGTAAAACCCAATACCTTTACATTACCTAGGTATCACAAGGTAACTCAATATCTAACATATTACTAATACCCATACACCTCACTATATATTAATATTCATTTAAACTTATAACAATATTATACAAAACTAATATACTTACATACCCCTTGATATTCAATATTCGTACCCAAGATATCTCACTCTCATCACCTTGGTGTACCCCAACCTAATCTAGAAATAATGCTAACTAATATTAACTGGTAGTTATGTATATATAATCTCATATATAATATATATCAACTTATTTACAATATATTTAAACAACTAGCTTATTAATATAAACTAATTAATATTATATATATATATATATATATATATATATATATATATATATATATATATATATATATATATATATATATATATATATATATATATATACTAAATTACTAGCTTACTAGCTTATAGCTTATCAAATAAATTAACTAGCTTATATATATATATATATATATATATATATATATATATATATATATATATATATATATATATATATATACTAGCTTATTGCTTATCGGCTTTTCGAATAAGCCGCTGCTTATTGACTGTTGCTGCCGCTGCTTACTACCGTTGCTGCTGCTGCTTTCTGCTACTGCTTTCCACTATTTTCTGCTGCTGCTTTTTAGTGCTTCTGTTGCTGCTGCTTGTGCTTACTGTTTCCGCTACTTTTCAGCTGCTTCTCTCAGCTTCTTACTGCTTTTCTCTCACTGCTTTCCATTGTATTTTTCACAGTTTTCTATTGTTTAATTCACTATTTTCTATTGTTTCTTCTTCCCTCAAGCTCTCACACACACACACACACACACACACACACACACACACACACACACACACATATATATATATATATATTACCATATTATAGAATTATAGATCAACATATAAATATATATATATACATATATCTCACATAATAATTATAATTACAATATTTATAATAACTATAATTAAATTAAATTGCAAAGAACAAACACGTGAAGTGCATCGCACCTGTATCACACTAGATCTATGATACACTTGTGATACGGCTCTATCACATAACCAAATGTATCCCAACGGATACGAGCAAGTCTAAAAACATAATTATGAACAATACGAAGAGCAAACTACTCATCTATGTGTCCGTGTCAACATGTGACATGCTCAAACCTCCTTATCGGATGAAAACTTTTAAATCAACCCGTATCTCTAAATTATCGGGATACGGCCTATATGTATCTAATTATGGATACGACACTAGCCACACACAATCATACACATATCAATTTGGTCTAATTGACCTATTGACAAATATAAGTTGTGTCAATCTCGGAATTATCCTAAAATTGACACTAAATACACCATTACTTTCTACATAGGCCTCATATGAACCTAATTCCAATTCCTATGGGTAGCCTTAGCATATGGGGTGATTCATAATGATTAGAACACAAATTTAGAGTCTAATTAGAGAGAAAAAAATTGAATTATATCTATTGGGAGATGGATTTCCAATAAAATATCCAAATTGAGTGAAAAGAGCCTCCAACTTATAGATCATTGCTCCTCCTTGTAGATCCTTACTTCCTCCTTGTAGATCCTTGCTTCCTTTTTGTTCTAATGGCCTCCAATGATAATTTGTAAAGGAATTGAAAAGAAAGTTGAATATAATTTAATGTGGGAATGAAGAAATTTGGAAGAGAAAATTCTAGATCTAGATTTGAAATAAAAAATAAAGAGAAAAAATTTCCCTCAATTTGAATAATTGGCCGGCCATATTTCCCCCTCCCCAAGCTACTATAAAATATCTAGAATACCACTTGGGACTTCTTATGAAGAAATAATTAAGGAAGAAAGGTTCTAGTCTAATTGGTTTAACTTAATTAATCATCCTCCTAATGATTGGGCTTCTTATTGGGCTCAATTAGAACTAAAATTAAATATTGTCCATAAATATAATCTAAACTAGTTAGGTTCACTAATATAAGTCCAAAATAATAAACTAACATCTAACAATAAATAATATTCAATATACACAATATTTAATTAATTATAAAGTGACCAAAGTACCCTTTCCTAGAAAATAAGCTAGTAACAAGTCAACCCCCCTTAAAATAATTCTGTCCTCAAAATTCAAAGACGAAACTACCCCCAGAATAAAACAGAATAGAATCAGGAAAGAATATACCTCAAGGCACTAATAAATATGGGTAACGCTATCGTATTTTATCCTCTCTCTCCCAGGTAGACTCCCCCGGAAAGTGATGCCTCCATGCGACACGTACCAAAAGAATAGTCTAGTTCCTCGGCACCTTCTCTCTCCGATCCAGAATCTAAACTGGCTACTCTAGATAGCTAAGAGTAGGGCCCACCTCTATCTCCGAGTGATCCAACACGTGACTAGGATCTGTCACGTACTGTCTCAACTGTGACACGTTGTGCACTCCCTGCAATATATGTGGTAAGTCTAGTCTGTAAGCAACTGCACTGACCCTCTCGAGAATACTGAATTTTTTGATAAATCGTGGATTAAGCTTCCCGCCTCCACCGAAATGAATCGTACCTCGTGTTGGAAAAATCCTCAGAAATACCAAACCACCAACCTAGAATAAAATACAACCTTAAGAAATAAATCTATCATAAACAACCAATATCAAGCACAAAACAAAAATCTAAAACTATACCTCAAACTCCAAAGGTCTCCGGTGGCTATCGGCCCAATGCCGTTGTCTGTCTTGCGCCACTCGAAGTCTGTCTCTGATCAGATTAAACTTCTCTGCTGCATCCACAACCATCTCTGGCCCTAGCAAATCTTTTGCTACAATATCGTCCCATGACAAAGGAGTACGACATCTCCAACCATATAGAGCCTCAAATGGTGATATCTCTATACTAGCCTGGTAGCTATTTTTGTAAGCAAACTCTACCAAATGGAGATGGTCCTCCCAAGATCCCCCAAAATCTAGTACACAAGTACGCAACATATCCTCGAGAGTATGAATAGTCCTCTCTGACTGACATTCGTCTGGGGATGATATGCAGTACTGAACTTGAGCTGGGTGTCCAAACTCGCCTGTAAACTCCTCCAGAAATAAGAAGTGAAATGACTATCCTGATCTGAGACTATGTTGACGGAAACCCCATGTATTCTGACGATCTGCCTCACATACATCTTTGCCAGTTTGTCACGCCCCAGTCCCAAAATACACGTGACCAAGCCATGTGGCAAAAGCCAGTTGTCACGTCTCCGAGGATATCCCAATTTAATGGATCCTGACGAAGCGTGCTACGCTGTCCTAAATACTTACATATCTCATATCAATCAACAACAGGTAATCTAATCTAATCCAAAATATAAACAGCAAGAAAGTACTAGCATAAATGCTGGAAGATAAACATCAGTCTCAAAATATCATAGTACAACCAAGAATGTCTGGTGGGAACAAACCCACTACTATGACAAAATAAAATATTGAATGGTAGATAAAAGATAATAACTAGGGCATCGGCTGACTAGGTAATGATGCTCCTAATCCTAGGTAGAAGGCCTACCAAGTGATCACTGAAACTCTGACGGTAGCACCTCTAACTCCTCCTCGGTAGCGTACCTCGTCTCCTATCCTGGGCCGTACACTATGTGGTAATATGCCTCGTCTAAATCTGGAAAGGTACCAGGTCCTCAGAGGGACGCAACAAGATACATAGAAGCATGTCCAATATAAATACTAAATAAAATAAATACAATAAGGGTGTGCTAACTATCTAAGTGAATGCAATGTGAGGACAACTTTGGTATGTATGGGTAGGCGTAGGTATAACGTCCAGTACCCCGAAGTGCGTGGCAGTAGTGCAGTATATCATCCATATCGCTACGAAGAATGTGGCAGCAGTGTAAAGGGAGTCATTGGATCTGTGGTTCCTCTAGATACTACGTATTCCAATGTGTGTATCCTATACGCCTACTAGTGTCCTCCCCGCCCAATGTATATACACAAGTCGAATACTCAACGTGCATACCACGTATCTATATGCTAAGTCTCTACTAACATAAAATATAAAACTGAATTACGTACTAACCATGATGCATGTCACACGCACTGATAGCTAGTCGAGTATGCGAACCCACATCCCAATATAAATTTGTCACAATAAAACGTGTTCGAGTGTCAGGTCTCGGAAGATATCAGAGTATCCTCCAATGGGGTGAGTCTGCTAATGACTAGGTCAAGTAGCAACAAGATATGAAATAAAGTAACAAGATATCATACAACATATGCATAATTTAAATTAGACAGTAAATATGGCAAGGTATCTTTCCTGAGTTCTCAAGCTGTAAATGCCAATAGGCTACTCCTGCAGTATCTTCTGTCTGATCCAGTGACCCTAAACATACAATATGATATAGCAATCCAGCATCAGACACTAAAGTAATACATACAAATACTACATTACTCTTAGGTACTGTCACAAGTTCATGGCTGATCGAATATATCGTCATGTGTGCACGTAGCTAGGGTGTACATGTATTCTGTCCTCGGTTAACATGTCTCTCACGACAATAGGTTATCAAAGTTAAGGGGGTTACCAACTATTTCTTGATTGTACGATTACATGTCTCTATCTTCCAGGTTTAAGCATACCTGATTTATGTCCAGGGGTTCAGGTGAAATACTAGTCCTTGATAACAGGTCACCAATTAAGGGTAATTACTAATATATTTATTAATAACCAATTTGATTAACATACAATCATGCATACACAACTATATGGTTAATGTTATTATCTTGTGTCTATACGCGACACGATGACGTGATGGTATGACGATAGGATACAAGGAAGGAAGGGCTGGTGGACGAGTACCTGATCGACAGAACGAGGGAGGGTACTGTCTCATCGACGTGTCCTCCGACGATCGACGGAGCTTCGGTCGACAGACAAAGCAGCGATGACAGTAATGGCAGTTTATGCAGCAGCTACAACAGTAGTCTGGCACGGCGGCCGCGGGCTGGGAGTGTGCCTGGATGGCGGAGACGGTGGAGGTCCGGCGGTGGAAAAGAGGGGCTCGGGTTTGCTTAGTCGGTTTTGACGGGGATGAAAGGATGGTGATGCTGGTGGATGGTTCTGGCGGTCAGGCGGCGGTGCGACGGACTGAGAGGGTGGTCCGGCGTCAGCGGGTTGAGGTGGTGATAGAGGCTTGTGGGGGGGTGGCGGGGGTGTCAGGTCGGGGAAAGAGAGGGCTCGGGTTTGATGTTCGGCTAGGGTATGTGAAGGTGATGGTGATGGGGTGATCTAGGGTTTCAATGGAAGAAAAATATGTATTTATATATGGGGATTTGTAGGTTGTCCCCGGGACTTGGGCTTGTCTGGCCTTGTTGGGGTGGGGCTGGTCCACGTGGAAGAGTGCATGTGGGCTTGCTTAGGTCCTGTTTGAGGTAAAATTGGCCTTAAATTAATTAAATTAAAAATAATGCGCATAGCGCTCCTTAATGAATTGAAGACACATGGAACTAGATTCGAGTGAAACACAAGAGTCATGGGCGTAGCAGGCTTGGTGTAGGCTAATACCCTAATTTGGGTTATAGGGACTTGGGTTGTGGTTGTGCCTCAAATTCAAGTAGGAATGGACAATCAAGGGAAATTGGATTTATTAAAATAATACATAGACGTTTGTAACAAATATTGCACAGCTCAAATGAAGCACAATATTGAGTATCTAAAAGTTACACAAGGGTCAGATGGGTAGTCTGGCATGTCTAGGAGATGAGTTTTTAATTATCTTGGGAGTACCTACTAGCATAGCGCTCCAAACATCGAAGAACGGTAAGGTGTATTAAGTCACATAATTGTTGCACAATATATCTAATTGTATCCAATTTAATCCTTGTCTCTCAATTTAATTTAAAATAATCCTAAATTGGTCGAGGGGGTTTACAATCTACTCTTCGATGCATTCTAACACATCGAATGGTCCGATGTACCTCGGACTCAGCTTTTCTCTGCCTCCAAATCTGATAGTCCGTCCAGTAGGTGAGATCTTTAGAAACACGTGATCTCCCATCGGTATATTCTAATGTATACTCGACAATTGTACGTCTACTCCGGGCATAATAACCTCTATAACCATGTGCTCTAGATCTCTCAACAGATGTTGTTGGGTAGTCAAGAAGAATGTCATGGGCCTTCTGCTCAACGCATCAGCTACTATGTTGGCCTTTCCCGGATGGTACTGTAGCTCGATCTCAAAGTCTGTCATCACCTTGAGCCAACGTCTCTATCTCTGGTTCAGATCCTTCTAGGTGTAGACATACTTTAGGCTTTTGTGATTAGTGAATATCTCTACTCTTTCTCCATATAGGTAGTGCCTCCAAAGCTTCAAGGCAAAGATCACTACTGCAAGCTCCAAGTCGTGAGTGGGATAGTTCTGCGCATGGGTTCTCAACTGTCTAGAGGCATAGGCTACAACCTTTCCATGCTGCATCAAGACACATCATAATCCTTTCCCGGATTCATCGCTATAGATCACAAATCCTCCGGGTCCAGAAGGTATGGTCAAGATAGGTGCTGTAGTCAAACGCTTCTTCAGCTCATCGAATGCCTTCTGACACTCCTCTGTCCAGGTAAACTCCTGCTCCTTACGGGTCAAGCGGGTCATTGGCTCTGCGATCTTTGCGAAGTTCTCCACGAACCTCCAGTAATATCCGACAAGTCCTAGAAAACTTCTCACTTCTGAGACATTGGTAGGGGTTGGCCATGTCTCTACTGATAAAATCTTTGCCGGATCTACTGAAATGCCATCTCCTGAGATAACGTATCCAAGAAAAGAGATACGATCTAGAAGAAACTCACACTTGCTCAGCTTGGCATAAAGCCTCTCTCTCCTCAGCGTCTCTAACACTAGTCTCAAATGCTCTTCGTGCTCCTCGTGGCTCTTTGAATACACCAAGATGTCATCGATGAAGAGTACCATGAACCGTTCTAAGTATTGTTGTAATACTATGTTCATCAAGTTCATAAATACAGCAGGCGCATTCGTCTCCAAAAGGCATCACTAAGAACTCGTAGTACCCATAATGAGTCTGGAATGCTGTCTTTTGAATATCTTCTCTTTGCACCTTCACTTGATGATAACCTGATCTCAAATCAATCTTTGTGAACACTACTGCTCATATCAACTGGTCGAATAAATCATCGATCCGCAGCAGGGGGTACTTGTTCTTAATAGTCAAAGCATTAAGGGCTTTGTAATCAATGTACATACGTATTGTTCCATCCTTCTTAGGTACAAACAATACTGGTGCTCCCCATGGTGATGTACTAGGATGGATAAATTCCTTGCTCTGTAACTCCTCTAATTGTAGCTTCAGCTCATCTAGTTTCTTCTTTGCCAATCGGTATACATTAGAATATACCGATGCTGCTCCGAGTACTAGTTCAATAGTGAACTCCACGTCTCTATCTGGCGGTAAGCCTGGCAATTCTTTAGGAAAAACATCCTCGAATTCTACAAATATTGGTGGGGGTACCATCTCCATAGCCATGTAAGTTCCAGCTATCTGTCCTACTCCTTGCTCGATGATCCCTCGCATATACTCGAACTCCGGGTGATCTGACGGTCTAAAAGTAACACTACCCTTCCGGCAATTCAGTACGGCATTGTACTGGCTTAACCAGTCTTTGCCTAATACAACATCAAAGTACGGCATGGGTAATACTAAGAATTACGCTCTCATCTCTCAACCACATACGACTACCGAGCACATTCTGATAGTGCTGGTAACCGGCACGATACCTCCTCCGGTAAGAATCTTCTAACTCTTAGGTAAGGGGGAAGTAGCTACTATATGCATTGCTACAAATCTACTAGATATGAACGATAGTGTAGCTCCAGAATCAAATAATGCAGTTGCAGGTAATGATGCAACTAAAATGGTACCTGTGATAGCTTCCCCTTCTATTTCCTCCTCAGTAGCTGCTAGTGCAAAGGCTTGTCCTTGCCTCTACCCTTCGGTCTGCTGTCGAGCTCGATCAAACTGTACCTCCTGTGGGGCCAAGGGTGGTCCCCTCTGAAATCCTCCAGGTGCTGTTAGTCGTTGACCTCCTAGCGGGGGTAGTATCCTCAGAACTGGTGTTGTTGGCCTCTGTCTGGTCGGCGGTGCTGCCTCTCTGCGCTGTGGACAGTCTCGGACTTGGTGTTGGCTCGATCCATAAATCAGGTATATCCTCAGTCTCTTTCTGCTGTCCTTCTCATAATGTCCTCTCTTACCACAGGGGTACCAAGTCGGAAGCTCATTTTGCTGGTATGGCGTTGTCCTCTGCTGTGTCTGTGCTCCAAGACGACGGATCGGTCCTCCTGCTCCGGGATGGGCTCTGGCTGGTGCGGTCGTACTGGAACGTCTAGCTCCTCTGCCGATGGCCTCCTGGATCCTCGCCTCTGAAAGAACACCCTCATAGGAAATTCTCGCCTGTGTTGTGGTATACCTCTGTAGCTCGAAGGTAAGGCCGTGATGGAATCTCTGGGCCTTCTCTAGATTATTGGATATCAGGACGACACCAAATCTGCTAAGAAGGCTAAACTCTGTGTCGTATGCGTCAACAGTCATATTCCCTTGTTCTAGATGGAGGAACTGGGAGTACAGGGAATTTCTGACTGTCGCTGGAAAATACTTCATATTGAAGTATTCTAAGAACTGTTCCCAAGTCTGGTTCTTGCTTATACTGTGCTAAATAGAATCCCACCAGTGATGGACGTTGCCTTTTAGTTAGGCCCTCACGGCGGTCATCCAAAAGTCTGGATACAGTTGTGAAGCCTCTAGTAGCATCTCTATATTGGTGACCCAATCGGAGATCTGTTCTATAGTCTCGTTGCCTGAGAAAGTATCTGGTCCCATCTGTCGGAACCATCTTATAGTGCCACCTGTATGGGCTGGTGCAGGTGCTGGTATTGGTGCTGTGACAGGTATCCTCTATAGTAATGCCATCAAACTCTGTCTCAACATCTCTGTCTGATGCTACTGTGCTTGCATCATAGTCTGGAAGAACTGAAGCATCTATGGCTGTCCATCTGATTGTGGCATCTGGAGTGGATAAGGTAGAGGTGGTGGCAATAGAACCTCTAGCTGTGCGGTAGGTGTCTCCTCAGATGTCGGCCTCTCAGTTTGCGACATCGGCGTAGCCCTTGAAGTCTGGCCCTCAAAATGCTGTGTGAGGATCGTCTGGGAAGTCTATCCTTCGTGCTGCTACGTAGGATCGCCCTGAGAAGTCTCGCGCCAATGTATCAGCGAGGCCTGTAATGGTGGTTGCCCTCCAGGTAGTCCCTGGGGTACCTCCTCTCCTTGGGTGGTGTTGTCTGGCACCACAACACTGGGTGCTCCTCGTCCAATACGCAAGTTTATCGTGCAGCAAGAGATAGGACCTCATTAAAAGAGTACAGAATCAAATAAACAAGATGCAGATATTTAGAAGCAGTTTGAAGGAAGTTCAAAGTCGAAATCAAGTGGATGAGACCTAGTAATTTCTATCCTATTGCAGGCTCGCTGGGCATGTTACCATACCACAAGCAAAAACATGACCTGTTTGGGCCACCACTAAAACCATGTCACGTCCAGTCCCAAAATATATGGGACCAGGCCACGTGGCAATAGCCAGCTGTCACGTCTCTGAGGATATCCCAATTTAATGGATCCGGACGAAGTGTGCTACGCTGTCCTATATACTAACATGTCTCATATCAATCAACAACAGGTAATCTAATCTCATCCACAATATAAACAGCAAGAAAGTACTAGCATAAATGTTGAAAGATAAACGTCAGTCTCAAAATATCATAGTACAACCAAGAATGTCTGGTGGAAACAAACCCACAACTATGACGAAATAAAATATAGAATGGTAGATAATAGATAATAATTAGGGCATCGGCTGACTAGATAATGATGCTCCCAATCCTAGGCAAAAGGCCTACCAAGCCAGCCGCATCTATATGGCAACTCCAGTATATGGAAACCATAACACATACGTACGCTGTATCATGAACAATAATTCATATATGGTATATATTTATCATAAGTCACAGGGCATAACAAAATCTCATCCACAGAAATCAAATAGACATAAATAACCAATATCTATGAAACTAGATCTCAATATAAAATATCTAATGATGGTATTCAGATGAAAACAAATCCACTACCGAACTGGAATATAGAATAAACAAGATATATATAATATAAGAATATCAACTAACAATTATGGTTCGAAGAGAAGACCTCCTCGAAATATACGTAGCAAGTCCCGATATGCGCTCCTACGAATACTCATGAATATCTATACCTAGAAAGGGACCAGGTCCTCAGAGGGACATAACAAGATACATAGAAGCATGACATAAAGTAAATACTGTAAAAACTCGAGGGTGATCTAACCAGCTAAGTGAAATACACTTTGAAGACAACCTTGGTACGTATGGGTAGGTGAAAGGTATAAAGTGTAGCATCGAGCAAGAGGCTAGTCCTGGCATTAGCTATAAACTGGATGCCAGGAGTATATGCTGACTACATCACCGATCATAATAGCGCGCAGCTAGTAACCTCTGTCGGATATATCGACAAGCATATACGCCCATAACCGGGTAATACTGGCCCATAACCAGGTAACACTGAGGCTCACGGCCCCGTAGTTTACTCAGATACTACGGCAGCCAAATGTCTGTCCCATACGTCTACTGATTGTCTTTCCCGCCCAATGATCTATGTATGTTGTATCCATAATACGTTGTAGCTACTACACTGAAGTGCAAGTATCGGTGTCGTAACTCAGGCTCATAGTCTATCGTTAGAACAATAGTCCAACCTCACAACCAAACAAGGACAAGGATTGGACCTTCGTACTATAATAGACTATGCTCCGACTACTAATAACTGCTAAGTCTTCTAACATGCATCACTATTAGCAGTTATACCCTATCCGTCGCACGACCTACACGTACATGTGGCCAACCGCATATGCAAGTCTGTGCCCTACTTGAGACTCACAACACGTGTAAGAAATATGTCAAGGCCTGGGGAGTCATACCGATAACTCCTCAACTTTAGGTGGGCCCACTAGACACTAGGTCAGACACAACTCCTAACGTCAACGCCTTCGTTGACTGCACCCGAGTCTCTCTTGGATGCGCAGAGTTATATAATATAAACATGCAACTAATAATACAGAATTTAAACAGTACACAAGGCAAGGTATACTTGCCTGAAACTCTGGTGTGCACAAGCAATGCTCCGGAACCAGCAGTCAAGGTAGCACCGTCGGGTTGCTAGGGATATACTGCGGCGTTGCTCATGTCCGGGGGGTGTCCGCCATTCGTGGGGTCATCGCCGGTGAGGGGGGTTGTGCTCCGGCGAGCATGAGAACAACGGCAGCAGCGGCAATAACTGCAGCAGTTACAGCAGCGGCGGCAGCAGCCTTGGCAGCGGCGGCTTGGCGGTGGGGGTTTGTCGGCGAGGTGGTCAGGAGGTGGAAGGTGGTGTTGGGGCAGTGTTGCTGGTGGAGTCTGGCGACGAAGGGAAATTGGAGTAGGGTGTTCGGTTGGCCGAGGTGCGGGGAATGATGCTGGTGGTGATGGTAACGTTGATGATGGTGAAGGTGGTTGATGACGGTGGTGCAGGTGATGTTGGGTGGTGGAGACGGTGGTCAGGCAGGTAGCGGTCAGTAGTCGACGGTGATGGTGGTTGAGGGAGGTCGTGGAAGTGGAGTCGGGTTGGCTAGGGGGTTGATGATGGTGAAGGGGATGGTGATGATGGTGGATAAAGGTGGTCCAGGCGGCCTGGGGGTGATCCGGCGTCGATGGGGGAAGGGCGGCGGTCAGGTGTCTGTGGTGGTGGAGGCTTGAGGTGGTGGGGTTGTTGTCCGGTAGGGAGAGGGAGAAGGGTGCTCGGGTTGAAGATGGGGATGAATAGTATTCGGCTAGGTTATTTTAGGGGTGGTTTGATGTTTGTGAATAAAATAGGAAAAGTGATTTATTTATACATGTAAAATTTAGGGTTTTGTTGACATAGGAGTATGGGCTTGGTCAACATCTCTTTGGAGTGGGCCTTGACTTGTCATGGATATGTTTGGAGGGTTTATAATTACATTTTTTAAAATGCAAGGATAGGTTTAACTGAGGGGGCGATGTTGCGCGTTTGCATTCCAAAAATTATGGAAAAATTTATATGAAGGGGAAAACATGGGTTTCTTCATGTATTGTCTAATGGTGTGGACACCTCAATGCACTTTTGTATAAAAGGGCCCAAAAATTAGAAAATTGCACAAAGACGGAAATTTGGATTTAATTAGTTAAAATTAGTGCGCAGGGTGTTCTCGAATTAATTAGAAGTACATGGGATTAAAATTATGTGGGACACAAGTGTCATGGACATAGAAGACTTAGAATAGAATATTGTCATAAAGTCGGGTTGCACAAAATGGTCAAGATTTTGTCTCTAATTTTGATTGGAACGTACAAGGGTACAAAGTCATATTTATTTAGAATTTAATAATAACGTCCGCAACAATTTTTGTGCGACTAAAATATAGCACAAGAAAGCATAATTATAAGTTACACAAAGGTCAGAATGGTAGACGGTCACGTCTAGAACAAGGTTGTAAAATTTGTAGGAAGACAATGGCTAGTGAGGTGCTCCAATTATCGAAGCAACGGTTAGGTGCACTAGGAGATATAATGTTGTATAAAATTCTAAAATACTATAATCTAATACTAATTGTCTCCAAATTAAACCTAGTCTCTTTATCTAAGCTAAGTAAACCTAAATTTGGTCGAGGGGGTTTACAATCTTCCCAACTTATAAAAATTTTATCCTCGAAATTAAAATAAGGTATGGTTTCTCTCTATCTAATCTCACTTGATCACAATCTAAAAGAAATTACCTCAAGTTTTAACAAATGCCGTTTCTACCCAACTTAGAATTGACCCATCTATCATCTAAGGCTATACATCTAAGAAAGTTATTCCTTAAATTATTTAATCATGTTATTTAATCCTCAAAGTTTTAACACCAAACATATCATCTATGATATGCCCTTAATCAACTATAAAAGGGAGTCACCAAGTCATATGATTAGCCTATGGGGTATATCTAGTACTTATCAGTATATGAAGCTTATACTAAGCACAAGGTTTCGTCTTTCCGAAATAAGGGAAGACGGAAAACAATAATAAAGAGCTCAAGAGGGAGATAATAGAATAGAAGTGTGGGGATCAAGGCGTTTAAAGAATTCAAATGAGAATTGTCAAGGCAGTTGTGGATTAAAATCCTATTTTGGTAGGTTCTTATTCACATGCTCATATCAGTACATTTATGTAATCGATATGATATGCTCAGACATGTCTAAGGGCAAGTACATACCTTTACTAGTCAACTATATATTTTGATCCATGTAAAGTAGTCATGCGAAGAGTGAACCAAGCACACTAAGGTTAGCTAGACCTTAAAACACTGATTATGAAATATATTAGTGTATCGACCCAATAATACATATATCAAGATCAAGCTTGAAAGAAGAGTAAGCTTGCAAAACTAGGCTATATTAGTAGCATAAGTCGCGATAGTACAGAAAATATAAGTACGCTAGATTATGATGAGAGAAGGTACACAATAATTTAAGGTCACAAAAAGATAAGACTCTACAGTATCTACAGTTGTCATACTAACTCCTTGTCTAAGTCGTCAGTCGACCAAATAGGGGTATGGACCTCTAAGTTCTACTGTCTGAATAAATACTATCTTTTTATGCAAGTCTATATTTTTATCATTCCATTATACTTCGTTAGTGTGTCAAGAGAACTATGTGATACTAGGTTATAAGGGACACTACCCAACTTAAAATAATAAATTACTACGGTAATGTCTTAAGGATAATGTAAAAACTCCTATTAAGGTTTACGAGAAGGGGTCTTGGTACTTATTAGGGTATCCTCTTACATTATATAGGTCATGGTCATCTTAAGTCTTAATCATAGTGCTCATAGAACAGAAGGGTTAACATTAAGAATGGAAGTGTTAGGTGGCACGACAGAAGAACATAATTAGTCGTCGCACAAATAGCGAGCGCTAGATTTTCAGAGGAACAAGATTTGAAATTAAATAGAAAGGCTCTAGATAATATCATGGTTGTCTAAGGGGAAGGTGGTTTGCTAACCTCTGTGTTTGGTGTATAATTTAGAAAAATGTTATGTTATTCCTCTTGGCTTCCTAGAGTACTGTCTACTAGCATCAAGACAAGAATCTAAATGTATAGTTCTATAATACTATCTTACTATAAAGGTTAGGTTTAGTCCTAATGTTCAACCTTGGATTTCTATTGGTCCCTCAATCCTAGGTTTAACCAATATGGTTAAATTTATAACTCACTCTAGTTGTGTCTATACTACTCTCAAGTCATCCCTTATTATCAAGGGATAATGGTCAATAATTCTACGGGTAAGGGTTGCTAGGGTTTATTAAGTATTCAAACTGAGTGATGTGTCATTATCCTAGTTGTACTCTTAATAGGAAGGTTATGTTACTTATTATTTAACAACAGGGACTTCTATATTCTAGGAGAAGTCTATACTTAAGGAACTATTAGGAAAGCACATGAATCAAGCAGGATGCAATTATTTAAATAGAATAGATTGGAAGAAATCTGAATCATAGACAATAGTGGATGAGATCCTATAATCTATTTTTAGGTGCAGGATTGCTCGGTACAGTAACATAACTGAGACAATATGCTCTTGACCTGCATGGGCCACCACAAAAACATGTCACACATCAGTCCCAAAATACGTAGGACCTGGACTCGTAAGCATGCCAGCCGCATGTATATGGCAACTGCAATATATGGAAACCATAACATATGCGTACGCTGTATCATGAACAATAATTCATATATGGTAAATATTTATCATAAGTCACAGGGCATAACTAAATTCCATCCACAGAAATCAAATAGACATAAATAACCAATATCTACGAAACTAGATCTCAATATAAAGTACCTAATGATGGTAGTCGGATGGAAACAAATCCACTACCGAACTGGAATAGAGAATAAACAAGATAAATACAATATAAGAATATCAACTAACAATCACGGCTCGAAGAGAAGACCTCCTCAAAAAATATGTAGCAAGTCCGGATCTACGCTCCTACGAATACTCATGAACATCTACACCTGGAAAGGGACCAGGTCCTCCGAAGGACATAACAAGATACATAGAAGCATGCCATAAAGTAAATACTGTAAAAACTCGAGGGTGATCTAACCAGTTAAGTGAAATACACTTTGAAGACAACCTTGGTACGTATGGGTAGGTGAAAGGTATAAAGTGTAGCGTAGAGCCAGAGGCTAGTTCCTGGCATTAGCTGTAAACTGGATGCTCGGAGTATATACTGACTACATCACCGATCATGATAGTGCGCAGCTAGTAACCTCTGTCGGATATATCGACAAGCATATACGCCCATAATCGGGTAACACTGGCTCATAACTGGGTAACACTGAGGCTCACGGCCCAACAGTTTACTCTGAAACTATGACAGCCAAATATCTGTCCCATAAGCCTACTAATTGTCTTCCCCGCCCAATGATCTATGCATGTATCCACAAAATGCTGTAGCTACTACACCGAGACAAAGTGCAAGTATCGGTTTCGTAACTCTGGCTCATAGTCTATCGTTAGAACAATAGTCCAACCTCACAACCAAACAAGGACAAGGATTGGACCTTCGTACTACAATAGACTATGCTCCGACTACTAATAACTGCTAAGTCTTCTAACATGCATCACTATTAGCAGTTATACCCTATCCGTCGCACGACCTATACGTACAGGTGGCCAACCGCATACGCAAGTTCGTGCCTACATGAGACTCACAATACGTATAAAAAATGTGTCAAGGCCTGAGGAGTCATACCAATAACTCCTCAACTTTAGGTGGGTCCACTAGACACTAGGTCAGACACAAGTCCTAACGTTAATGCCTTCGTTGACTACACCCGAGTCTCTCTCGAATGCGCATAGTTATATAATATAAATATGCAACTAATAATACAGAATTTAAATAGTACACAAGGCAAGGTATACTTGTCTGAAACTCTGGTGTGCACAAGCAATGATCCGGAACCAGCAGTCAAGGTAGCATCATCTCGGATGCCTACGAACAATAATTATTAATCAATACATTACATTACGCTTAATTACTTATGCTAACATAGTGCATGTATACATACATAACATATATACATATATATACATAATTCACATTTATATATATAATAATAATATATTATACATTATATATACATATATATACAATACATATTTATACACAAATATATATATATATATATATATATATATATATATATATATATATATATATATATATATATATATACATATACATATATGTAAAAATAACAACATCTATACATTATATATATACGTAAATACGTATTTACATAAGATATACATTTAAATATACATATGTATATAAACAAAATATAATATTTATATTTATACATATACATTATATAATACATATATACAAATATACAAATATACATATATACAAATGTACATTATATATATATATACATTTAAATAAACATATATATATATGTGCATAATTATATAATACATTAGATATGGTATATAAATACATTATATAAATACAATAATACATATATAAATATATATATACATTATACATAAACTACAACTATACATATATACTTATATGTATTTAACTATTTCGTACGTATACGGGTTGTTAGGGATATACCTCAGCGTCGCTCGTGTCCGGGGGGTGTCCGTCGTTCGTCGGGTCGTCACCGGGGAGGGGAGTTGTGCTCCGGCGAGCACGAGAACAACAACAGCAGTGGCAGTAACTGCAGCAGTTGTAGCAGCGGCGGCAGCAGCCTGGCATCGGGGGTAGTGGCGGCTTGGCGGTGGTGGTTTGTCGGCGAGGTGGTCAGGAGGTGGATGGTGGTGTTGGGCCGGTGTTGTTGGTGGAGTCTGGCGGCGGAGGGAAGTCGGAGTGGGGTGTTCGGTTGGTCGAGGTGCGGGGAATGATGCAGGTGGTGATGGTAACGTTGATGATGGTGAAGGTGGTTGATGGCGGTGGTGCTGGTGATGTTGGGGTGGTGGAGACGGTGGTCAGGCGGGTGGCGCTCAGTAATCGACGGTGATGGTGGTTGAGGGAGGTCGGGGAAGTGGAGTCGGGTTGGCTTGGGGGTTGATGATGGTGCAGGGGATGGTGATGATGGTGGATGAAGGTGGTCCAGGGGGCCTGGGGGGGTGATCCAGCGTCGACGGAGGAAGGGCGGCGGTCAGATGTCTGTGGTGGTAGAGGCTTGACGTGGTGGGGTTGTTGTCCGATCGGGAGAGGGAGAAGGGTGCTCGGGTTGAAGATGGGGATGAATAGTATTCAGCTAGGTTATTTTGGGGGTAGGTTTGATGTTTGTGAATAAAATAGAAAAAATAATTTATTTATACATGTAAAATTTAGGGTTTTATTGACCTAGGAGTATGGGCTTGGTCAACATCTCCTTGGAGTGGGCCTTGAATTGTCATGGATGTGTTTGGAGGGTTTATAATTGCATTATTTAAAATGCAAGGATAGGTTTAATTGAGGGGGCGTTGTTGCACGTTCACATTCCAAAAATTATAAACAAATTTGTATGAAGGGGAAAACATGGGTTTCTTCATGTATTATTAAATGGTGTGGACACCTCAATGCACTTTTGCATAAAAGCGCCCAAAAATTAGAAAATTACACAAAGACAAAAATTTGGATTTAATTAATTAAAATTAGTGCACGCGGTGTTCTCGAATTAATTAGACGTACATGGGGTTAAAATTAGGTGGGACACAAGTATCATGGATATAGAAGACTCAGAATAGAATATTGTCATAAATTTGGGTTGCACAAACCGGTCAAGATTGTGTCTCTAATTTTGATTGGAACGCACAAGGGTACAAAGTCATATTTAATTAGAATTTAATAATAACATCCGCGATAATTTTTGTGCGACTAAAATGTAGCACAAGAAAGCATAATTATAAGTTAGACAAAGGTCAGAATGGTAGGCGATCACGTCTAGGACAAGATTGTGAAATTTGTAGGAAGACAATGGCTAGTAAGGTGCTCCAATTATCGAAGCAACAGTAAGTTGCACTAGGAGATATAATATTGTACAAAATTCTAAAATACTGTAATCTAATACTAATTGTCTCCAAATTAAACCTAGTCTCTTTATCTATGATAAGTAAACCTAAATTAGTCGAGGTGGTTTACACATCCCGCAGCCAACCGTGCTGGGCCCTGTCACCCCCATATTTCAGATTAGGGGCATTTTTGTCTTTTTATAATTAATGTGTAAATGATTGCATGCTAATTAATTATATTTAAATTGATGTGATTTTATTTCATTGTTGTACTTTACCATTGCTTCGATAATTAGAGCACTATATTAGCCATTGTCTTCCAACAGATTTCACATATTTGTCCTAGATGTGCCAGACTTTCATTCTGATCCATGTGTGACTCATAACTATGTCTTGTTGTACTTCATTTTAGTCGCATAAAATTTGTCGCAACCGATTTATTTAATTCTATATAAATCAAACCTTGTATCCTTGTGCGTTCCAATCAAAATTGGAGACACAATCTCGACCCATTTTGAGCAACCCAAATTAGGGTAATATTCTATTCTAAATTTATTTCATTCATGACACTTGTGTCCTACTTAATTTCAGCCCCTTGTACTTCTAATTAATTTTAGAACACCTATTACATTTTGTTTAATTAAATTAAATCATAAACCTCACCTTGTATCAATTACCAATTATTGGGCACTTTATGAAAAAGTGCATTAAGGTATCCATCCCGTTAGACACGACACGTAAATAACTCATTTCTCCTTCATATGTATTTTTCCATAATTTTCGGGAGTGTGCAATGCAACATCAACCTCTTTGAACCATGGCCCTCCAAACCTTCAACCAATGAATCATAGCCATTCATTTTAATTTATTTGAATCATAGCCCTTGAAATACCTACATGAGAAGACCCTTTTCCCAAGGGGTTGACCAAAGTCAAACTTTTCTAGGTCAAACCAACCCCCCTTCATATATAAACTCCTTTTCTTTACTTTTTTCCTTTCCTTTCTATTCCCTAAACCTAATACCAGCCGACCACCCCCTTCCCTATTCATCTCCTTCCTCTCGCCGTCCCACCAGAGCTCGTCGGAGCTTAGCCTTGTCAACCCGTTGCCCAGCACCCCCTCGACCAGACGAACCCCTCCGCGTCCATCCCACTCGCAGCAACCCCCTGAACCCGCTTGCATCGCTGCACCAGAAGCCGACGCCATCCCGCTGTCCCCGACTTTGTCCCTGTCAACGCTGACTCGCCAGAGCCTGAACGACCCCTTCCCCTCGTCGATATCCCTCGACGAACCGCTGTTGAAGACGAGCACCATCGTACGACGCTATACCAAGCCGTTGTCCACACCTGCACTCGACCGGACGGACGATGACCCGCCACACCTGAGCACGCGACGCCTACTCGACGGAGAAGCCGCAACCGTTATGACTCGAGACCCCGCCTATCCTCGACCACTTCGACCCTCCAGAACATTTACCTGAATGCCGTAAACCTTTCTGAGCCATCCCAACGACCGAACCCACGGCACGCCTGACTGAACGCAGAACTCGTCGGAGACGCTGCCAACTGCCGGATTCTTCGACACAGCAGCAGTAGGAGCAGCCGAGCACCCCCTTCGCGATGACCTCGACACGTACGTCTCGTCCCATATACCCAGGTTTGAGTTCCCTCTTGTGTACATGTACATATACGCACATATGCATATTTTATCATCGTATTACATATATATTTAGCCATGGTGTATTTAGTATATGATGGTATAATGGTATACAATTGGTATGTACGTATTGGCATACGTATTAGTGTATGTTTAAATGTATATTAGTATATATATATATATATTATGATTCTCAATTAGTATATATACATACGTATATGTATTGTACATGTATCCCTAGTACATGTTCAATATATATATATATATATATATATATATATATATATATATGTGTGTACATAGTATAAATTCTATTAAGTATGTATATACATATATCTATTATATGTGTAATTAATTAGTATTATTGTATATGTTAGTTCATATTATGTATTATATGTCTATGTACTAGATGGCCCGAGTGTAACCACGGATATCCCGTAGTTACATTGACCTGTGGCCACGTAGCAAGATAGCAGACTGCCATATGTACACCGACTTACTGGCAAGACCCGTATCATTGACTGTCTGTTATGCACAACAACTACAGACCCGAATCATAGCTAGTCATACATAGCAAGCCTGATCCGTTCCAAGCTGATCACATGATATGCTGATGTTTCACACACTTAGTTTAGATATTCTTGACATGTATCTCTAGTATATTGATCTAGTATTCCTCATGTTCTAGTGATGGTTCTAGCATTCATTTATATACCAGTTCATTATTCTAGCGTGCACTTGTATTTCTATTTCATTGCTAGATGTACATTGATGATGACATATGCTCCAGTATTTCATTATTCCAGTATTTTTTTATTCTAATATTTCTTATTGCCAGTATTCATATATGTCTTGTATTTTTTTACACTGTGTTATAGTTTTTGTCAATATATGTGGAACTGCTGTTAGTGCTTGAACTTCGTTCCAATCCTGACTGGGTATTTTTTCCAGAGGATCTTGAGGATTTTTGTACTACACACTATGGACCGGGTATAGATACAGATTACACACCAGAGATCTTAGATGAGACTATTCCTTTAGAGGAGACATTACCTGCAGCTATCTAGACAATATTTATCTTATACACTGAGACTTATTTGAGGTTATTGAGTTTATGTTAAACTTATTCTTAGTTATGTTGAGACATGTGGAGACTTTATGTTGGACAGTTAGACTGTGGTTTATCTTTATTTTGAGACATTGTATTTGACTATATCTTTCTTCTTATCTCTTATCGTGCCTTATACTTTTATAGTTGTTGTGATTAAGTTTACATTATGAGATATTGTGAGATTGTATATTGTCCTCCTTATGGAGATGGATATCATTGACAGGTATTTAGTTATATAGTATTATTGAGACCTAGACAATGTTTTACCGTCGATATTGCGGCGTAGGCTGGACGTACCCGCGCACTCGTGCCCCTATACCGGGTGCGGGTCGTGACACATTTTTAGTAGTGGCCCATGCAAGTCTAGTTTCAAAAATTATGTGATGTCGTGGTAGTGCGACAACTTAGTTGTACTACTGCTTGCCTGCAATAGGATATAGGAAATAGGATTTAGGATAAGATTATGCTCAATCATACTAGGGAATTTTTATCTTCACAATGCTATTTTAATTGATTGCTTCCTTTAGAATTTGATTGTCCTTCCTTGATGATATCGTATCTATCACCTAAATTGATTCTTTTAATTTGTCTTCAGGATACCGCCTAATACTAGATCCATGAGAGTGGGAGCATCAACTTCAGAGGGGTCTGCCACCTCTCGACCTGACGAACAGACACCTGGAGTTCCTCTTACATCGCCTGTTCATGTGGGAGTATCTGCAACTAACGGGATTCGTTCTCCACCTATTCAGAGGATTGCCCCAGTTATGACGGACAATCTTCCACCACCACCAACACTGATTCCCGGAGGAGTGCCTACTGATGGAGCACAGATTTTTGCTCTGATCTAGGGCATGCTAGAGGCCCAGAGAGTAACAGCAGATGCTCAGCATGTTCAAGCTGAGGCTCAGAGAGTGCAAGCAGAGGCACACCAGGTGCAGACAGAGCTGATGAGAGAGAGCATGGAGAATGCTCATCAGGTGGCTCTCCAGGATATGGAGAGAGTAGCACGACAACCGCAGCATCATGGCCAGCAACAACAGAGGCCAGGTACCATAGTGGACTTTAAGAGGATGATGCCTCGAGATTTCAAAGGCACAGAAGGAATACTCTATGCTGACGATTGGTTAGAGGACATAGAGATGAACTTGCGCTTAGCACAGATCCCGAAGATTCTTCAGATCGAGGCCGCTGGCAGTCAGATGTTTGATATCGCGCTGACGTGGTATCGTACAGAACCGAGACTCGTTGTTGAAGGACTTACTTGGGAAGACTTCAAGGAGCTCTTCAAGGAGAAATTCTTTGAAGGAGGTATGTCAGTCGACGAATATGCCGCAGAGTTTTGTCGATTGAGTCGATTCGCGCCATCGATGATTCGATACCCAGGAGACAGAGCACAAAAATTCAGGAAGGGATTGAATAGAGAGATCAAGTATCGTACTTTGGGACAACGCACTGCTATATTTGAGGGTATTCTGATGGATGCCCAGATTGCTGAAGATGACTTGGACCTCAGGCCCAAGAGAGGACGTGACACTTTTGGAGGAGCAAGTGGTAACACAGGACAGGCCAAGCGCCCACACTTTCAACAACAACAACAGAGGTCGTACCAGCAACATGCACCAGTTCAAGGACACATCCAGCATCAGCAACCATAAAGACAGAATCAGCCCGTTGCCCAATGCGCGTATTGCGGAAAGATGGGACATACTAGGGACAACTGCAGGAAGAGGTTGGGTACTTGCTTGTCATGTGGGTTATTAGCTCATCAACTGAGGGACTGCCCAACAATTCAGACTCGCTAAGGAGGAGTAGCAGCTCAGAGAGGACCATCCAGAGTACCTACTGTACCAGGAGGCCAGCAGAGAGGACCTCCACTTTTACCATAGCAACAGAGGTTTGCTCAGCACCAGCAGCAGCAGAGAGGAGCACCACAGGGACGAGCTTACGCCATGACTACTGAGAAGGCCGAGCCAACCGGAGACGTGATTTCGGGTTCAGTCTCTCGATTCTATTCCAACACTTGCATTATTTGATTCTGGCGCTTCCCATAGTTTGGTATCTGTATCCTATGCCCTTAAGCATTGTTTAAAAATGGAATCATTATATAGGACTTGTAAGATCACGACAGGAGGAGGCATTATCCTAGTCTGTGATTATTGTAAGGATCGGAGAGTATCATTGGAAGGCCGAGAGTTGAGCGTGAGTTTACTCGTCATGCCACTTCTGGGATATGATATTGTACTTGGAATAGACTGGTTGAGTAAATAACATGCTTCTATAGATTGTCAGGGAGGTAGAGTAGTATTTTGACCACCAGGAGAGACAGGGTTCGAGATCGCCAAAGGAGCAGAGGAGCGGAGCAGAGGCACTTTTTGCGGAGCCAGGATAAAAGAAGAGGAGTTACCACATCCACTGATGTATTTCCAGAGGAGTTGCCAGGTTTGTCGCCAGACAGAGATGTTGAATTCTCTATAGACTTGATAGCAGGAGCGGAGCCTATTTCGCAACATGTCTATAAAGTCAACAACAACGAGTTGGTAGAACTGAAGAAGCAAGTTGAGGAGCTGCAAGAAAAAGGTTTTGTTAGATCCAGTTCATCACCATGGGAAGAACCGATATTATTCGTACCGAAGAAGGACGACACGGTACGCATGTGTATCGATTATAGAGCTCTAAACAACCTCACTATCAAGAACAAATACCCGCTGCCAAGGATAGATGATCTTTTCGATCAATTGGGCGAAGCTAAGGTGTTTTCAAAGATTAACTTGAGGTCAGGCTATCACCAGGTGAAGGTGAAGAGAGAAGACATACCAAAGACAGCCTTTCGGACCAGATATGGCCAGTTTGAATTCACAGTAATGCCGTTTAGTTTAACCAATGCACCAGCAGTATTCATGAACTTGATGAACAAGGTATTCCACCAATACCTTGACAAGTTCGTAGTGGTGTTTATTGATGAGATTCTAATATATTCGAATACCCAGAAGAGTATGAAGAGCACCTGAGGATGGTCTTAGATACTCTCAGGAGAGAGAAGTTGTACGAAAAGCTTTCAAAGTGTGAGTTCTTCATTGACAAGGTAGAATTTCTTGGACATATGGTCAAGGGTAATGGAATCTCAGTTAACCAAAAGAAGATAGAAGCAGTAGAGTCATGGGCTACCCTCAGTTCGGTAGCTGAGATCAGGAGTTTTCTCGGACTAGCAGGATACTACAAAAGATTTGTACAAGACTTCTCCAAGATTACAGAACCAATGACTAGGCTGACCAAGAAAGATGTAGAATTTGTCTGGACAGAAGAATGTCAAGCCATATTTGATGAGATAAAGAAGAGATTAACGATAGCACCGGTTTTGACATTGCCGTCAGGGACAGGTGGATTCACTATCTACAGTGATGCTTTAGGAAAAGGTTTGGGATGCGTTCTTCAGCAGCACGGGAGAGTAATTGCCTATGCTTCAAGACAATTACGCCCTCATGAAAAGAACTACCCCACTCACGAATTGGAGTTAACAGCAGTTATCTTCGTCCTAAAGCTGTAAAAATACTATCTGTACGGAGAGCGTGTAGAGATCTTCATAAACCATAAGAGCTTGAAGTACGTGTTTACATAGAAGGAGCTGAACATGAGGCAGAGAAGGTGGTTAGAGTTGATGAAAGACTTTGATTTCTCATTATAGTACCATCTAGGAAATGCCAACGTAGTCGTCGATGCCTTGAGCAGGTATCCAATGGCTATGTACTTGACTTCAGATAGACATTTATTAGCTGATCTTGAGAGTTTGGGAATTGAAGTACTAGTTCCAGGTGTTAAGATTCAGATATGGGGATTACAGATATAATCAGAGCTGATGGACAGAATTAGAGCTACACAGTATGATGATGAGACTCTAAGGAATATTATAGCACAAGTTCGAACAGGATTGAAAGACGACTTCACTATTGCAGATGATGGATCTTTACGGCATGGCACGAGGATGTGTGTGCCAAGTGGAGAGCTGCACAAAGAGGTTTTGCAGAAGGCACATTGCTCTCAGTACTCGATGCATCCCGGAGCTAATAGATTTATCGAGATTTGAGGGAACATGTATGGTGGCATGGTATGAAGCGCGAGGTAGCATGCTTTGTATCCCGATGTCTAGTGTGCCAGCAGGTAAAAGCAGATCGACAGAGGCCAGGAGGATTGCTTCAACCCTTACCCATTCCAGATTGGAAGTGGGAGCACGTGACTATGGACTTCGTTTCAGGACTTTCATGTTCTCTAGGAGGAAAGGACGCGATTTGGGTCATCGTGGATAGGTTGACCAAATCAGTCCACTTCTTACCATTCAAAGTGGGTACATCGATAGAGAAGTTAGCAGACATGTACGTACAGCAGATTGTCAGATTATATGGAGTTCCTATAAGTATCGTCTCAGATCGGGATAATCGTTTCACTTCCCATTTATAGAGGAGTTTGCAGGCTAGCTTGGGCACTCAGCTCAAGTTCAGTACCGTGTATCACCCCCAGACAGACGGGCAGTCTGAAAGGACTATTCAGACTCTTGAAGATATGCTACGCACTTGCATTTTGGATCTCGGAGGTTCTTGAGAGGATCATCTACACCTAGTAGAGTTTGCTTATAATAACAGCTACCAGGCCAGCATTGAGATGTCACTATTTGAGGCTTTATATGGACGAAGGTGTCGTACACCGTTATCTTGGGATGATATTGGAGAGAGAGATTTGTTAGGACCAGAAATGGTCGTGGATACAGCAAAGAAGGTAAAACTTATCAGAGACAGATTGCGAGTGGCGCAGGACAAACAGCGGTAGTGGGCCGATAGCCACCGTAGACCCCTAGAGTTTTATGTATAGGTTGTTATTTATTTTGTTTATGATTATTTTGTTTTAGATTATGTGTTAAGATTATTTGTTCTAGGTTGGTGATTTGGTGTTTCTACGGATTTCTCCGATACGGGGCACGATCCGTTTTGGCAGAGGCGGAAAGCTTAGTCCACGATACATCGGTCCCTTCAGTATTCTTGCAAGTGTCGGTGCAGTGGCCTATAGACTTGACTTGCCGCCTGCTCTAGATGGAGTGCAAGACATGTTCCATGTATCATAGCTGAGAAAGTACATGGCAGATCCTAGTCACATACTAGATCACTCGGATATCGAAGTTGGACCGACGCTCAGCTATCCTGAACAATACGTTGAGATCTTGGATCGTAGAGAGAAGGTATTGCGGAACCAGACTATCCCTTTGGTTCGTGTTGCATAGAGAAATCACTCTCCAGGCGAGTCAACCTAGGAGAGAGACGACGAAATGCGCGAGCAGTATCCGTATCTCTTCGAGACTTGATGTATAATTCATTGCTTGATTGTTTATTCTTGGGCTAGTTTATTTTTAATTTTGAGAACAAAATTCTTTTAAGGAGGGTAGACTTGTCACCCCCACATTTCAGATTATGGGTATTTTTGTCTTTTCATAATTAATGTGCAAATAATTGTATGATAATTAATTATATTTAAATTGCTGTGATTTTATTTGATTGTTGCACTTTACCGTTGCTTCGATAATTAGAGCACTACACTAGCCATTGTCTTCCAACAGATTTCACACCCTTGTCCTAGACGTGACAGACTTTCATTCTGATCCTTGTGTGACTCATAACTATGTCTTGTTGTGCTTCATTTTAGTCACACAACATTCATCGCAATCGATTGTATTTAATTATATATAAATCAAACCTTGTATCCTTGTGCGTTCCAATCAAAATTGGAGACACAATCTAGACCCATTTTGACCAACCCAAATTAGGGTAATATTCTATTCTGAGTCTAGTTCATTCATGACACTTGTGTCCCACTTAATTTCAACCTCTTGTACTTCTAATTAATTTTAGAATACCTATTGCATTTAGTTTAATTAAATTAAATCATAAACCTCACCTTGTTGGGCACTTTGTGCAAAAGTGCATTAAGGTATCCACCTCGTTGGACACGACACGTAAAAAACTTATTTCTCCTTCATGTGTATTTTTCCATAATTTTCGGGAGTGTGCAATGCAACATCAACCTCCTTGAACCATGCCCCTCCAAACCTTGAACCATTGCTTCATAGCCATTCATTTTAATTTATTTGAATCATAGCCCTTGAAATACCTACATAAGAAGACCCTTTTCCCAAGGGGTTGACCAAAGTCAAACTTTTCTAGGTCAAACCAATCCCCCTTCATATATAAACTCCCTTTCTTTATTTTTTTCCTTTTCTTTCTATTCCCAAAACCTAATACCAGCCGACCACCCCCTTCCCTATTCATCTCCTTCCTCCTGCCGTCCCACCAGAGCTCGCCGGAGCTTAGCCTTGTCAACCCGCTGCCCAGTACCCCCTCGACCAGACGAACCCTACCGCCTCCATCCCGCTTGCAGCAACCCGCTGAACCCGCCTGCACCGCTGCGCCAGAAGCCGATGCCATCCCGCTGTCCCCGACTTCGTCCTTGTCAACGCTGACTCGTCGAAGCCTGAACGACCCCTCCCCCGCGTCGATATCCCTCGATGACTTGATGAACCGCTATTGAAGACGAGCACCACAGTACGATGCTGCACCGAGTCATTGTCCACGCCTGCACTCGACTGGACGAACGATGACCCGCTACACCAGAGCACGCGACGCCTGCTCGACGGAGAAGCCACAGCCGTTGAGACTCGAGACCCCGCCTATCCTCGACCACGTCGACCCTCCAGACCGTTCACCTGAACGCCATGAACCTCGCTGAGTCATCCCGTCGACCGAACCCACGGCACGCCTAACCGAACGCAGAACTCACCGGAGACGCTGCCAACCGTCGGATTCTTCGACACAGCAGCAGTAGGAGCAGCCGAGCACCCCCTTCGCCATGACCTCGATACGCACGTCTCGTCCCATGTGCCCAGGTTCGAGTTACCTCTTGCGTACATGTACACGTACGCGCAAACGCGTACTTTATTATTGTTTTACGTACGTATTTAGCCGTGGTGTGTTTAGTATATGATGGTATATTGGTATATAATTGGTATGTACGTATTGGCATACGTATTAGTGTATGTTTAAATATATATTAGTATATATATATATATATATATATATATATATATATATATATATATATATATATATATATATAGTATAATTCTCAATTAGTATATATACATACATATATATATTGTACATGTATCCCTAGTACATGTTTAATATATATATATATGTACATAGTATAAATTCTATTAAGTATGTATATACATATATCTATTATATGTGTAATTAATTAGTATTATTGTATATGTTAGTTCATAATATGTATTATATGTCTATGTACAAGATGGCCCGAGTGTAACAACGGATACCCCGTAGTTACGTTGACCTGTGACCACGTAGCATGATAGCAGACTACTATATGTACACCGACGTACTGGCAAGACCCGTATCATTGACTGTCTGTTATGCACAACAACTATAGACGTAACACTCCTAGCGTAATCTCTGAGATCATTGTGTTTTGATTGTGTGTGTTAGTATAATGTCTAATGCAATATTGTATTATATGATATGTCTAAAGGACTGTTGGATCATTTAGACGATACTTTGGAATCAGGACATTGGTATTGCCAGCTAAGGACCACAGGCGAGTACATTCTCTGACAGTTTCTATTATATTGATTATCTCTATAATTCTAGTTGTATAGCATACATGATTCTGACATTGTTGTTTACACGAGTTGGCATCATCGAGACCTATCACAAGGAGTCATAATTTGGAATCCATCGTGCTAGCTGGGGAAAATGGGGAAATATTAGTATCTTATGTGATCATACCCAACTTTACATGAATCATAGATCACCCATACCTCACGTCGGTGTAGGCTGACCATTACATGCCTCATAGCCTGTTATGTAGGATTAGTCTGACTATTGCTTACATCATAGCTATCCGGATGGTTAGCCTGACCTTACATGAATCATAGCTAGTAATACATAGCAAGCCTGATCAGTCCCAAGCCGATCACATGATATACTGATATTTCACACACTTAGTTTAGATATTCTTGACATGTATCTCTAGTATATTGATCTAGTATTCCTTATGTTCTAGTCATGGTTCTAGCATTCACTTATATACCAGTTCATTGTTCTAGCGTGCACTTGTATTTCTATTTCATTGCTAAATGTACATTAATGATGACATATGCTCCAGTACTTTATTATTCCAGCATTTCTTTATTCCAGTATTTCTTATTTTTATTATTCATATCTGTCTTGTATTTCTTTACACCGTGTTATAGTTTTTGTCAATATATGTGAAATTACTGTTAGTGCTTGTACTTTGTTCCAATCCTGACTGGATATTTTTTCTAGAGGATCTTGAGAATTTCTGTACTACACACTATGGACCGGGTATAGATGCAGACTACACACCAGAGATCTTAGAGGAGACTATTCCTTTAGAGAAGACATTACCTGCAGCTATCTAAGCAGTATTTATCTTATGCACTGAGACTTATTTGAGGTTATTGAGTTTATGTTAGACTTATTCTTAGTTATGTTGAGACTTGTGGAGACTTTATGTTGGACAGTTAGACTATGGTTTATCTTTATTTTGAGACATTGTGTTTGACTATGTCTTTCTTCTTATCTCTTATCGTGCCTTATACTTTTATAGTTGTTGTGATTGAGTTTACATTATGAGATATTGTGAGATTGTATATTGTCCTCCTTATGGAGATGGATATCATTGACAGGTATTTAGTTATATAGTATTATTGAGACCTAGATAGCGTTCTACCGTCGATCCTGCGGCGTAGGCTGGACGTACCCGCCCACTCGTGCCCCTATATCGGGTGCGGGTCGTGACAGGCCCGCCTGTCAGTGACCCGCGAGCGTGGGTGTAGGTAAAACGCTGACCGTCCAATCGAGCCAAGTCGGGCTGAACGCTGACCGTCCAATCTGGGTGGGGGTGCATGGATGGATGCCACATGTCCCCCTTTAGCCGTGACAGTTTCTCTCTCCTCTATATATATAGTATTAGTTATAATTTCTAGGGTTTTTCTTTTAGTCGATTTTGGAGAATTGTCATCTAGGGTTTCCTTCATCTTCCAAAAGCCATTACTCAAAGCTCTGGACTCCAAACGTGGCCTAGTTTCTTGTGTTAGAACCGTATTGAGGTTAGTTTCTGAATATATAAATTGTGTCATGAAATTATGAATATTAAATTTCGAAAAATTCGTAGAGCATAGCATGTATGAAAATAGACATATCTTGGTGTTTTTGCTATTCCAGGAGAACCAGGAATCATAATCATGAAAAGTTTAAAGTTTCGAAAAGCTAAAGTCAAGATCATTGACATATATTTTTTACAGAATTTAATTAGAAATATTTCTATGCTTTTAATTCTATAGAACTTTTAGGTTAACAATCAACCACCGTTGCACAATACGATTTTGGTATGTGCAATAATTTTTAAACAAATTTGAATTCGAATAAGCCATAAATTCTAGCATATTGGTGACGCTAAAATCTATAAGAAATTATGCATAAAAGTTTAGTTTGTATCGATTGACTTTTCGGTCAATAGATCACCTCGATTTGCGTGCCATGAGTCTCGAGTTAAAAAAATTCAGTTTTTTGGACAAAATTTAGGAATTAACCTAAAAATTAGAATAATAAGATTAAAATAAGATTTTAGAGTAATTATTATAGAATTAAATAAATTAAAATAACTTATCGCTAGATATGGTAACATATCATACGTAGGATCTGGACTCTGAATTGGAACCTGATCCAACCACTGCTAAGAACCACAGGCGAGTACATTTTCGTGATTACTTTCAGTGCTTGATAGTCTCTATAATGTATGGTTAGTATTGATTATTTGATTCTTGATACTTGTTACATGGATTATTATGATGTATTCTTATTATGAGATACGTGACTATTCTAGATTATTGTTATTTCTTCGTGACTGTTTCAGAATCCATGTTGTACTAGTCTGGTGGAAAATACTTAGGAGACGTGTGAACTACCCTTTCCATCCTATGGTCTTACTGGAATAATAGCAGCCATGCACGACACGTGTGGTTTGCCGGATTTTACCCCTTAGTCGTTTACATGTCAACAAGGTATTTCAAATCACATAGAGTAGTTTTTCTTATCCTTTCTTCCATATATTGTAGTTATTCCTTTGTTGCTTGGAAATATTATACTATATCTTTGCCTTGACAGGACTTTAGCATTTAGTTATTATGTTGCCTTATTATGATGTTAGTTTTGTTGCTATCATATATTCTTTACTATTTATTGTCTTATAGCTTCTACCATGCGTTGAAACTATTTTTACTGTGATGTACTCGTTCCTATCCTGACTGGATAACCATATTTTAGGTGACTATAATGAGGATGCAATCCCTATACATTATGGACCGTATGCTAGTGACATATAGAGCCTGATCTTGCCCTTTCGGAGGATCAGGGAGAGTTAGCAGCTCAGATGCCGTCTGAAATAAAGTAGTTTAGTAGAGAAGTCGATTATGTTAGTTATTTTAGACAAGATTGTTCTCCGGCAATTTCTTTAAATTATTTTGAATATTGTACTTTGGATAGTTATTTTTTTGGGAAGACTCCTTGGACCCGCATCGAGACTATTATTTCATTATTATCTTGGTGTATTCATTTAAACTAGTACCTGTTATTGAGTATAGTGTGGAGATGAATATATATTGTGAGTTATAGATTCTATATGTGGCTTATAGTACAACATTCTATCACCGATACTGCGGCGTAGGCTGGACGTACCCATGACTCATGCCAAATCCAGGGTGCGGATCATGACACATTTTTAGTGGCGGCCCACGCAGGTCAGGTTTTGCACAAGTTTGCGAACTCGTAGTGGTACTCAAGTTAGATGTACGACTATGAGCCTGCTATAGGATATACATACTAGGAATAGGAAGATACTCAATCACAACTAGGGATCCCATATACTCAACTTGCTATCCCTTATTAATTCCTTTCTGGTAATCGGACCTCTTTCATAGTTGATTGTCCTTCTTGAATACTTTCTTATCTTGTGTCATATCAACTAGATTCTTGTTATTTTCAACCTTTCAGAATGCCACCCAAGACTAAAGTGCGCGGTTCTAGATCCAATGGTGCTTTTTTTATACCATCCGCATCATAGGAGGCCTCATCAGCTGGATCGGAGAGCTTCCTCCTTCTTCTCCTCAGCCATTACAAGAACTCTTCAGAAGCATGTTGGAGGCTTAAAGGCTCAGGAAGAGTCTCAGAGTAAATAGACAAAAATATTGAGGGCAGGAATAAAAAATGTCCAACAAGTTACCCTAGCATCCATGGAGAGGGTTGTCCAGCAACCACAACAGCAGGCCACTCAACCGAAGGTGGGTAACATCCAGGACTTCAAGAAGATGGAGCCTCAAAAGTTCAAGGGGACAAAGGGAATCCCCTATGCTGATGAGTGGCTTGAGGATATTGAGCAGATCATGAGAGTTTCTCGACTTTCTGAGGACCTAAAGAATGAGGTTATTGGCTTGCAGCTACATGACATTGCTCGTACTTGGATCAAAAATGAGCCTAGGATTAAAGATCCAAACCTGACTTTGGAGCAGTTCAAGGACCTCTTTAAGAGAAAATTCTTTCCTGTAGTAGCCATAGGGATTCTAGAGAAGCAATTCCAGAACTTGGAGCATAACGAGATGACCGTGGATGAGTATGCTGTAGAATTTGGCAGGCTGAGCCGATTCGCAGAGTATATAGTGAGGGACCCGGAGGATAGAGCTAGACGATTCAGAAAGGGCTTGAACCAAGGGGTCAAGGTCCATATTTCTTTATCTCATACGACTTTTGCTGGCATATTGGAAGAGGCTTAAAGGGTCGAGGTGGATATGGGTCTTCGGAATAAGAGGAACATGGATGTTATCGGCGGTGGTAGTAGTCAGGGGCAGGCAAAGCATCCACAGTTTCAGCCAAGGAACTTTCATTAACAACAACAGTATCGTGCCCCAGTCAGAGCCCCAGCTCAGCAAGTGCACCAGCAGCCACAGAGACAAGTACAACAAGCACCGTTATGCAATTATTGTAAGAAGCCAGGGCATTCACGAAAGATCTGCCGAAAGAGATTAAGCGTGTGCTTATACTGTGGATAACCTATGCATCAGACGAGAGAGTGTCCTACCACAACTCTTATAGGAGGATCCTCAGCCCAGAGAGGACCAGTGGGACCACCAGTAGCCCCGCGGTCAAGAGGACCCCCTCTTCCTATGCAACAGCAGTAGTTTGCCCAGCACCACCATAGGGGAGTACCTTCACAAGACAAAGATTTTTCCATAACCGTAGAGGAGGTTGAGCCGACTGGTAACGTGATAGCAGGTTCTATTCTTCTCGATTCTATTCCTCTTATTGCCTTATTTGACTATGGTGCATCGCATAGCTTCATATCTGTATCATTTGTGCTTAAGCATAGTTTAGTAACAGAACCCTTGAGTAAGAGTTGCAAGATTACAATAGGTGGAGGCACTATCATAGTCAGTGATACTTGCAAGGGATATCATGTTACCTTGGGAGGCCATAATTTAGATGCTAGTTTACTCGTAATGCCACTTTCGAGTTTTGATATTGTCCTTGGAATGGATTAGTTGAGTATGCACCATGCTAACATAAACTATCGTGGAGGATGTGTACTGTTCTGCCCTCCAAAAGAGCCAAAATTTGAGTTTGTTAGGGGAGGAGTTGAGCAGAGAGATAGGATTATTTGTAGAGCCATGGTAGTAGAGAAGGATTTGCCACACACTATTATTATAGAGTTTTTAGACATATTTCCTAAGGAGCTACCAAGATTTCCACCAGACAAAGAGTTTGAATTTTGTATTATTTTAGTGCCTGGGACAGAGCCGGTGTCACAACAGGTCTACAGGATCAACAATAGTGAGCTGGCAGAACTTAATAAGCAGGTTGATGATTTGCTAGAAAATGGTTTTATTAGATCAAGTTCCTCGTCTTGGGGAGCCCCGGTCTTATTTGTACCAAAGAAAGATGGGTCGGTGTGAATGTGCATTGATTACAGGGCTCTGAACAACCTCACCATTAAAAACAAATACCTGCTACCAAGAATAGATGATCTTTTTGATCATTTGAGCGGTGCAAGAGTATTTTCAAAGATTGATTTGAGGTTTGGCTATCATCAGTTGAAGGTAAAGAAGGAAGATATTCTGAAAATTGTATTTCGGATAAGATATGGCCAATATGAGTTTATGGTGATGCCATTTGGGTTGACTAATGCCCCGGCAATCTTTATGAACTTGATGAACAAGGTGTTCCACCAATACCTTGACAAGTTCATAGTAGTATTCATAGATGATATCTTTGTCTATTCGAAGTCACCGGAAGAGAACGAGAAGCATCTAAGGATTGTGCTAGAGACCCTTCGGAAGGAGAAGCTCTATGGAAAACTCTCGAAATATAAGTTCTTCTTGGATAAGGTAGAGTTCTTTGGGCATGTGGTAACTGGAGACAGGATTTTGGTGGATCCAAAGAAGATTGTTGCTGTAGAGTCTTGGACCACTTCGAGTTCTATTGCAGAGATCAGAAGTTTCTTAGGATTGGACGGATATTACAAAAAATTTATGAAGGATTTTTCTCAGATTGCAGAGATATTGACTAGACTCACTCGGAAGAATGTGCAGTTCGTGTGGAACTAAGAACGTCAGGCTATATTTAATGAGCTAAAGAAGAGATTAAATACAATGCCTTTTTTGACGGTGCCATCAGAGACGGATGGATTTGTCATTTATTGCGATACTTCGGGGAAGGGCTTGGGATGTATTCTAGAGCAGAACAAGAAGGTGGTAGCATATACTTCTAGACAGTTGCAACCACATGAGAGAAACTATCCCACTCATGACTTAGAATTAGCAGCGGTGATCTTCGCTCTAAAGCTGTGGAGGCATTATCTTTACGTAGAGCGTGTAGAAATATATACTGACCACAATAGCTTATAGCACGTCTTTAGGCAGAAAGAGCTAAATATGAGGCAGCACAGGTGGCTAGAACTGATGAAAGATTTTGATATTTTACTACAGTATCATCCAGGGAAGGCTAACATAGTTGTCGATGCCTTGAGCAGATATCCAGTAGCGATGTACTTGACAACGGATCGCCACTTATTAGCAGACTTGGATAGCCTCGGCATGCAGATTTAGTCGAGGTTATTATTCCAAGAGTGGAGACACAGATGATGGGCATGCAGATTTATTCGAGGTTGATAGAGAAGATCCGAAAGACACAGTACTGGGATGAGGGTCTGCAAAGCCTCAGAGCTCAGGTGTAGGCAAGATTAGTGGATGACTTCTCTATTCCCGAGGATGGTTCACTAAGGCATGGGACTAGGTTATGTGTGCCTAGTGGGGACCTGCGGGAAGAGATCATGCAGGAGGCTCATCGTTCCTAGTATTCAGGGAGCTAACAAGATGTATAAGGACCTGAGGGAACACGTATGGTGGTATGGGATAAAGCGAGAGGTGGCATTTTTTTGTCTCCATATGTTTAGTGTGCTAGTAGGTCAAAGCAGAGAGGCAGAGACCAAGAGGATTGCTGCAGGCACTACCGATTCCTGAGTGGAAAAGGGAGCATATCACAATGGATTTTGTTTCTGGACTTCCACGCACTATAGGAGGAAAGGATGCGATTTGTGTCATTGTTGACAGGCTGACCAAATTGGCCCACTTTTTGCCTTTAAAGTAGGATTGTCCACGAAAAAGCTCATTGATTTATATGTGAGACAGAGAGTCAGGCTACATGGATTTTCAGTGCGCATTGTATCCGATCGGGATAGCAGATTTATGTTCCACTTTTGGAGGAGTTTGCAGGCTAGCTTGGGTACCCAACTCAAATTTAGCACTACCACCCTCAGACGGATGGACAGTTAGAGAGGACTATTCAAACGCTCGAGGATATGCTTTGGACATGTGTACTAGATTTTGGTGGCTCATGGAAGGATCATATTCACCTGGTAGAGTTTGCATACAACAATAGCTATCAGGCCAGTATCGAGATATCTTCTTTTGAGGCTTTATATGGTAGGAGATGTCGGACTCCATTATATTGGGACGACGTAGGAGAGAGATTACTTTTGGGACCAGAGATGGTAGTTGATGCTGCAGAAAAATTAAAGCATATTAGAGGAGACTTCGTACGGCT
Organism: Iris macrosiphon; assembly: GCA_036927795.1. Classification (NCBI taxonomy): domain Eukaryota; kingdom Viridiplantae; phylum Streptophyta; class Magnoliopsida; order Asparagales; family Iridaceae; genus Iris; species Iris macrosiphon. Next base: position 66,256,919 of record JAYESA010000004.1, on the reverse strand, counting down.
CAGGACAGACAAAAGCAGTGGGCCGATAGCCACAGGAGACCGCTAGAGTTTGTGGTATGAATTTGTTTATTTAAATATCGATTACGTTCTTAGGTTATGCTCTAAGTTCCTATTTTTGGCATAGGTTGGCGACTTAGTGTTCTTGAGGATCTCTCCGACAAGTCATACGATTCATTTCGGTGGAGGTCGAAAGCTTAGTCCAAGATTCATCGGACCTTTAAATATTCTGGAGAACGTCGGGACAGTAGCCTATCAACTAGCCTTACCGCCTACATTGGAAGGAGTACCCAACGTGTTCCATGTATCCCACCTGAGGCGATACATGGCAGATCCTAGCCATGTATTAGATCATTCGGAGCTTGAGGTTGGACCAAGCCTCCGTTATCCGGAGTAGCCTGTGGAGATCCTAGACCGTAAAGATAAAGTGCTTTGTAACCAAGTAGTTCTCTTAGTTTGTGTTGCATGGAGGCATCACTCTCCCGATGAATCCACTTGGGAGCGGAAAGATGAGATGCGAGAGCGTTACCCCTATCATTTTGCACCATGAGGTAAATTTTCTTCTTGTATTTGCTCTGTCTTAAATTTTGAGGACGAAATATATTTAGGAGGGTAGACTTGTAACATTCGTATCTTAAAATTCTAGCTTAAATGTTGTTATTAGGTTAATTTTGGGCCATTGAGATTTTTTCATAATTTTTGGTTAATTAAAAACTAGTAACACTAATTTCCTAGGACTTTCAAGAATTTATTTTAGTGCCAAACATAATTAAAAATATCCCAAACTTTTATTTTAGGTTCTAAATAATCAAATATAATTTCTCGAATTTTTTGGAAATTTTTTGATTATTTTTAGCATTTATTTTGAGTTAATTATGCAAAACTGAATTAAAAACTAATTTTCAGAAGAAAAAAACCATAAAGTAATTACCCTGCCCAGTCAGCCAACAGGGGCCCGCCCGTCAGCCTCCCACAGCCAACAAAGCTAGGCCGGCCTGTCAGTGACCCGCGAGCGTGGGTGTGGGTGAAATCGGTCTGAGCCAAGCCGTGTCGAGCCTAGCCGAGTCCGAATTCGACTCGGACTCAGTTGAGCCAAGCCATGCTGAATACTGACCGTCTGATCTGGACGAGAGTACCTGGATGGATGCCACGTGTCCCCCTTTAGCCACGGCAGTTTCTCTCTCCTTTATATATATATATATATATATATATATATATATATATATATATATATATATATATATATATATATATATATATAGTATTCTGGTTATAATTTCTAGGGTTTTTCTTTTAGCCGATTTTGGAGAATTATCATCTATGGTTTCCTTCATCTTTCAGAAGCCATTACTCATAGCTTCGAACTCCAAACATGGCCCAATTTCATGCATTATAACCATAATGAGGTTAATTTCCCGAATATGTAAATTGTTTTAAATTATGAATATTAAATTCTGAAAAATTCGTAGAGAATAACATATCCAAAAATAAATGTGTCTCGGTATTTTTACAATTCCAGGAGAACCAGGAATCAGAATCATGAACCGTTTGAAGTTTCAGAAATCTAATGTCAAGATCATTGACAAATATTTTTCCCATAATTTATATCATAATATTTTTATGCTGTTAATCCTGTAGAACTTTTAGGTTAACAATCAACCACCGTTGCACAATACGATTTTGGTATGTGCAATAATTTTCAAACAAATTTGAATTTGGATGAGCCTTAAATTTTAGCATATTGGTGACGCTGAAATCTACAGGAAATTATGCATAAAAGTTGATTTTGTATCGGTTGATTTTTTGGTCAACAGATCGTCTCGATTTGCATACCATGAGTCTCGAGTTGATAAAATTCATTTTTTGGACAAAATTTAGGAATTAACCTAAAATTTAGAATAATAAGATTAAAATAAGATTTTAGAGTAATTATTTCAGAATTAAATAAATTAAAATAACTTATCTCTTGACATGGTAACATATCATGCGTAGGATCTGCACTCTGAATTGGGACCTGATCCAACCACAGCTAAGAACCACAGGCGAGTACATTTCTGTGATTACTTTCAGTGCTTAATAGTCTCTATAATGCATGCTTCGTATTGATTATTTGATTCTTGACACTTGTTACATGGATTCTTATTATGAGATACGTGATTGTTCTAGATTATTGTTATTTCTTCGTGACTGGTTCGGAATCCATGTTGTACTAGTCGGGTGGAGAAATACTTAGGAGACGTGTGAACTACCCTTTCCATCCCATGATCTTGCTGGAATAATAGCAGCCATGCATGACACGTGTGGTTTGTCGGATTTTACCCCTTAGCCGTTCACATGTCAATAAGGTATTTCAAATCACATAGAGTAGTTATTCCAATTTGTTCTTCCATATATTACAGTTATTCCTTTCTTGTTTGGAGATGTTATACTACATCTTTGCCATGACAGGACTTTAGCATTTAGTTATTCTGTTGCCTTATTATGATTTCAGTTTTGTTGCTATCATATATTCCTTACTATTTATTGTCTTATAGCTTCTACCATGTGTTGGAACTATTTTTACTGAGATGTACTCGTTCCTTTCTTGACTGGATAACCATATTTTAGGTGACTACGATGAGGATGCAATTCCTACACATTATGGACCATATGCTAGCGATATATTAGAGCCAGATCTTACCCTTCCGGAGGATCAAGGAGAGTTAGCAGCCTAGGTACCGTCTGAAATATAGTAGTTTAGTAGAGAAGTTGATTATGTTAGTTATTTTTGACCAGATTGTTCTCCGGCAATTTTTCTAAAGTATTTTGAATATTGTACTTTGGATATTTAGTTTTTTGGGTGACTCCTTTGACCCGCATCGAGACTATTATTTTATTATTATCTTGGTGTATTCATTTAAACTAGTGCCTGTAATTGAGTATAGTGTAGATATGAATATATGTTATGAGTTATAGATTATACATGTGGCTTATAGTACATCGTTCTACCATTGATACTGTGGCGTAGGCTGGACGTACCCATGACTCATGCCCAAATCCATGGTACGGGTCTTGACAGTCTTGGTGGCATTGATTTGCAGTGTATTAGTGAGGAGAGCTTAAGTATATCAGATATCTGAGAATGCAGTAGCATCAGTAGGTATTTGGGAGTTAAGTGTTAGTTAGTTGGTTGTAATTTATATGTTAGATGCATTATCAGTTGTTAGTAGGTTAGACTTTAGTATGATGATTGTTAGTACTTAGTTCTATGAGGTTAGTTAATAGTTAGTTGTTACTAATATCCTTATAAGCTAGGTATCAGTTATTTATGTAAAGTTAGTATATATGTGTATAAGTTAGTAATTGTTTGCATAACTCATATTGAATTAGATACTAAATAGTTAGTATAGGTTAGTTAGTCAGAGTATCAGGATTTGCTAGTTATTTATGAGTTAGATATATTTATAAGGGTATGTATTAGATTGCTAGTTAGTTAAGTATTACCTTGCGATACTAAGGTAATGTAAGCTAAGGTATGAAGGGGTATTAGTATCTTATACCAAATGGGTAGGTAGATATCATATTGGCTCAAAGCCAAGTAATATTATAGTGATAATTTAGTATTGGTATTACTAATAGATAACTAATATTTAGGTATCTTATGATACGTAATAGTATTTATAGGATCGTATAGGCAACTCTAGAGGGGGAATAAATAGAGTACGTGTATATGCAATGGAATAATAAACCCCAATTAAAAATTCTAAGTCTAAGCTACGGAAAGGCAGTATAAGTACCAAAAATATAACAACTATAAATAAAGTTTAGTCTAACTTATAAACTACAGTGACTGATAATAAACAGAGTATAGGCAGAGTATAAGTAAATTTTAGAAGAGCAAACGCAAATACCATGATTTTAGCCTGGTTTTCCTCTGAGAGGACTAGTCTAGGCCCAAGAACTCTTGCTCGAAGTTATATCCACTATAATCACCAATAGTGAATCAAAAGCTTTGATCCGAAGGCTTGCAGACTTCTTACAATATCGAGCTTTGATCCGAAGGCTCAAAAGACTTCACACGTGTGTTTAATCCGAAGGGTATGCCGACTTCAAACACTAGAGAGAACTTGACAAACCAAGCTTTTACAACTCGACCAGATTTATAAATCGGAACCACGTTGGTACTAGAAGGCTCGGAGTTGATCTTGGGAATAGGAAAGGTTTATAGCTCAGGATAGATAGAGATATAAAAGTGAGTGAATGAGTGAGTGAATAAGAATATGGAGTTCAATATTTACTTATAGGATTTTTTGGAACCGAGTTCTGGCAGAGTTCGGGCAGAACTTTATCCGAGTTAGGTTACCAAACGTTCATAAATTTAAACGTTAGAGCCTGGTCATCCGAAATAGGAGGCTTACTCGATTTTTTTGTTTAACCCTTCCCAAGTTGTACCCGAGTTTGGCCCGAGTTCAGCCCGAGTTCGGTCCGAACTCTGTTGGTCTATTTCCAGAAAGTTTGGGTCCAGGTTTGGTTTGGTTCAAGCTATTTTGAGTGGAGTAGGTTATGGTTTAATATGGTTTTGAGTTCCCTAGTGCCAACATGAGCCCGATATACATTTTTTCTAAGACTCAATAAATATAAAATATAGACTAAAAAATACAGCTTGTAGACATGTTGCAGCTTTGTCTTCAGCGAGGTAACGGAGATACAGAGACTATCATTTTATGTGATGTATCGAGTCATACCCGATCATAGTTAGTCGATTATCGAAATCGAGTTGACGATTACCCATTTGGGCCAATAATCTCTCCCATTTTGATAATAGACAAACTGTGATCAATACGTCAATATTCATACCAAGGCACAAATCTTTTTTTTTAAATACAAGGCTCCATAATTCCTGAATGACGGTATAGGAGCATCATCGGTCCTTTTCTTCTCCTGTATTGCATCCTTCCATCCTTTTTGTACTTGTCTTGCGTATCAGTCTTTTTCTTCCCTTTTGTCATTTTATCAAAATAATATAGCTCGTGGAGCAAAGATAGACAACATACGAAACTCAAAGGAAAGAAAAATAAGACATAATTACAAATTTTAATGACATAAATGAATGAATTTCTGTCAAAAGTCATTAAAAAAAATCTATCAGAGTATCCATGATTCATGCATTTGAACTGAATTACTTTAGCATGTTGTATGAATATTCCTTAGATAAACATGAATGTAAACTGGAGAAACAAAATACTTAAGAATGAAATATTCATATGACTGGATTGCTCCCCCACAAAGTATGATCTATCTAAATATAGATAATCATGGATTTTTATTTACAAATACTCTATATAGTTTGAACACAATCAACACAACTAAGAAATAACTTTTTATGATGAACTAGGTATACCACATATTAAAGGGTACAAAAGACTTAAGAGATCAATTTTCTCCTCCTTAAAATATGTGTAGCTGGTTCTAAAACAATGAAACAATATTATATAGCTAGACAATAAAAAAACTCAATAACATAAGAAGAAAACATATTAATTAAATATATTTTTATTAGTGAAAAGCATTTGGGCAACAATAAAATAAATTCAGTAAATATCCAAGGATTGACAAAGAAAAATCAAAAGAAAACTTAGTTGCAAAAGATAGTTAAAACCAATTTTCAAAAATCTTTCATAGTGCAGAATATAGATAAGGTATAGCCTAAAAAATATACCAATTGTAATTAGAATGTCATCAGCATCAATTTGTATTAAATTTTGAGCCAATAACTACTGGTCGTCACCAGTAATTTTAAGCACCTAGAAATTTCAGTTCTTGACGATAACAGTTGCCAACTTTAAGTCAAAAAGTAGACCTAGAATTTTTTGTTGTCTTCGGAATAATAAGTTACAGGAAAGACTTCAAATCATGATTCGATAAAGTGTCAATCATCTTGGGTTAGCTGTACGGGTTGGATCCCAGCTAGCGGTGGTCCAAAGACACTTAAGTACCGTATCACTTAAGGCTATTTATACCTTTTTGACAGAAGGGCCCTTTCGGCTTATACCCAAAATAATTTTTACTTTTACAGAACTTAGATTTAAAAGAATTTCAAGAAATTTAAGTCTTCGTATATCATTCAAATTCAGAATTCCTAATTCTTGACAAATAAAGTTAAGGCGATACTTGGCTAGGGGATTAGTAACGATATTAGCAAAATAAAGTTCAGAGTTAACAAAAATTAAGCAAATATTGTAAATCTCATTACACAAAGATGAAACATATATACTTGAATATATGCACTAAATAAATAAGGTAATCTCATATCACAAAAGAGCACTAAGAACATATGATTAAAATCCATATTTAGTCATATGCAATAGTCAATAAAATATCTAAAAATATTCAAACATTAGTCATGCTAGATGAAATAATGAGGATTAACTAAGCAAGCTAGTATCATATTGACAATTAAAAATAAAAAATGCTTGATTATGTAATTTAGCCATTTAAAAAGAATCGTTTATCATGTTACCAAAGTAGCTTTCGTTACCACACTTATATTGGTACAATTGTTTGGAAGATGACCTTTATAGCTTTATAATCACCAATGCTCTCCTGGGTGCTATATTTTGACACAAGAAGTTTTACCTACAATATTAGGCGAAGACTTTGGTATCCAAGTAGTTTTTGGTCCATAATGGTTAGCTTTAGGAATCTACTTATACATATTTATATCAACCAATTTTCTAACCTTACACTGATGTAAAATATGTCCTTTTAAACCACAATAGTGACATGTAACATGAATATTAGTGTTAGGAGCAACATGGTGAGTAAGACTATGTAATGTGATGCATTGTGTCTTGCGTGGATACTTGTAGTAAACTGCGTGGTTGTGTGAAGCTTTGGATTTTCTAGCTTCTTTTACAAATGATATGTCGTGTATGACTTTGTGATGAGTCGTGTAACTTGTGTTAGATTGAGTCATAGGTTGCATTACTTGTTTTCCCAATCTAACCTCTAACTTTTTAGAGTTAGCATATAAATCATCGTATTTCACCGTAAGAGGATCAATTCTTTGTGAAGCAATATAATACCTATTCTTTTTTTATTCCAATTTCTCCTTAAGGTTAGCATTTTCTTGAGTGCTTTTTTCAATGCACTCAAGTGCCTCATACAATTTAAGCTCAAGTATGAAAATCTCAGCAGAGTTATCCGAAAAGGACTAACTCTATCCAATAAACAAGTAAGCTTTTCATTATAAAGTTGACAAGACTTAATATCTTTTCTTGCTTGCTTATACATATTCCAAAGCTTCTTGTAATCATCAAGTAAATAACTAAAAGCATCAAATAATTCATTATAAGAATGATTATTTTCTTCAGAAGGAGAATTATTTTGTACCTCATTTGAAAATGTCCATTAGGCAAAAATCAGTTGTATGACGAGGACTTTCATAAGGGACATCCTCTTCTTAAAAAAAAGGATCATTGTGTACTCCACCAGCCAATACCATTAAGCATTTATTTGCAGTATGTCAAGAGCTTTCTTCTTCTGAATTGCTAGCTTCATTTTTGCACCAGATGCTTGTATTTGCATATTTTCAAGATGATGATACTCTTTTGCTTGTACGTTCATATTGATTCTCCTTTTTTGCTTTAAAAAAATCTTTCATCATGTGGCCTGGCCTTCTGTAGTTGTAGCAAATTGGTTCTTCTTCAAGATCTTTATTCCTTCGATTTGATTTCTCAAACTCCAAGAATCGTCAAAATTTCCTCAAATTTTGGTCCAATTTCTCATCGTCTGAATAATCATAAGTTTTATCATCTTAAGAAGTATTGACCTAAGCTCTTTTATGATACTCCTTGAATGCGATGGCCTTCTCTTTTGGCGTTGATTCTTCAAGGTCTTTAAGGTCCAGCTCATGCGTCATCAGCTTTTCCATGAGCGTTTCCAGCGACAATATGGTAAGATCGTTTCCTTCAATGATTGTAGTTGCCTTGGGGTTCCAGTTCTTGGTGAGTCCCCGAAGCACCTTGCAGATCTTTTCATGATTTGTATAATCCTTGCCAAGGGATGACAGAGGATTTACAATATCCAGGAAGCGAGTAAACGCTTGGGTGATGGTTTTATCTGACTTCATCTTGAGTGCTTCGTACTCTTGTGTCAACCTGTTGATCTTTTATTCTTTCACTTCAATGGTTCTTTTATGAGTAACCTCAAGAAGATTCCAGACTTCGTGTAAAGTTGTACAGGTTGATACTCTGTTGAATTCAGCCCTGTCTACAGCACAAAATAATACATTAATAGCTCTAGCATCAAGACTATCATATTTTTTTTCTAAGCAGTATATTTATCATTGGCTTTTTCAACAAGATTTCCATCAACAACTATTCTGGCTAGCTTTTTATAACTATCAGTGATAATTGCCCACAGATCAAAATCAAGAGATTTTAAATAAAAGCTCATCCGTGTCTTCCAATATGTGTAATTGGTTCTATCAAATAGGGGTGGCTTATTTGTGGACTAGCCTTCACCATTAATGATGTATATGGGTATTGTGTTTGTCATGAATATTCTAGAGTGTATAAACTAAGCACTGTTTAATAAAAAAAAAATCTGCTCTGATACCGATTATAGGATCGTATGGGCAACTCTTGAGGGGTGTGAATAGAATGCGTGGATATGCAACGAAATTATAAACCCAATTAAAAATTCTAAGTCTAAGCTATGTAAAGGAAGTATATTTACTAACAGAAATAATAATTATAAATAAAGTTTGGGCTAACTTATAAACTGCAGTGACTGATAATAAACAAATTATAGGCAGAGTATAAGTAAAGTTTAGAAGAGTAAATGCAAACATCACGATTTTATTCTGGTTTCCCTCTGAGAGAACTAGTCCAGGCCCAAGAACCCTTGCTCAGAGTTGTATCCACTATAATCACCAATAGTGAATCACAAGCTTTGATCCGAAGGCTTGTAGACTTCTTACATCATCGAGCATTGATCCGAAGGCTCGAAAGACTTCACACGTGCGTTTGATCTGAAGGGCACACCGACTTCAAATACTAGAGAGAACTTGACAAACTAAGGTTTTATAACTCGATCAGACTTCTAAATCAGAACCACATTGGCATTAGAAGGTTGGGAGTTGATCTTGGGAATATGAAAGATTTATAGCTCATGATTGATAGAGATAAGAAAGTGAGTGAATGAGTAAATAAGTAAATAAGAATATGAAATTCAATCTCTATTTATAGGATTTTCTGGAACCGAGTTCGGGCAGAGTTCAGGCAGAACTCGATCTTAGTTCGGTTACCTAACGTTCATAAATTCGAACGTTATAGCCGGGTCATCCGAAAAAGGAGGCTTATTCGATTTTCTGGTTTGACCCTGACTGAGTTTGCCCCGAGTTCGGTCTGAACTCTGTTGGTCTATTTCTAGAAATTTTGGATCCAGGTTTTATTTGGTTCATGCTTTTTGGGTGGACTAGGTTCTGGTTTAATTTGGTTTTGAGTTTCCTAGTGCCAATACGAACCCGATGTACATTTTGTCATAGACTCAATAAATATAACATACAGACTAAAAAATACTGCTTATAGACCTGTTGCAGCTTTCTCTTCAGCGAAGTAACGATGATGCAACGAGTGTTATTTTATGTCCTGTATCGAGTCATGCTGTCACGCCCCAGTCCCAAAATACACGGAACTAGGCCGCGTGGCAATAGCCAACTGACACGTCTCCAAGGATATCCCAATTTAATGGATCCTTGCAAAGAGTGCTACGCTGTCCTAAAATACTAATATGTCCAATATCAGTCCATCAACGGGTAACTATCTCATCCACAATATAAACAGCATAAAGTACTAAATAAACTGCTAGAAGATAAACAACAGTCTCAAGATATCATAGTACAACCAATAATGTCTGTAGGGAACAAACCCACTACTATGACAAAGTAAAGTACTGAAATGATAGATAAAAGATAATGACTAGGGCATCAGCTGACTGGATAATGATGCACCCAATCCTAGGCAGAAGGCCTACTAACTGATCATGGAAACTCTGACGGTAGTACCTCTAGCTCCTCTGCGGTAGCGAACCTCGTCTCTTGTCTGAGTCCGTATACTGTGGGGTAGTAAGCCTCGTCCAAATCTAGAAAGGTACCAGGTCTTCAGAGGGACATAACAAGATACATAGAAACATGCCATATATAAATACTAAATAAAGTAAATACAATAAAGGATGTGCTAACCATCTAAGTGAATGCAATATGAGGACAACTTTGGTACGTATGAGTAGGTGTAGGCATAACGTCCATACCGCTCCGAAGAACGGGGAATCTGAAATGATATATATATGTCCATACCGCTCCGAAGAACGGGGAATCTGAATAGTATAACGTCCATACCGCTCCAAAGAACGGGGAATCTGCCAGTATAAATACGTCCATACCGCTCCGAAGAACGGGGAATCTGAATAAAGGGAGTCATTGGATCCGTGGCTCCTCCGGATACTACGAATTCCAATGGGTGTATCCCATACGCCTACTAGTGGTCCTCCTCTCCCAATATAAATATGCAAATCGAATACTCGACGTGCATACCACGTAGCTACATGCCAGCCTCTACTATCATATAATATAACCTAAATTACGCACTAATTGTGATGCATGTCACACGCACCGATAGCTAGTCGAGTACGCAGACCTGCATCCCAATATGAATGTCACTGTGAAACATGTAAGAGTGTCAGGTCTCGGAAGATATCAGAGTATCCTCCAATGGGGTGAGTCTGCTAGTGACTAGGTCAAGTATACTATTCATCGACGTATCCGTCGATAGCACCCGAACCAATATCGAATGCATACAGTCATATGAAAGAGAACATAATTTATCATATAATATATACAGCATTAATTTAAACAGTAAATATGGCAAGGTCGGGAAGGATGCACAGGCAGCAAGCGGATGCACAGGCGGCTGGCGAATGCACAGGCGGTCGAGGTAGGGTACACAGGCGGTCGGGAAGGATGCACAGGCGGCTGGTGGATGCACAGGCGGTCGTAGGCGGATGCATAGGCGGCTGGCAGTTGGAGTGGGGTATAATCGGAGTCGGCTTGGCCGGTTGGAAGGGATGTGGGGGTGTAGGGATTAATCGGCTAGGGTTTTGGAGAAGATGAATAAATAGTATTTATTAGGGTTTTTGAGGTTGGATATGTATATTTATATGTGGAAAGTTTGTGGGCTGGCCTTGAGGCTTGGGCCAGCTAGGACTCATGGTAATGGGGCTGGTCCACATAAAAGGGAGCATGTGGGCTAGGTTAGGTCCTGCTTGAGGGGGAATTGGCCTATAATTTAAATTAATTTAACAATTGAACATGGTAATTCCTAATGCATCGATGTCACTACCACTTTTCCAAATAAGGGCATTTATGTAATTTTACTATTTTGAATAATTATGTATTAATTAAATTGCTGAGTTTTATAAACTAAATATATATTGTGAGTGATATTTGTTTTTAGGTCAAACCCTAGAACGCATCAGGACAAACCCTAATGAGTAAACCCTAATTTGTAAACCAAATTCTAGAGAACCCTAGAATTTAAATTTTAGGTTGGAAACCCCAGCCCTAGACTGACTAAACCTTAGTTAATTAGGTTTTGCATGACCTAACCTAGGGGTTTAACCTAAAACAATGCATTAGAAACCCTAGCTAGGTTTAATATAAAAGGGAAGCTTCTCACAAAGCCATCCTTCATGTAGAAAGGAGAAACCCTAGCATCCATCAAGAGAAACCATCTCCCCACCCAATTTTCGAGATTTAACCCTAGGGCTTCCATCTTCCTCCTCCAAAGCAAGGAAAGCAAGGAACGTGGGTCAGGAAGCCTTGGAGAAGAAGAACCTCCATTGAAGAAGCCATCTCCCTAGGTAAAACCCTATTTCTATTCATTTTAATTCTGTTTTCTGTTGTTCATACCCATTAGGAAACACCCTTGCTGTGTAGTTCGATTTTTAGGGTTTTGGATTGGGTTTTGGTGACCAACATGGGGTTTTCCCCAATTATCAGGAACCCTAACCCTAGGTATTTGTAGGGAGACTGATTTCATCACATATGGGTAGGTTGAACTCGATTCTTAGGGTTTGGATTGGAAATTTATGGGTTTGTATGTATATTGGTTTTCTGCACTGCAATGTGTTTGATGAAATGTTCATTTAGGAGTTATCCATCTAGGTATTCGAATCTATGCATGTTTTGATTTATAAACCTATATACATCATATATTTGCCTGTGTTTTAACTATTTGTTGGTTTTCCTGTGCACTAGAAGAGGGTTCTGTGCACAGTCGGGTTCAGCTGTGTAGAACTCTGAGTATTGGGAGAAAGGGGGGAGAAATTATGTATCAGTGAACCTAGTTGATGACTGTGTGTACAGTGCAGTCGGGCTTGGGAGAGATGTACTGTGTATGTGCAGAATTCTGTGCATTGGGGAGTTCTGGGCAGTGTAGGTTCGGGTTTGTGCTATGTGCACTGTGGAATCCTGAGCAGTCGAGTTGGGGGGGGGCATTATGTGTGAACCTGGGTTTAAATGACAGTGACTGTGTGGGTAGGTGATACCTTGAGTTGATGACTGTGTTTTGAGTTAGGATATAGGGTGTGCCTCAGTGTTTATGTGTTGTGGGTGTCTCAATATGAGTATCAGATCTTCAGTGAGGAGAGGCAAACCTGTGTGTTCTCAGTAAAGGGTTAACTGTGTGTGTGTGTTTATTTCAGAACCTGTGAACTAAATTTCTGTGTGTATATGACAGTGCTTGAACCTATGTGTCTCTGTGTATTAGTATTCAACCTGTGTGTGCCTTTGTGTCAATGTATACCAGTGCCAGTACATGTCTGTGTCTGTGTGTTGAGGTTGGTAATTAGGGATTCTGTGTTAGATGTGTGAAATTAGTTGAAACCTGTGTAAGTATCTCAGAAATCAGTGTGTGGGTTTTAGTATCAGTGAGTAGGTATTCCCATGTTAAATTCTGTGTATCCCAATATCAAGGAGAGTGTCAGAATGCAGTGAGGAACCTGTGTAGATTCTGTGCAGTGTAGGTAATTAAATTTACTGTGTGTGTGTTTTCAGAATTAGTGCAGTGTCTCCTTGATACAGTGAACCAATGTGAACCTGTGTCCAGACTTGTGTTTATCCTGTGTATGTGTGTCAACCTGAGGGAACTTGAGAGTCTGTGTGTTCTCAGTTTAAATACCTACGTGTGTAGAAGTTGTGTGAGTGTGTGTCTTAGTGTTTCAGTGTCTGTGAGTAGGTGTGTATAGTAGTGTGTATTCCTACACTGTGCATGTGCCTGAGAGTGTAAACCAGTAGGTATCAGTGGGATTTGGGGGTTTCACTACAGTGGGTTGGTATTAAATGTTAATGTGTACTAGGCTAGAGTGTAGTGGGGATGTCAAGTTGGGGTTGAATATGGGTAAATGTTAAGATATAAGATATGTTAAGGTATAAATTGGTTAGTGTCAGTAATAATTTTTTATAGGTAATATAGTTATGGTATTTATATAATAGTGTTATAGAAGTTCATATAGTGTATCAAGATGCCTAGTGTAGGTAAGCTGGTGGGTGCTACCAAGGTATTAGTATAATGTAATAGGGTAGGTATTAAGTCCTGGGTGAGATATTAGTTATAGCTTAATACAAGTATATTTATAAGTCATATATATAGTATTACGAGTCACTATATAGTCTATATAGCTATATGATACCTAGTAACTAGATACTCATGAGATGGACCTAGAAACCTAGTCACAACCTAGTATCAACTAGTATAGCCTGGAAATCAACCTAGAAACCTAGGTGTAGACTGATACTACCAAGAATTTACTATTTAGACCTAGTTAGACCTAGAAAACACTTACTTACATTTTTACCTAATTATCATTCAAGGACATTATTTGACATTGATATCTTATTTAGGTCTTTGTGATCCCACTTTGGACATCGATCCTCACACCTTGCTCAGGACCCCAGGCGAGTACATTCTCTGACAGTTTTCATTGTTAATTATTTCTATAATGCAGTTGTATTACATACTCGATTCCGACACTATGGATACACGGGTTAGCACCCTAGATCCCCATCATGAGGAGTCATGATTGGAATCCATCGTGCTAGCTGGGGGATGGGGAACTATTAGTAGATTATGTGATCATATCCAAATCCTTTACATGCATCATAGCTCACCCCACTTCTCACGTTGGGTGCGGCCTGACCATCTTACATGCATCATAGCTGTTATATATGATTAACCTGACCACTACATGCATCATAGCTAATCATATGGTTAGCCTGACCTACAAGAATCATAGTTAATCATATATAACCAGCCTGATCAAGTCCCAAGCCGATCACATAATAAACTAATATTTCAAACACTTAGCTAGATGTCTATTTTATTCAGATTCACCTGTTCCAGCATTCACTACTTATTGTCTAGCATTCACTATTTATTGTTCATTGCTAGATGCTCTATTGCCTATTTTCATTTTTCTCCAGTATTTACATTTTCAGCATTTATTTCCATCTTGTATTTCTTACACTGTTTATAGATTTTGTCAATTTAATGAAACTGCTGTTAGTGCTTGTGCTTCGCTCCAATCCTGACTGGATAATATTTTTCAGAGGACCTGGAGAATCTTTGCCCCACTCATTATGGCCCAGGATTAGAGGGAGATTTCACCCCGGAAATCCCAGAGGAGTTGCCTATTCTAGAGGAGAACGTACCTGGATTCTCTTAGACTACTTTTTCTATATTTATTGTTTTAGACTGAGACTGAGATGTGTTTATTATTTTGTGACTTTGTGAGGTCATTTAGACCCAGGATTTGAGTTGGATTATTGTGGTTGGTTTTATTAGAACTCTTTTCTATTCCCATCGTGCCATTATTTTTATAGCTTATGATTGAGTATATTATAGAACTGTGGATTTTTTTATTATTGTCCTCCGTACGGAGTTGAGTCTATTGACAGGATATATTATGTTGAGACCTAGACAGCGTTCTACCGCCGATGCTGCGGCGTAGGCTGGACGTACCCACGACTCATGCCCAAATTCCGGGTGCGGGTCGTGACACGTTTTCAGTGGTGGCCCATGCAGGTCAGTAGTCTAGTCCTAGGTTCGCATTAGAGCGATATCGTAGTGGTGCTCGCTTAGAGTATTACTACGAGCCTGTTTTAGGAAATAGGAATTAGGCCGAGGATATGCTCAATCACAATTAGGGAATTCTGAATTCTTATGATACTATTCTTAATGATTTTTTCTTTAGAAATTTTTTGTCCTTCCTTGATGATATCGCATCTATTGCCTTAATTAAATCTTTCGATCTGTCTTCAGGATGCCGCCGAGGAGGTCCCAGAGACTAGGAGCAGCAGATTCAGAGAGGTCTGCCACCTCTCGCCCTGCCGGACAGACATCCGCAGCACCTCCTACATCTCCAGTACATGTGGGAGTATCTGCAGCATTCGGGGGTCCTCCACCACCTGTTCAGAGGGTCCCCACAGCTACGACGGGGCCTCTACCACCACCACCACCAGTTCAGTATCCAGGAGGTGTGTCCGTCGATGGGGCACAGATGTTCGCCTTGATTCAGGGCATGGTCGATGCCCAGAGGACGTCGGCAGAGGCCCAGAGAGTGCAGGCTGAGGCACATCAGGCCCAGACAGAGATGATGAGGGTGAACATGGAAAATGCTCACCAAGTGGCTCTCCAGGCTGTGGAGAGGGTCACTCAGCAACAGCAGCATCCTGGTCAGCAACATCAGAGGCCGGGCACCATTGTGGACTTTAAGAGGATGATGCCTCGGGAGTTCAAGGGAACAGAAGGGATACTCTACGCCGATGATTGGCTAGAGGACATCGAGAGGAACTTGCGCTTGGCGCAGCTTCCAGAGGCCCTCCAGATCGAGGCCGCTGGCAGCCAGATGTTCGACATTGCCTTGACGTGGTTTCGCACGGAGCCGAGACTCTTGCGCAGGGGACTCACTTGGGAAGCTTTCAAGGAGCTCTTCAAAGAAAAGTTCTTTCCTGATGTCGCCCTTGGAGCTTTGGAGAGTCAGTTCCATGACTTAGCCCAGGGGAGCTCGTCCGTCGACGAGTATGCCGCGGAGTTTTCCCGCCTGAGCCGCTTCGCGCCGTCGATGATTAGAGATCCGGGGGACAGGGCTCGGAAGTTCAGAAAGGGGCTGGCAAGGGAGATCAAGTCTCGCACGTCGGGACGTCGCACCGCTACCTACGAGGGCATATTGATGGATGCCCAGATAGCCGAGGACGACTTGGACCTCAGGCCCAAGAGGGGACGCGATGTTTCCGGAGGAGCAAATAGTAGTGCGGGACCAGGCAAGCGTCCACACTATCAGCAACAGCAGAGACCCTTTCAGCAGCAGCACCAGCAGCACCAGGCACCAGCCCGAGGGCAGGTCCAGCAGCAGCAACAGAGACAGACTCAGCCCGCCATCCAGTGTGCGTACTGCGGGAAGATGGGATATACTAAAGATATCTGCAGGAAGAGATTGGGCTCATGTCTATCCTGCGGATCGATGACACACCAGCTGAAGGATTGCCCTACCATTCGTTCAGGTCAGGGTGGAGCAGCCGCCCAGAGAGGACCAGACAGGGTACCTGCCGTACCAGGAGGCCAACAATAGAGGGGACCACTTCCACCGCAACATCAGAAGTTCGCCCAGCATCAGCAGCAAAGAGGTGCACCCCAGGGGCGAGCATACGCCATGGCAGTCGAGGAGATCGAGCCAGCAGGAGACTTGATCACAGGTTCGGTTCTTCTCGATTGTATTTCCGCATTTACCTTATTCGACTCTGGCGCTTCCCATAGTTTTGTGTCTGTATCTTATGCACTTCGACATCATTTAGACACAGAACCATTAGCTAGGACTTACAAGATCATGACTGGTGGAGGTATTATCCTAGTCCGTGATCACTACAAGGACCGGAGAGTGTCAGTAGGAGGCCGAGACTTGAGCATGAGCTTACTCGTCATGCCACTTCCGGGGTACGATATTGTACTCGGAATGGACTGGTTGAGCAGGCATCATGCTACTATAGATTGTTATAGAGGCAGAGTATTATTTAGACCACCAGGAGAGCCGGAGTTTGAGGTCGTCAGAGGAACAGCGGAACAGAGCAGGGGCACATTTTGCGGAGCCAGGGTAGAAGAAGAGGAGTTGCCACATCCTCTGATAGCGGAGTTCCTGGATGTATTTCCAGAGGAGTTGCCAGGCTTGCCGCCAGACAGAGATATTGAATTCTCTATAGACTTGGTTCCAGGAGCGAAGCCCATTTCACAACATGTCTATAGAGTCAACAACAGCGAGCTGGCAGAACTGACGAAGCAAGTTGAGGAGCTGCAGGACAAAGGCTTCATCAAATCCAGTTCATCACCATGCGGAGCTCCGGTATTGTTCGTACCGAAAAAGGACGGCACGGTACGCATGTGCATTGATTATAGAGCTTTGAAGAATATCACTATCAAGAACAAGTACCCGTTGTCGAGGATAGATGATCTTTTCGATCAGTTGAGCGGGGCGAGGGTGTTTTCAAAGATCGATTTGAGGTCAGGCTATCACCAGGTGAAGGTGAAGAAAGAAGACACGCCGAAGACAGCCTTTCAGACCAGATACGGCCAGTTTGAGTTCTTGGTGATGCCATTTGGTTTAACCAATGTACCGGCAGTATTCATGAACCTGATGAACAAGGTGTTCCACCAATATGTTGACAAGTTCGTGGTGGTATTCATTGACGATATTCTTGTGTATTCTAAGACCCCGGAGGAGCACGAAGAGCACCTAAGGTTGGTCTTAGAGACTCTCAGGAGGGAGAAGCTGTACGGGAAACTCTCTAAGTGTGAATTCTTCCTTGACAAGGTCGAATTTCTTGGGCATGTGGTATCGGGTGACGGAATCTCGGTTAACCCACAGAAGATCGAGGCAGTAGAGTCGTGGGCTACCCCCAGTTCGGTAGCTGAGATCAGGAGTTTTCTCGGGCTAGCAGGATACTACAGGAGGTTTGTACAAGACTTCTCCAAGATTGCAGCGCCGATGACCAGACTGACTAGGAAGGATGTGGATTTTGTGTGGACGGAGTAGTGCCAGGCTGCATTTGATGAGCTGAAGAAGAGGTTAACGACAGCTCCCATTTTGACGTTGCCAGCAGGGACAGGTGGTTTCACCATCTACAGTGATGCTTCAGGGAAGGGTCTGGGATGTGTTCTTCAGCAGCACGGGAAGGTAATTGCCTATGCTTCCAGGCAGTTACGCCCTCATGAAAAGAACTACCCCACCCACGATTTAGAGTTGGCAGCAGTTATCTTCGCTCTAAAGCTATGGAAACATTACCTGTACGGAGAGCGTATGGAGATCTTCACAGACCACAAGAGCTTGAAGTACGTGTTCACACAAAAGGAGCTGAACATGAGGCAGAGGAGGTGGTTGGAATTGATGAAGGACTTCGACATCTCGTTGCAGTACCATCCAGGGAAGGCCAACGTAGTCGCCGATGCTTTGAGCAGGTATCCGATGGCTATGTACTTGACGACTGATAGACATTTGTTGGCGGATTTGGAGAGTTTGGAGATTGAGGTATTAGTTCCCGGTACTGAGATGCAGATATGGGGATTGCAGATACAGTCCGAACTGATGGACAGGATCATGGCTGCACAGTAGGAGGATGAGGCTCTGAGGAGTATCAGGGCACAGGTTCAGATAGGATTGTCGGACGACTTTACTATCGCAGATGATGGTTCTTTACGGTACGGCACGAGGATATGTGTGCCGAACGGGGAGCTGCGCGAGGAGGTTTTGTAGAAGGCACACCGCTCTCAGTACTCGATGCATCCCGGTGCCAACAAGATGTATCGAGACTTGAGGGAGCACGTATGGTGGTATGGAATGAAGCGCGAGGTAGCACGCTTCGTGTCCCGGTGTCTAGTGTGCCAGCAGGTAAAGGCAGACCGGCAGAGGCCAGGTGGTTTGCTTCAACCTTTACCGATTCCAGAATAGAAATGGGAGCACGTAACCATGGATTTCGTTTCAGGGCTTCCACGTTCTCCAGGAGGGAAGGACGCGATTTGGGTCATCGTGGACAGGTTGACCAAATCAGCCCATTTTTTACCTTTCAAGGTGGGCACGTCGACAGAGAGGCTAGTAGAGATGTACGTGCGTCAGATCGTTAGACTTCATGGAGTTCCTGTGAGCATCGTCTCAGATCGGGATAGTCGTTTCACTTCCCACTTCTGGAGGAGTCTGCAGGCTAGCTTGGGCACTCAGCTCAAGTTCAGTACCGCATATCACCCCCAGACAGACGGGCAGTCTGAAAGGACTATTCAGACTCTCGAGGATATGCTACGCACTTGCGTTCTAGATCTCGAAGGTTCTTGGGAGGATCATCTGCACCTGGTAGAGTTCGCTTACAACAACAGCTACCAGGCCAGCATCGAGATATCACCATTTGAGGCTCTCTATGGACGGAGGTATCGTACACCGTTATCTTGGGACGACGTTGGAGAGAGAGCCTTGCTAGGACCAGAAATGGTCGTGGATGCAGTAGAAAAGGTGAAACTCATCAGAGACAGACTGCGAGTGGCGCAGGACAGACGGTGGCATTGGGCCGACAGCCACCGTAGACCCCTTGAGTTTCAGGTATAGATTGTTATTTTCTGGCTTGTGTTTGTTTGTTTAGACTGCGTGTTGAGACTGTTTTATTTTAGGTTGGCGATCTAGTATTCCTACGGATTTCTCCGACGCGTGGAACAATTCGTTTTGGTAGAGGCGGAAAGCTTAGCCCACGCTACATCGGACCCTTCAGTATTCTTGCAAGGGTAGGTGCAGTGGCATATAGATTAGACTTGCCGCCTGCATTGGAGGGAGTGCATGATGTGTTCCACGTGTCACAGCTGAGGCGGTACGTGGCAGACCCTAGTCACGTACTGGATCACTCGGAGATTGAGGTTGGTCCGACGCTCAGCTACCCCGAGCAGCCCATAGAGATCTTGGACCGCAGAGAGAAGGTGTTGCAGAACTAAACTATTCCTTTGGTTCGTGTTGCATGGAGACATCACTCTCCAGGGGAGTTGACCTGGGAGAGAGAGGACGAGATGCGCGAGCTATACCCGTATCTCTTCTAGACTTGAGGTATATTTCCTTTTCTGATTATTCCTGTTCTGTTCAGTCCAAATTTTGAGGACGAAATTTCTTTTAGGAGGGTAGACTTGTCACTACCACTTTTCCAAATAAGGGCATTTGTGTAATTTCACTATTTTGAATAATTATGTATTAATTAAATTGCTGAGTTTTATAAACTAAATATATATTGTGAGTGATATTTGTTTTTAGGTCAAACCCTAGAACGCATCAGGACAAACCCTAATGAGTAAACCCTAATTTGTAAACCAAATTCTAGAGAACCCTAGAATTCAAATTTTAGGTTGGAAACCCCAGCCCTAGACTGACTAAACCTTAGTTAATTAGGTTTTGCATGACCTAACCTAGGGGTTTAACCTAAAATAATGCATTAGAAACCCTAGCTAGGTTTAATATAAAAGGGAAGCTTCTCACAAAGCCATCCTTCATGTAGAAAGGAGAAACCCTAGCCTCCATAAAGAGAAACCATCTCCCCACCCAATTTTTGAGATTTAACCCTAGGGCTTCCATCTTCCTCCTCCAAAGCAAGGAAAGCAAGGAACGTGGGTCAGGAAGCCTTGGAGAAGAAGAACCTCCATTGAAGAAGCCATCTCCCTAGGTAAAACCCTATTTCTATTCATTTTAATTCTGTTTTCTGTTGTTCATACCCATTAGGAAACACCCTTGCTGTGTAGTTCGATTTTTAGGGTTTTGGATTGGGTTTTGGTGACCAACATGGGGTTTTCCCCAATTATCAGGAACCCTAACCCTAGGTATTTGTAGGGAGACTGATTTCATCACATATGGGTAGGTTGAACTCGATTCTTAGGGTTTGGATTGGAAATTTATGGGTTTGTATGTATATTGGTTTTCTGCACTGCAATGTGTTTGATGAAATGTTCATTTAGGAGTTATCCATCTAGGTATTCGAATCTATGCATGTTTTGATTTATAAACCTATATACATCATATATTTGCCTGTGTTTTAACTATTTGTTGGTTTTCCTGTGCACTAGAAGAGGGTTCTGTGCACAGTCGGGTTCAGCTGTGTAGAACTCTGAGTATTGGGAGAAAGGGGGGAGAAATTATGTATCAGTGAACCTAGTTGATGACTGTGTGTACAGTGCAGTCGGGCTTGGGAGAGATGTACTGTGTATGTGCAGAATTCTGTGCATTGGGGAGTTCTGGGCAGTGTAGGTTCGGGTTTGTGCTATGTGCACTGTGGAATCCTGAGCAGTCGAGTTGGGGGGGGCATTATGTGTGAACCTGGGTTTAAATGACAGTGACTGTGTGGGTAGGTGATACCTTGAGTTGATGACTGTGTTTTGAGTTAGGATATAGGGTGTGCCTCAGTGTTTATGTGTTGTGGGTGTCTCAATATGAGTATCAGATCTTCAGTGAGGAGAGGCAAACCTGTGTGTTCTCAGTAAAGGGTTAACTGTGTGTGTGTGTTTATTTCAGAACCTGTGAACTAAATTTCTGTGTGTATATGACAGTGCTTGAACCTATGTGTCTCTGTGTATTAGTATTCAACCTGTGTGTGCCTTTGTGTCAATGTATACCAGTGCCAGTACATGTCTGTGTCTGTGTGTTGAGGTTGGTAATTAGGGATTCTGTGTTAGATGTGTGAAATTAGTTGAAACCTGTGTAAGTATCTCAGAAATCAGTGTGTGGGTTTTAGTATCAGTGAGTAGGTATTCCCATGTTAAATTCTGTGTATCCCAATATCAAGGAGAGTGTCAGAATGCAGTGAGGAACCTGTGTAGATTCTGTGCAGTGTAGGTAATTAAATTTACTGTGTGTGTGTTTTCAGAATTAGTGCAGTGTCTCCTTGATACAGTGAACCAATGTGAACCTGTGTCCAGACTTGTGTTTATCCTGTGTATGTGTGTCAACCTGAGGGAACTTGAGAGTCTGTGTGTTCTCAGTTTAAATACCTACGTGTGTAGAAGTTGTGTGAGTGTGTGTCTTAGTGTTTCAGTGTCTGTGAGTAGGTGTGTATAGTAGTGTGTATTCCTACACTGTGCATGTGCCTGAGAGTGTAAACCAGTAGGTATCAGTGGGATTTGGGGGTTTCACTACAGTGGGTTGGTATTAAATGTTAATGTGTACTAGGCTAGAGTGTAGTGGGGATGTCAAGTTGGGGTTGAATATGGGTAAATGTTAAGATATAAGATATGTTAAGGTATAAATTGGTTAGTGTCAGTAATAATTTTTTATAGGTAATATAGTTATGGTATTTATATAATAGTGTTATAGAAGTTCATATAGTGTATCAAGATGCCTAGTGTAGGTAAGCTGGTGGGTGCTACCAAGGTATTAGTATAATGTAATAGGGTAGGTATTAAGTCCTGGGTGAGATATTAGTTATAGCTTAATACAAGTATATTTATAAGTCATATATATAGTATTACGAGTCACTATATAGTCTATATAGCTATATGATACCTAGTAACTAGATACTCATGAGATGGACCTAGAAACCTAGTCACAACCTAGTATCAACTAGTATAGCCTGGAAATCAACCTAGAAACCTAGGTGTAGACTGATACTACCAAGAATTTACTATTTAGACCTAGTTAGACCTAGAAAACACTTACTTACATTTTTACCTAATTATCATTCAAGGACATTATTTGACATTGATATCTTATTTAGGTCTTTGTGATCCCACTTTGGACATCGATCCTCACACCTTGCTCAGGACCCCAGGCGAGTACATTCTCTGACAGTTTTCATTGTTAATTATTTCTATAATGCAGTTGTATTACATACTCGATTCCGACACTATGGATACACGGGTTAGCACCCTAGATCCCCATCATGAGGAGTCGTGATTGGAATCCATCGTGCTAGCTGGGGGATGGGGAACTATTAGTAGATTATGTGATCATATCCAAATCCTTTACATGCATCATAGCTCACCCCACTTCTCACGTTGGGTGCGGCCTGACCATCTTACATGCATCATAGCTGTTATATATGATTAACCTGACCACTACATGCATCATAGCTAATCATATGGTTAGCCTGACCTACAAGAATCATAGTTAATCATATATAACCAGCCTGATCAAGTCCCAAGCCGATCACATAATAAACTAATATTTCAAACACTTAGCTAGATGTCTATTTTATTCAGATTCACCTGTTCCAGCATTCACTACTTATTGTCTAGCATTCACTATTTATTGTTCATTGCTAGATGCTCTATTGCCTATTTTCATTTTTCTCCAGTATTTATATTTTCAGCATTTATTTCCATCTTGTATTTCTTACACTGTTTATAGATTTTGTCAATTTAATGAAACTGCTGTTAGTGCTTGTGCTTCGCTCCAATCCTGACTGGATAATATTTTTCAGAGGACCTGGAGAATCTTTGCCCCACTCATTATGGCCCAGGATTAGAGGGAGATTTCACCCCGGAAATCCCAGAGGAGTTGCCTATTCTAGAGGAGAACGTACCTGGCTGCTCTTAGACTACTTTTTCTACATTCATTGTTTTAGACTGAGACTGAGATGTGTTTATTATTTTGTGACTTTGTGAGGTCATTTAGACCCAGGATTTGAGTTGGATTATTGTGGTTGGTTTTATTAGAACTCTTTTCTATTCCCATCGTGCCATTATTTTTATAGCTTGTGATTGAGTATATTATAGAACTGTGGATTTTTTTTATCATTGTCCTCCGTACGGAGTTGAATCTATTGACAGGATATATTATGTTGAGACCTAGACAGCGTTCTACCGCCGATGCTGCGGCGTAGGCTGGACGTACCCACGACTCATGTCCAAATTCTGGGTGCAGGTCGTGACAGTCGAAAACAAATAAAAGTAGATTTTTGGGTGGTACACAAGAGTTGTGGCATAGCAGGCTTGGTGTAGACTGATACCCTAATTTGGGTACTTGGGATTTGGGTTGTGGTTGTTTCTCAATTTAAATAATTCCTACATTTGACGAGGGGGTTTACAATCTACCCTCCTTAGAGCATTTTGTCCTCGAAATTAAACATACGTAGGGTAAGAACTAAAGACTGAATTTATAATGCTACTACGTACATAGTCCTTCAAATAGATGAGGGTAGCATTGTCGAATATCTCCCTCGTAATACCTTCTCACTTCTGTCTAGAATCTCCACAGGCTTCTCTTCGTATAATAGGCTCGGGCCGACTGTGATTTCGGAATGATCAAGCACATGACTCGGATCCGGTATGTACCTCCTCAACTGAGATACATGGAAGACATCATGGACTCCTTCCAAAGGCTGCGGCAAGGCTAATCTGTACGCAACTTCTCCGACGTGTTCTAATACATCGAATGGTCCAATATACCTCGGACTTAGCTTTCCTCGGCCTCCGAATCTGATAGTCCCTCGAGTAGGCGAGATCTTTAGAAATACGTGATCTCCAACCTGAAACTCTAAGGGTCGTCGATGCGCGTTCGTCCAATGCTTCTGCCTGTCCTGTGCTGCTCGTAGGTGTCCTCGGATCTTCTTCACCTTCTCCACTGTACGAACAACCAACTCTGTTCCGAGAATCTGTCGCTCGCCTATATCACTCCAGCATACTAGGGAACGATACTTCCTTCCATACAATGCTTCATAGGGAGCCATTTTGATGCTCGCTTGATAGCTGTTGTTGTAGAAAAACTCGACCAAATATAAATGGTCCTCCCACGATCCTCCGAAGTCAAGCATGCATGCTCTTAACATGTCTTCCAATGTCTGAATGGTGCGCTCCGATTGGCCATCTGTTTTTGGGTGATATGTTGTGCTAAATATAGGCGGGTACCGAGACTCTCTTGTATACTCTGCCAAAAGTAAGGTATGAACCTCGCATCCCTGTCAGACACGATACTAACTGGCACTCCGTATAGGTGCACAATCTCCCTCATGTACATGTCTGCTAAGACCTCTGTGGATTGTCCAACTCTGAAAGGTAAAAAGTGTGTGGACTTGGAGAGTCTATCCACAATTACCCATACTGTATTGCGACCACTAGGACTCCTCGAAAAGCCCGTAACAAAGTCCATGGTGATGTGCTCCCATTTCTACTCTGGTATAGGGAGTGGTTGAAGCAATCTTGTAGATCTCTGATGCTCAGCCTTGACTTACTGACACACCAGGCACTTGGCCACAAAGCGTGCTATCTCTCTCTTCATTCTGTGCCACCAGTAGTACTGTCTCAAGTCCCTGTACATCTTTGTGCCTCCTGGATGAATAGAGTAGGTCAAACCGTGTGCCTCTGTCATCAACTCTTGCCGAAGTTCTCTATTTTGTACATAGAGACGGTCTCCATATCTCAAGGTTCCATCTTCATGTATCCGTAGTCCTGTCTGTAATCCAGCCTCTATCCTCTGTCTAAGCCTCTGAAATCTGGCATCTGTCGGCAAGGCAGCCTTGATTCTCTCCACCAATGTCGATTGTAACTAAAAACTTGACAACTGTCCATGTACTCCGGGCATAACGACCTCTATATCCATCTGCTCTAGATTCCTCAATAGATGTTATTGGGTAGTCAAGAAGAATGCCATGGGTCTTCTGCTCAACACATCAGCTACTACGTTGGCCTTTCCCGGATGGTACTTTAGCTCGATCTCGAAGTCTGTCATCACCTTAAGCCAACGTCTTTGTCTCTGGTTCAGATCCTTCTGGGTGTAGATGTACTTTAGCCTCTTATGATCAGTAAATATCTCCACTCTTTCTCCATATAAATAGTGCCTCCAAAGCTTTAAAGCAAAGATCACTGCTGCAAGCTCCAAGTCGTAAGTGGGATAGTTCTTCTCATATGTCTGCAACTGTCTAGAGGCATAAGCTACAACCTTTCCATGTTGCATCAAGACACATCCTAATCCTTTCCCGGATGCATCGCTGTAGATCACGAATCCTCCGGGTCCAGAAGGTAGGGTCAAGATTGGTGTTGTAGTCAAGCGCTTCTTCAGCTCATCGAATGCCTTCTGATACTCCTCTGTCCAAGTGAACTCCTGCTCCTTACGGGTCAAGAGGGTCATCGGCTCTACAATCTTCGCGAAGTTCTCTACGAACCTCCGGTAATATCCGACAAGTCCTAGGAGACTCCTCACTTTTGAGACATTGGTGGGGGTTGGCCATGTCTCTACTGATGAAATCTTTGCCAGATCCACTGAAATACCATCTCCTGAGATAACATGTCCAAGAAAAGCGACATGGTCCAGAAGAAACTCATACTTGCTCAGCTTATCATAAAGCCTCTCTTTCCTCAGGGTCTCTAACACTAGTCTCAAGTGCTCTTCGTGCTCCTCGTGGCTCTTCGAATACACCAAAATATCGTCGATGAAGACTACCACGAACTGGTCCAAGTATTGGTGGAAGACTCTGTTCATTAAGTTCATAAATACAGCTTCGCATTCGTCAGTCCAAAAGGCATCACTAAGAATTCGTAGTGACCATAACGAGTCCTGAATGCTGTCTTTTGAATGTTTTCTCTTAGCACCTTTACTTGATGATAACCCGAACTCAAGTCGATCTTTGTGAACACCATTGCTCCTGTCAACTGGTCGAATATATCGTCAATCTGCGGCAGAGGGTACTTGTTCTTGATGGTCAAAGCATTAAGGGCTCTGTAATCAATACACATACGTATTGTTCCATCCTTCTTAGGTGCAAACAACACTGGTGCTTCCCAGGGTGATGCACTAGGACGGATAAATCCCTTGCTCTGTAACTCCTCTAATTGTAGCTTCAGCTCATCTAACTCCTTCTTCGCCAATCGGTATACATTAGAAGATACCGGTGCTGCTCCGGGTACTAGCTCAATGGTGAATTCTACGTCTCTATCTGGCGGTAAGCTTGGCAATTCTTCCGGAAACACATCTTCGAATTCTGCAACTATTGGTGGGGGTGTAATCTCCATAGCCATGCAAGTTCCAGCTATCTTTCCTACTCCTTGTTCGACGGTCCCTCGCATGTACTCAAACTCCGGTTTATCTGGCGGTCTAAAGGTGACGCTACCTTTCCGACAATTCAGTGCGGCGTTATACTGGCTTAACCAGTCCATGCCTAGCACAACATCAAAGTATGGCATGGACAATACCAAGAATCGCGCTCTCATCTCTCTACCATATACGACTACCAAACATGTTTTAATAGTGTTGGTAACCGGCACGATACCTCCTCCGGTAAGAATCTTCCAACTCTTAGATAAGGGGAAAGTAGCTACTCTATGCATTGCTACAAATTTACTAGATATAAATGATAATGTAGCTCCAGAATCAAACAATGCAGTCACAGATAATGAGGCAACTAAAATGGTACCTGTGATTGCTTCTCCTTCCGTTTCCTCCTCAGTAGTTGCTAATGCAAAGGCCTATCCTTGTCTCTGTCCTCCGGTCTGCTGTCGAGCTCGCTCAAACTACGCCTGCTGTGGGGCCAAGGGTGGTCCCCTCTGAAATACTCCGGGGGCTGGTGGACGCTGTCCTCCTAGTGGGGGTAGTATCCTCGGAACTGGTGCTGCTGGCCTATGTCCAGTCTGGGGTGCTATGTCTCTGCGTTATGGGCAGTCTCGGGCATAGTGCTGACTCACTCCACAAATCATGCATATTCCTAATCTCTTCTGGCAGTCCTTCTGGTAATGTCCTCTCCTACCGCAGTAGTTGCAAGACGAAAGCTCATTCTGCTGGTATGGTATTATCCTCTGCTGTGTCTGCACTTCAGGACGATGGATCGGTCCTCCCGCTCCGGGCTGGGCTCTGACTGGCGTGGTCGTGTTTGGACGTCTAGCTCCTCTGGCAATGGCCTCCTGGATCCTTGCTTCTGCAAGAACCTCCTCGTACGAAATCCTCGCCAGTATGGTGGTGTACCTCTGTAGCTCGAAATTGAGGTCGTGATGGAATCTCTGAGCTTTCTCCAGATCATTGGGTATCAGGACGGCACCAAATCTGCTAAGATGGCTGAACTCCACGTCATATGCTTCCACAGTCATATTCCCTTATTCTAGATGTAGAAACTGGAAGTACAGGGCATTCCTAACTGTGGCTGGAAAATACTTCGTATTGAAGTATTCTAAGAACTGTTTCCAGGTCTGGTTCTTGCCTATACTGCACTCCATGGAATCCCACCAGTGATGGGCGTTACCTTTTAGTTGGGCCCTCACTGCAGTAATCCAAAGGTCGGGGTGTAGTTGTGACGCCGCTAGTAGCATTTCCGTATTAGCGATACAATCAGAGATCTGTTCTGCAGTCTCATTGCCTGAGAATGTATCTGGTCCCATCTGTCAGAACCATCTAACAGTGCTACCTGTCTGGGCTGGTGGAGGTGCTGGTACGGGTGCTGGAACAGGTGTCCTCTCTATTACTGCCATCAAACTCTGCCTCAACGTCTCTGTCTGGTGCCACTGTGCTTGCATCATAGTCTGAAGGAACTATAGCAGCTGTGGCTATCCGTCTAGCTGTGGCATCTGAGGTGGATAAGGTGGAGGTGGTGGTAGTGGAACCTCTGGCTGTGCAGTAGGCGTCTCCTCAGATGTCGGCCTCTCAGTCTGCGGCATCGGTGTAGCTCCTGAAGTCTGGCCCTCACAATGTTGTGTGGGGATCGTCTGGGAAGTTTGTCCCTCGGGCTGTGGTGTAGGATCGCCTTGTGATGTCTCGTGCCAATGTATCATCGATGTCTGTAGCGGGGGTTGCCCTTGGGGTACCTCCTCTCTTGGAGTGGTGTTGTCTGGCACCGTGGCACTGGGTGCTCCTCGTCCACTGCACAAATTTATCTTGCTGCAAAAGATATAACTTTATTAAGAAGAGGACAGAATCAAACAAACAGGATGTAGATATTTAGAAGTAACACGAAGGAAGTTCAAGACACAATCAAGGTGGATGAGACCTAGAAATTTTTATCATATTGCAGGCTCGCTGGGCACGTTACCATACCACAAGCGAATAAGTTGACCTGCATGGGCCACCACTAAAACCATGTTACACCCCTGTTCCAAAATACACAGAACTAGGCCACGTGGCAATAGCCAGCTGACAAATCTCTAAGGATATCCCAATTTAATGGATCCTTGCGAAGAGTGCTACGTTGTCCTAAAATACTAATATGTCCAATATCAGTCCATCAACGGGTAAACTATCTCATCCATAATATAAACAGCATAAAGTACTAAATAAACTGTTGGAAGATAAATACCAGTCTCAAGATATCATAGTACAACCAGTAATGTCTTGAGGGAACAAACCCACTACTATGACGAAGTAAAGTACTGAAATGATAGATAAAAGATAATGACTAGGGCATCGGCTGACTAGATAATGATGCACCCAATCCTAGGCAGAAGGACTACCAACTGATCACGGAAACTCTGACGGTAGTACCTCTAGCTCCTCTGCGGTAGCGAATCTCGTCTCCTGTCCGGGTCCGTATACTAATCTGGAAAGGTACCAGGTCCTCAGAGGGACGTAACAAGATACATAGAAACATGCCATATATAAATACTGAATAAAGTAAATACAATAAAGTGTGTGCTAACCATCTAATTGAACGCAATGTGAGGACAACTTTGGTACGTATGAGTAGGTGTAGGCATAACGTCCATACCGCTCCGAAGAACATGGAATCTGCAATGATATATATATACGTCCATACCGCTCCGAAGAACGGAGAATCTGAATAGTATAACGTCCATACCGCTCCGAAGAATGGGGAATCTGCCAGTATATATACGTCCATACCGCTCCGAAGAACGGAGAATCTGAATAAAGGGAGTCATTGGATCCGTGGCTCCTCCGGATACTACAGATTCCAATGGGTGTATCCCATATGCCTACTAGTGGTCCTCCCCTCCCAATGTAAATATGCAAATTGAATACTCGACGTGCATACCACGTAGCTACATGCCAGCCTCTACTATCATATAATATAACCTAAATTATGCACTAACTGTAATGCATGTCACACGCACCGATAGCTAGTCGAGTATGCAGACCTGCATCCCAATATGAATGTCACTGTGAAACGTGTAAGAGTATCAGGTCTCGAAAGATATCAAAGTATCCTCCAATGGGGTGAGTCTGCTAGTGACTAGGTCAAGTATACTATTCATCGACGTATCCGTCGATAGCACCCGAACCAATATCGGATGCATACAGTCATATGAAAGAGAACACAATTTATCATATAATATATGCAGCATTAATTTAAACAGTAAATATGGCAAGGTATCTTAACTGAATCCTAGAGCTACGAATGCCAAAAGCCGGTTCATGCAGTGTCTCCTGGCTGATCCACTGATCCTAAACATAATATAATATAGCAATCCAGCATCAGACACTAAACAATACATACATGACTACGATGTTGTTTTTTGGTATTGATGCAAGTTCCCGGTGGATAGACTACAGGGTCGCGTGTGCACGTAGCTATGATGTAAGCGTGCCCTGTCCTCTATAACTGTGCAACTCACATCAATAGAATACTCACTTATGGTTTCACGAATCTATACTATGTCTTGTAATTCATTATTCTTCATTTTATACTATGCTTTCAGGTGGAACACAAGTTCTCTACACAGGTCGTTTGGTCGAGATAATTAATAGCCTTAGACCCCATAAAAATCTATTTACACATTCATACTAATATCCATGGTTTACGGTGACTTAATCGTGTCGTCATCTGACACGACGACGCGGTTATTATGATTTATAACATTATACAACGGAGTAGGGATATTTACTAGTCGTAGTCGAGGGTGCTGTCAAGTCGACGTCAGCCTTCGACGGTGGCTCCGACGTCGTACGGCAACTCCGACAGCAGTAACAACAGAACCGCAGGGGTCGCAGCAGCGACTATGGCCGTCCGGTCGATGGGAAAGGCAGCGTTTGGATGGAGGTCCAGCCGTGGGGGTCGGGGTTGGTCTCGGGGTTGGTCTGTCGCGGTCGTGGGTGGTCGGAAAGGGTGCACAGGCGATCGGGGCGGTCGGAAGGGATGCACAGGCAGTCGGGGTAGGATGCACAGGCGTTCGGGAAGGATGCACAGGCGGCTGGCAGATGCACAGGCGATCGGGGTAGGGTGCACAGGCGGTCGGGAAGGATGCACAGGCGACTGGCGGATGCACAGGCGGTCGTGGGCGGATGCACAGGCGGCTGGAGGTGGGAGTGGGGTGTAGTCGAAGTCGACGTGTACGGTTGGAAGGGATGTGGGGGTGTAGGGATTAATCAGCTAAGGTTTTGGAGAAGATGAATGAATAGTATTTCTTAGGGTTTTTGAGGTTGGATATGTATATTTATATGTGGAAAGTTTGTGGGCTGGCCTTGAGACTTGGGACGGCCAGGACTCATGGTAAAGGGACTGGTCCACATGAAAGGGAGCATGTGGGCTATGTTAGGTCCTGCTTGAGGGGGAATTGGCCTATAATTTAAATTAATTTAACAATTGAACATGGTATTTCCTAATGCGTCGAAAATATATAGAAGTAGATTTTTTGGTGGTACACAAGAGTCGTGGCATAGCAGGCTTGTTGTAGACTAATACCCTAATTTGGGTACTTGGGATTTGGGTTGTGGTTGTTTCTCAATTTAAATAATTCCTACATTTGACGAGGGGATTTACACATGCCAAATCATAGTTAGTCGATTATCGAAATTGAGTTGACGGTTACTCATTTGGGCCAATTGTATTGATACTCTAGTATCCTACATAACTAGTATAGCCTAGATACATATTGTATGGACCCAATATCCTAGAGTTGGACTCATACAACTGATAAATAGCTAGTTGACCAAGTTTGACTAGTTTAACCTAGAGTTAACCTAGTTTGACTATTTTGACTTAAAAGTGGCCTAATGACCTAAAAATAGACTAGTTTAACTTGTTACCATTCCAAAACTTTGTATTGATATAATATTCCATATTTAGGTATTTGAGGCATTGTTCCAAATACGGGTTGACACTTTATTCCTAATTTCAGGCGAGTACATTCTCTGATAGTTTTTCGTTTATGAGATCTTCTATGTTTTTTGTATTTAGTGTAGATATCCTTAATTTTTCTGACACCTGGTTACACGAATTGGTATTCTTGGATCTCGTCATGAGATATTATTATTGGTAGTTCCTGGCGTATTTCTTGTGTGAGCACATTGTTCTTGTACATGTATGGATACTGATTCATGAGAAGATTAGCGCTCTTCTTATGGAATCATGTGTCATAGCGTGCTATGGTTGGATCCATTATACCAGTTGGGGGCGGAGAGTATTTAGTGTAGACATGTGATCATACCCAGCAGTTTTTTTTTCTTGCATAGTGTTACTCATACACCGCACGTATGATTAACCAGGCCCGTGGTTCCTGAGAAGTACCCAAGCTGATCACATGTTGTCACTAGTACTCACTCGGTTAGATGTATTTATTGATTCTATATATGATGTTAGTATCTCTTGTATATATTTCCCCTATTTCCTTATTCTTGTATATTTTTACCATGCTCTATTCATCATGTATATGCTCTATATTTACTATTACATAGTCTTTATAATTTATTGGAACTGCTGTTAGAGGTGTATTTCGCTCCTTTTCTGATCGAATAATATTTTTCAGTGATGGTTGTGATCTCCATTCTGGGATCTCAAAATGGTGCCTTAGACTGGACTGCTATTACCCTGTGGACTTGAGGTAACATTTGTATTGATCTAGTTTAATATTCTTTTTTCGTATCTTGTCTACTTTTTTTTCTTTTGGAATGATTATTTGAGTTATCTTTCTTTTTCATTCTTCCTTTAGATTATTGTGATTAAGTACATGATAGAACTAGTTGTATTAGTATGATTAATAGTTAACCTAGATAACGTTCTACCGTCGATGCTGTGGTGTAGGCTCGATGTAACCACGTTCTCGTGCCCTTACATCAGGTACGGGTCGTGACAAGTTGATATAGTCATTTGGTAGTGGATTTGTCTCCACCCGACTATTATGCTTTTATTGCTTCATACTTGAGACTTTTAGTATTCATTTTGGTACTTCTCTACTTGTATCTGTGGATGAGATATAGTTTCCTGTGACTTGTGTTCATAATATATATGTACCACTTGTGGATTATTTATTCATAAAATAGCGTACGTATGTATTATGGTTTTTTAACATATTGGAGTTTCCATATACATACGATTGGCAAGCTAAGTATTCCTAGTTCTACGTATTTTGGGAGTGGGACGTGACACCTCTCGAGAATCTAAGAGCTCTGATATCAGATATTGGAACCAATATCGTCGATATCGTGCTTTGAAACCGTATCTGAAATTGACTATAGAGAAAACTAGGCCAACCTACTTGAGATAACCACATGTCTAACACAAGCACCAAGATAGACAAAATATAGTATGTTCGGTGACTACGTCACCTGGATAGATACCAAGTTATATAATTTAAAGTAAAATTATAAAATTGAATAAATTATATTGAATCATTTGTCCAAAGATTCAGTCCCTCCACTAAACTAAAGTAGAAAGAATAAGATTACAACTTGAAATCACTCACACTACCATAGCAATATCTCTGAATGAAGACGACGACTCCCCGGACAAATCTTTTCTTCTTGTTATCTTGGATACCGAGCCATAAGAGCAAAGTACATACTTTCTCTTAGATTTTATGTGGACAAACACCCTGAATCTCCCGTGTGTGCTAATCCTATGCCTCCACCCTTAACCCATATAAATAGATTAAGAAACCTTAATTTAGGTCATAAGAAACACTGAAATAGCCCATCATCACATTTAGCCGTCCACCAGCATCCAAAGGTGCAGATTAAACCCATAACTCGTTCAGCCCCGACCTAACGAAATTTGGGTTGTCCTACCAAAGAGTTATATCTCAAATAACCCGAGTTCGGAACAAACTCAGTCACGACCGAACTCTGGCCAAGTTCGGTCCCTTTATTTCCTGGCTGGACCAACACGAATTTGGATAAGATTGATTACAGAGCGAGAAATATTGAAGAAGGAAGAGAAAAGTATATCAAAATTTAGAAACTTAAACATGCTGGTTTTCAGGTTAGTACCTCTTGCTTTTTCTATATTACATAACTCATCTACCTGACCAAGTCCTAACACATATTTGTTCCTCTCACATCTCATTATGCATATATATGAACTTAATCACCAGCCTTATTGACATGTATAAACCAATATGAAACCAAATATATATATATATATATTACATTAGAACTGAAACTTATTGATAATAATTTTATGCCCCTTTACAACTTAATCATAATTGTCAAGTACATATTGATAAGCTCTTTGCCTCTACCGGGTTCACCCATATATATTTAGAAGTATAAATCTCCCATATGATTTCCCAAATATCATAGCTGCTTTTTATGTTATTATATTCCAGTAACTTTGTTATTTATTTTGAGAAAGTGCATGGAGCAATGCTAGCTAACGAATAATATATAGAAGTTTGACCAAGCCAAATCCTAACTAGCAAATAAGAAGTAACATTTATGAGTTTACAAATGAAGGTAGGGAGAAAGAAAATAAGAAACCTTCACTTTGTTACTAACTAAGAGATGTCATTCTCACATTAATCATGACAAAAGTATTTGTATCATATCATTGAGACTAAGACAAGTTTGATTGGCAAACGACGATGCGGCCATAATCTGGATGGAGTAGCAGCCACAAGGATTACACGTCCTAAATAGATTTCCTTGGTCAATTCCTTGTGCTATAACGTATTACTTCACTCTTCATATATCTTTATAATGTTAATATGCACTTTTTCTTTCTCACATTGAACAACTGATATTCTCATCAATTGTTAATCACCATGATTAAGCCATATACATACTTAATTATTAGTTCTTTATAAGTAGACAAAAGTACAAAACTATTACTCGCAGTATTCCACAACCAAGTTCTATAAGTTTAGAGCATTGAATGGGGTTCCCTGCCAGTTATCATCGTTGAGTAGTGAAAATAAAACGTTGTTGGACTATAAAAACCCTTAATGATAGTCCAAATGAAAGAGGAACGAAATAGCATCCAACGTACCTACACCCAAGGGGAAGGAACTCAAATTCCATAAATAACTTCATCTCTATGTTTTTAGTATAGGAAAAATATTATAGATATCTTCCTACAGTTCAGAGTAGCTTGAGTCAAGGATAGCTCGCTGAAACGTGTTGATGGGGGGTGATAAGACACATAAGCGAAGCGGGAATAACCAACGTCGCAGAAACAAATGGTATGCGTTTGAACCACGAACATTCTCGATCAACGAGACTGGTGTTGGCCCAACCAGTCAATGACAAACCTGATTTTGATATTCAACCAACAATGTCTCGATATGACTTGGTGCAACGTAGCATAATGAATATAGCATATGAAGAAATGAAGATTGAATGCAAGCTCATTTTGTTCATCTTAGGAAACATCACTGTGGTTGTTATAATTTTTACGATTATTATGTATTTTTATATTTCTTTTATATGACCAAATATACATTGGGTCATATTGCCACTAGGAAGCTCAAATTCCAGCATAAACCACATTTTAGTCCACAAAAATGAACCTGACCAAAATTCAAATTATTCTGGAACAAGGCCAATCGAACTCGGACCGAACTAAGGCCAAACTCGGGCTGAATTCGGTCTCTTTGACCCAGTTTTAGAATTTTCCATTCTTCTAGAAGTGTTGTTATCACCATTAATCTTGCTTCGAGAGAAAACTGTCACGACCCGCACCCGAAATTTGGGCATGAGTCGTGGGTACGTCTAGCCTACACCGCAGCATCGGCGGTAGAACGCTGTCTAGGTCTCAACATAATATATATCCTGTCAATAGTCTCAACTCCGTACGGAGGACAATGATAATATAATCCACAGTTCTATAAATATACTCAATCGTAAGCTATATGAAAGAAATGGGCACGATGAGAATGGAAATAAAGAGTTCTAACATAAGCCAAACACAAATAAGTACAACACAAGTCATGAGTCTAGATGACCTCAAAAGTCACAAAATAATAATACAACTCAGTCTCAGTCTAAAACAATAATACAGGAAAAATAATCTAAGTGCAGGCAGGTAAGATCTTCTCTAGGATAGGCAATTCCTCTGGGATTTACGGAGTGAAATCTTCCTCTAGTCCTGGACCGTAATGGGTGGGGCAAAAGTTCTCCAGGTCCTCTGAAAAATATTATCCAATCAGGATTGGAGCAAAGCACAAACACTAACAGCAGTTTCGTTTAAGTTGACAAAAACTATAAACAGTGTAAGAAATACAAGATGAGAATAAATGCTAGAAATATAAAGTACTGGAGAATATGAAATAGGCAATAGAATATCTAGCAATAAACAATATACAGTGAATGCTAGAACAAGTGAATCTAAAATAAAGAATAGACATCTAGCTAAGTGTTTGAAATATCAGTTTATTATGTGATTGGCTTGGGACTAGATCAAGTTGGTTACATATGATTAGCTATGATTCTTGTAGGTCAGGCTAACCATATGGTTAGCTATGATGCGTGTAATGGTCAGGCTAATCATATATAATAGCTATGAAGCATATAAATGGTCAGGCCGCACCCGACGTGAGAAGTGGGGTGAGCTATGATGCATGTAGTGTTTGGATATGATCACATAATCTACTAATAGTTTCCCCATCTCCAGCTAGCACGATGGATTCCAATCATGACTCCTCATGATAGGGATCTAGGGTGCTAACTCGTGTATCCATAGTGTCGGAATCAAGTATGTAATACAACTAAATTATAGAAGTAATCAACAAAATGAAAACTGTCAGAGAATGTACTCGCCTGTGGTCCCGATGAATATGTGAGGATCGATGTCCAAAATGGAGTCACAAAGACCTAATTATGGAATATAAATGTCAGATACTGAATTAAGGAAATAACATGTTTAATTAATTAAGTGCGAGGCTTCTAGGTCATATCTAAGTCTATACTAGGTTAACCTTGTTACTCTAGGCTTTATATTAATACTAAACAATATTACATACTAGGCATTTAGTATAGATATAACTCCTATGTAGATTCTAAGGTATTATTAAATCTATTTAACTGCTACTTAAACAAGTACTCAAATTTGAACCTCAACTCGTACTGATACTCTAAGACTTTTCCCAACTCCATGCCAACCTTACCCTTAATTAACCTTACCATACCAATCTACCCATACCAGCATTCATACCAATACCTGATACACCATTACCTACACAGTACTTGCACTTACCTGTGTGTGGTTCCTCCGTAACTGACATTAGCATCAGTCATCTAAACCCTACACTCCACAAGCCTTGAAGCCTTGCATCCTACCACAATACCAAATACCCTAAGTGCAGACCTCACTGAACTCAGTTTCACAGTCTGAAACTGCTCAGACTTACCTATACATGGTTTAACCTCTTAAGACAAGCTATGGCCACTGTCAGAACAACCAGGTACACACAGTGGAACTGACACAACACATACAAACACAGGGAACTCACTGTCCTTGAACTAATTCTGATACCCAAATTCTACCTATCACTGATACCCAATGTAGTTGTAGCCACAGTTCAGTTTTGAACTGATACTGGGTTCAGATACCTACTGCACAGCTGCCCTTCCCCTGCACACTAAGAAAACTCTACTGACAACCCATCACTCATGAACCCAAGTACTCAATAGTTCACAAATTTACTGATACATGACACTCACTGCTCACTCACACACACACAGCATTCTCTTACACAGATACACTCTTAGATATGGGAATACCCAGCTACACAATGTACCTATTGAACCTGGAAAAAATCACTCCACACACACACAGTCACATACTATTGAACCTGGGACAAATCACTCTACACACACACAGTCACATACTATTGAACCTGGGACAAAACTCTACACACACACAGATAACTCACAGAATTACATACACATACACAATGAGCTACACACTGCTCACTCTCACTCACTGAATTACACACACACACAGAGATAACTCACAGTCACAAAACACTGACACAGGTAGACATATCTCAGATATATTAATCATAAACCGACACATACCCTGAGATACAGACACACAGTCTGTACACAGATACAATACAGGGACACTCTCACCTAGACACTCTGAGACCCAAGGGAACCCAATACAGAACATAACTCACTGCACTATTCCAATTACCTACACACAGTGGTACTGAACATACCCAAACACCCGACTGCACAGGAACTAAATCCTGATACTCTACTAACCCTAAGCTCACTCAAAACCAATGCACAGGTCTCTGTCCAAATCATCACAGCACACAACCTGTTCTACCATGTCTGCACAGGAAAACCCAAACACACTGCACATCTCCCTCGACTGTGCACAGGACCTCCCCATGGTGCATTCAACTTTCAGATCTAACCGAAACAAACACACGGGAACAACGTATGCACATCTATATATGTATTTATCAAAAAAATGTAAGGATTAGAATAGATCCAAAAGCTAAACACCCTACTAAACATATCAACAAGCACAAGAAGTGCAGAAAACGAAACCATACTAAGAACTTCCTGAAAAACCCAAATCAAAACCCTAAATCGAAATCTAAACATCAAGGTGGGTTCCTAATGGGCAACAACAACAGAAAAATAGAATTTAAATGTATTAAAATCAGATTTTACCTATCGAGAGATGGTTTCCCAATGGAGGTTCTTCTTCCCCAAGACTTCTTGACCCAAGCTCCTTGTTTCCCTTACGTTGAAGGAGGAAGATGGAATCCCTAGGTCTGGATTCCGAATTTGGGGGTGGGGGAAATGGTTTTCAAAGGGAGGCTAGGGTTTTCTTTCTTTCTTCATGAAGAATGGTTGAGAGAGGCTCCCCTTTATAATAAAGGCTAGGTTTAGGGTTCCTAATGCAAGGGTTAAACTAATCCTCCATGTTAAGTCATGAAGAATTTAATTAACTAAGGTTTGGTCATCTCTAGGGTTTTAACTTCCTAATTCAAAAATATAAATTAGGGTTTAGTCATTAGGGTTAGACCTAATGAGTTTCTAGGGTTCAACCTAAAACCAAACATCAAGAACAACATAATTAATTTATAAAACTCGTCATATACTTTAAATACATAATTAAATCAAATAGAGAAATTACACTAATATCCTAATATGGAAATGTGGTAGTGACAAAAACCAAAAAAATTAGGAACCATAGTACCTAGTTCGACCAAGTGTTGTTAATGCTGCAGACTACGAGGTGGAAGCGGGGGGCTATGATAACAGCTGTGGGGATATTGGAGCTGCGGGGAGTAGAGCTCTAAAATGAACGGGTGGTAGAACTTAGAGGAGCGGAGACAAGGAAGAAGAGAGAGTGTGCGTTAAAGAGAGACCCCTGATTATGTAAAAGAAGTGGTCTATAGAG
This sequence comes from Iris macrosiphon, assembly GCA_036927795.1. NCBI lineage: Eukaryota > Viridiplantae > Streptophyta > Magnoliopsida > Asparagales > Iridaceae > Iris > Iris macrosiphon. Next base: position 66,217,378 of record JAYESA010000004.1, on the reverse strand, counting down.
TAAGAAATATTCAGGGAAAAAGAAGAGAGTTTCCATCCACCAGTCATAATAACAACCCTTGAATGATCAAACATAAAGAGAGAGAGAGAGGAAGAAGAGAGTGCCTCGGCATTGACAACACTTTATCATTGATGGAGGACATTGATAAAGTCCCAAAATGTATTTGGGGATTGTTTGATCGTCCCTGATTTTGGGGAATGGAACTATTTTCTAAGTCCTAAGGATGATCTATGGAATCATTTCTTTGTTTAATCATTCAAGGGTTGTTATTATGACTGGTGGATGGAAACTATTTTTAGTGTGTCCCGAACTCCCTTCACTCGTTCGACTTATCATCTGTTTTGGCAAATCCTTTTACGATGATTAGAACTGGGATTTTGTTTAGATGTTTATGATGGAAGTGGAGGGGGGCTTGCGCTGATACTTGGAGCTCATCACTATCATCGCCAGAGGGAGAGTGGACAGAGACGCTGTAGGTTGGACTCGTTAGCTAATTGCATCTCCCTTTTGTGTATGGAAAGATACGAGTTTGGATTTACTTACCAGCTCAGTTTGAGAGGATTTGAGAGCCACGTTTGAGTTCCTCTTTCCATTTATAGTGCAACATTCTCCGTGCTTATGCTTTAATTAAGGTTATTTCATAAATAAAAGAAAACTAGTTTTAGAAAATATGTTTGGCCTTCCGGTCACCTAACAACTCATTAATGTAAATGTTAACATATAACCCTAGATTAACATAATTTCTAAAATACTCTACATGTGATACTAGTGTTATTCCTTCTAAGGTTAGTCCTAACAATGTTACTTAGTAACCTTACCGAATCTCATTCACAAGGGTTAAACTAGGTATATCACTTTTTAGATTGAAGTCCCAAATTACCAACTAACCAACTAATGCTATGACATCATGTTTGAACTATTTCTAAACCTTCCTGAACATATGTGTACATATCACAAGTAGGGTTAACTAGGATTATTCCTATAACTAGTCAAGGTTGGCTACAACGTAACTAGTGAATGACAACATATACAACTTGTCAATTTTGACCATACCAACCCTATGTGGGCATTCCCATAGCTTTCTAACCAAGTGAAAATCATGCTAAGTCTAAATAAAAATATAAACAATACATATGGTATAATTTAAGTTCTAAGGGTGAAATTGGTATGTTCTAACAAAAATATACATGGTGAAATTACTTGTCAAGAGCACCTTTTGTAGAGCATAATAATCATGTTATAAAAATGTTTTCAAGCAGAGATTTGGTTGCTAATGACGTGGCAAAAGTTTTGTACGCATTCATGAAAAAATCGTACATAAAATAATATGTTTATTCATGAAATGGTATTCAATTTCAACTCTGTAATTTAGAATTGAGTGGGGTAAATACATGGTTTAAACTTAATTTATCATGAATCTAACATGGTTTGTATATGTGACATGGTAGGGGGTAGAGAGAGGTATATTTTCATGTTAGTTCTAACATAAAAGGAGGACTTGTAGACATAACATTAAGTGTGCGAACATGAAGAGTCAGTTCTGGAATTTATAATTGTACGTGATAAAAATATGGTTTAGACCTAGATAATCTTGATTCTAACATGGTACAAACATGGGATATTGAAGGGGTAAACATAGATACATATTCAAATGAATTTCAAGCACAAGGACAAGGTTCAATATATGAATTCATGTACGTGAACGTGAAAGTCCAGTTCTGTAATTTTACTTTCGTGACAGTGTTTAACATTATTTAACTTGGTTTTTCATATTTTAATTAGGGTTTCTACCTAGAGTATGAAATTGGCTAGTTGGTCCTTAATTTATGAGGCACATAATAAGAAGGAAAGTAGGATACATATCCATTTTAGGTGCGTTGTTCAGCCACGAACACCACAGAATTCAATAGCGTGGTACGAACTTTGACAACATCTATGGGAGGAAGTATGATGGAAAAATACAGAAGAATATATAAGGAACTGAGGGAAAGAGGTTGAGGATGAAGAGGATGAAGAATTTTAGGGATTTTACCTTATTTAGGGATGTGTTTACATCAGTTTGTCAAAGCACATTCAGTAGCACTCTTACTGAGTTTCGGCCAAGTGTGGGAGGTTTGAGATAGGAAAAGTTATGAGGAATGAAGGAAAATAAAACTGGGGCTGTAGGTGAATGAGAGGAGGAGTTAATGGATTGATAATATTAGAGTTTGAGATAGTAGGAGGTAGTTTAAGTAACTACAAACATCATGGTACACTTAAACAGGCCGCCTGGAATAGTCCATCTTATGTTGTTGTCCACATGCATTTGTGTTCATGGTTTGGGTCCAATGATGACTTAGTTTGGGTTCCTAAATACTTAAGTACATATGGACCATATTTGGATTCAATTCAACTTGATTTGGATAGGTTTTACTAGCCCAATCTAACCACTAGTCCAATCTAACTACGTTGAATTTGAACTAGTTAAAATAACACTAATACTACTTTTATATATATATATATATATATATATATATTATATTTACAAAAATGAATTTATATGCTAGCTAAAAAAATACTAATAGGAAATTTTGGGGTTAGGGTTACATCATTCCCTACTTAGAAGAATTTTATCCCTGAAATTAAGAATGAAAGAATGAAAGAAAGACAAGAACAGAATATTAAAGGATATCAAAAATACAGTAAGTAAATTCTTACCTTGGCCCCCAAAAAAGAGAGAGAAATACTCACAGATGGTATCCTCACACTCCCATGTTGACTCACCCGGAGAATGATGATTCCACGCAACACGAACTAAGAGAATCGTCTGACCTCTCAATACCTTCTCCTTCCAGTCCAGGATCTCCACTGATAACTCCTTATAAGATAGACTCGACCCAATAGTGATCTCTGAGTGGTCCAGAACATGGGTAATATCTAGCATATACTTCTCAGTTGAGATATGTGAAACACGTCATGAACACCCTCCAATGTCTGCGGCAAAGCTAAGTTGTAGGCAACTTCTCCAATAGGCTCTAGCACGTCGAATGGTCCAATGTACCTATGACTCAGTTTTTCTCTACCTCCAAATTGGATGGTACCCTTGGTAGGTGAGATCTTCAGAAATACATGATCACCTTCCTTGAACTTTAGTGGTCGGCGGTGCAAATTATCCCACTGCTTCTGTCAGTCTAACGCATCTCTAGGTGCCCCTGAATCTGCTTCACCTTCTCTACAGTGCAAACAACCATCTTAGGTCCTAGTATCTGTGTCTCACCAACATTGCTCCAACATACAGAGGAACAACACTCAATGCTATACAATGCCTCGAAAGGATCCATCTATATTCTCGTCTGATAGTTATTGTTATAGTAAAACTCAACCAGATAAAAATGGTCCTCCTATGAACCTCCGAAGTCAATCATACACGCCCTCATTATGTCCTCCAATGTCGGTATAGTGCACTCAAACTGCTTATTTGTTTAAGGGTGGTAAGATGAGTTAAACTTCAGGCGAGTTCCAAGGCTCTCATTCATGCTCCACCAGAAGTACCATGTGAACCTTGAATCTTTGTCAGATAGTATACTGACTGGTACTCCATGTAGACGCACTATCTGCTTCATGTACATCTCAGCTAGGGCCTCTGTCGTCTTACCAACTCTTGGTAAGAAATATGCTGCCTTGGTGAGTCAATCAATGATCACCCATACTACATTTCGATCGGTCAAACTCTTTAGAAATATAGTGACGAAGTCCATAGTGATGTGCGCCCATTTCCAATTAGGTATCAGAAGCGGCTGTAGAAACCCTACTGATCGCTGATGTTCATCCTTGGCTTGCTGACACACCAGACACTTTGCCACAAAGCGGGCTATTTCCCTCTTCTTGCCATGCCATTAGAAATGCTGCCTTAGGCCCTATACATCTACGTGCCACCTAGATGGATTGAGTAAGCAGAACTATATGCCTCTGCCATCAATTCCTGTCGGATCTATCCATTAGGAACATAGATACGGCCTTCCAACCTAAAAGTCCCATCCTCGTGTATCTACAGTCCAGTCTATATACCAGCCTATGTCCTCTCTCAGAATCGCTAGAATCTAACATCTGTAGGTATTGTTGCCTTGATCCTTTCCACCAATGACGACTGCACCTGAAGGTTCGCCAATAATCCATATTTCCCCAGCATAATTACGTCAATGCCTAATTCCTCCAGATCATGCAACAGGTGTTGCTGGGTCGTCAAGAAATATGCTATGGGCCTTCTACTCCAAGCATCAACTACCACATTAGCTTCCCACCGATGGTATTGCAGCTCATTGTCAAAGTTAGTCAACATCCCTAGCCAGTAATTTTGCCTCAGATTCAGGTCCTTCTGAGTGAAGATGTATCTAAGTCTCTTATGATCAGTGAATACCTCTACCCGTTTTCTAAACAGATAGTGCCTACAAAGCTTCAGAGCAAAAATTATCGTAGCAAGCTCCAAGTCATGGGTTGGATAGTTCTTCTCATGGATCCTCAGTTGTCTAGAGGCATAGGATACTTCCTTTCCATGCTTCACCTGAACGCAACCCAGTCCTTTCCTGGATGCATCACTATAAGTCACAAATCCTTCAGTTTTAGAAGGTATAGTTTGAATGGGTGTTGTAGTCAGGCACTTTTTTATCTCATTGAACGTCGTTTGACACTTCTCCGTCCAAATAAACTCATGTACCTTATGAGTCAAACAAGTCATCAGCTCTGCAATTATTGCGAAGTTCTCTACGAACCTCCGGTAATATCTGGCAAGTCCCAGAAAACTCATCACCTTAAAGACGTTGGTTGGGATCGGCCAAGTCTCCATTACTAAGATCTTTGTTGGATCTACTGAAATACCATCTCCATAGATGACGTATCCAAGGAAAGAAATATAGCCTACAAAGAACTCGCATTTACTCAGCTTGGCATAGAGATTCTCATGCTTCAGTGTCTCTATTGTTATCTTCAAGTGCTTCTCATACTCCTCGTGGTTCTTCGAATACACCAAGATGTCATCAATGAAGACTACCACGAACTGATCCAAGTCTGATGAAATACTCGGTTCATCAGATTAATGAACACCGTTGGTGCATTCGTGTTACACCCTAGTCCCAAAATACGTAGGACTAGGAATACGTAGCATGCTAGCCGTATGTATATGATACTTCAATATATTAGAAAAATTATAACACACACTTACACTTTATATGAATAAATAATTCATAAGTGGTAAATATATTGTCAAAAAAGGTCACAGGCATATATATCTCATCCACAGGCATAAGTAAAGGAATATCAAAATAAATAACTAAAAATCTCAAGTATGAAGTATCAAAAGAAATAATAGTCGGGTGGAGACAAATCTGCTACCCATCGACTAAATCAACTAAAATGATAGAGGAGGACGAAACTCAGATATAAAATAAATGTTAAATAAAGAAACAACTATTAAGGATCCATCGTCAATGAAGTAGTCATGGGTACTCAGAGGGTAAGACCTCCTCAACAGAGAATGATATATAAGGCCAGGGGCTGTACTCCTACGGATAATCCTGCTCGTCTATACTGGAAAGGGACTAGGTCCTCAAAGGAACGTAACAAGATACATACAAATATGTCAATAATGTACTGAAAGTAAAACACACATGGTCGCCTAACCAGTCTATATGAAATATAATTTAAGAACAAGTTTTTCGCGTATGGACTATCTGGATAAAAATAATAGGATGGGCATAGTTCTCTTGGAGATCCAGGGGCCACGTGCATAACGTCACAGATGTCAGAGGCCGCCAAGTAAATATAGGATCATAAACCTCGCGTCTCCAGCGGAGCGTACAGGTGAATAAGGGAAAGTGTAAAGGAGTCACATACGCTTAATCATTGTTCATCCCACCCAATGCTACTAACATGTGACATACATAACACGCAACACCTCTAGTAACTGCTAAGTCCACTAAACATGATAATCCTGTTAGCAGTTATTCCTTATTCGTCGCACGATCTATACGTACAGGTGGCCAGACTAATACGCAAGTTCGTGTCATACATGAAACTCACAACTCGTGTAACAAATGTGTCACGGCCAATGAAACATAATTATGCCTCAAAATCATGGAATGCTCACATAAAACTAGGTCAATATGCATGATAAAAATAAGAGGCAAAAATACGACGCAACTGTCGTGGCACCCAAGTCTTTCTTGGATGCGTAGGTTTATATAGCAAAATAAATGGAAATAAATGACAAAAATAAATATGCAATAAAAGAATGTAACTAAACAGTACTATGGCAAGGTATACTTTCCTAGCAAGCAATCTGTATAATGTAGGCGTCCTGGCGTCAAGCACATAGAATCAGAAACTATGGCCTCCGAACGAACGTCTCCGGATGCTAAAATAAACATCAGCAACGTCTCTGGAATCAGTGTGATAGTAAGAAAACTCAACCCTTTCCTCCAATTTGGACACGGGGGCAAAAAAAGGTAATTTTGGGTCAAAGCAGGGTCCATAGGTGGTACATTTTGTACCCAAATACGTGCCAGGGATAAAGGTCTCTAAATAAAAAAAATTATAGGTCAAACCAATTATAAACGACGATACGAACTCAAAGGTATATCCAATTTTGGATTTATGTGAGCTGATCACAAATTTGTCCTTCAAGTCAAACTGTGGGGTCCGTAAATAGGCGGCTCGGTCAACTGTCTCAGAATTGCGTGAAACTTGGGACATAGGACCAGCGTGATACTATGAATCCAATAGCACAAGTTTCATCTCATTCCAACCAGCATGCACCAAATAATTAGGAAATTTGCAAAAATGCAGATATGGGGGACTTTTACGGATATGGGTTGATTCCGACGCACACACACGTCCGAATCAACTTCCGTGAAAGCCCGCATGTCAGAAAATACCATACACAGCTTTTGGTGCAATTGGTACGTGATTTGGTGGTCCAGTTTATCGGAACGCAATCCGTATCGCAAGTTTTCTAAGTTTTGGAAGGTTGTTTTTCATAATTTTTAACCAATAATTTCTCATAGAATTAATGATTAAATATATGTAACCAATAGGTCGTTTCGAACCAAGTTATATTGAGCATAATTCTATTCAGAACAATTTCTAAGTTACTTAATATACTACTCGTTATCAACCTTCCAATAAGGGCTCGTGGCTCGGTTTTTGGGTGTTTCGCTTTGCATAAAAAATTAGATTTTTTGGAAAGTTTTGGATGAATTTAAAGCAGAAATAGAGTTGTTTGGTTAAAACTATCTGAAGGCATTATAGGATGTTCATGTTGTGAGCGTGTATGAAAAATCAGATTGTGAAAAGGTTGCGAGATGAGAAAATTATGTACCAGCAAAGTCGGGGGTTTGGGACTGGCTACTATCGGCGTCCTCGCGCGGGGTTAGCGTCAGCGACAGTCAGCGGGGTTCATCGGCGTCCGAGGCTTGTCGGCGGTGGTCGTAGGATCGCAGAGGGGGACGCAAGGGTTACAGTTAGGGTTTAGGTATTATGAACATATATATAGGGAGACAGATAGGGGTCGCGGGTGTGTTCGATGTGGGTCGCGGGTGTGTTCTGTGAGCAGAGGGGTTGGCTTAGGATTTAGTTAGTTATTTAGGGTTAGTTAGTGGCCTTATTATTATTATTATTATTATTATTATTATTATTATTATTATTATTATTATTATTATTATTTTATTATTGTTATTTTTTTATTATTATTTTTTATTATCTAAAAAATTCATTGGAGCTAATATAAATACCCAAATATTTCTAAAAAAATATGGTTGTGCTCATTTTGGTCCCCTCTATTTAACTATTATTTTTATTTTTTATTAATTAATATATATATATAACTTATTATTTGAGGGATTTTATATCCTACCAAACCTAAATGAATTTTGTCCTAGAAATTAAAACTAAGACAAGATAAGGAAAATAGAATGCAATGCGGTAGGAGAAAATAGGTTACGAGCCTACCTTATTCCTCGAACAGGTACGGAAAGCATTTGCGTATGTCATCCTCGTGCTCCAAAGTGGATTCTCCTGGCGAGTGATGTCTCAATGCCACGCGAACCAAAGGGATAGACTGATTCCTCAACACATTTTTTCGACGATTAAGAATCTCCACGGGTTGCTCTTGATATAACAAACTCGGCCCAATGGTGATCTCAGAGTGATCGAGAAAATGACTGCTATCTACCACATATCGTCTTAGCTGCGACATATGGAATACATTATGCACTCCCTCAAGCGAAGGTGGTAGCGCCAGTCGATACGCAACTTCTCCAACTCTCTCTCATACGTCAAATGGTCCAATGTACCTTGGATTTAACTTCTCGCATCCCCCAAAGCGAATAGTGCCTCTGGTTGGTGATATCCTCAAGAAGACATGATCGCCTTCCTTGAACTCTAAAGGACAATGATGAAGATTGACCCACTACTTCTGCCCGTCTTGCGCTGAACGCAAGTGGCCCTGTATCCTCTTGACCTTCTCCATAGTGCTGACAACCAACTCTGGCCCCAAGATCTGACATTCTCCCACATCACTCCAACACACGAGAGACCTATATTTCCTTCCATACAAAGCTTCAAAGAAGCGATTTGGATGCTCGCTTGATAACTATTATTGTAGGAAAACTTCTACAAGATGTGAGTAGTCCTACCATGATCCTCTATAGTCCAACATGCATGCTCTCAACATATCCTCCAGCATCTGAATAGTAAGCTCTGACTGTCCATCTGTCTGCGGATGATAAGACATACTAAACTTCAGACGAGTCCTATGACTCTCCTACATGCTCCTCCAAAAGTAAGATATGAAATACGAATCCCTGTCTAACACAATGCTAACTGAAACATCGTATAATCTCACAATCTGCCTCATATATAAGTCAGCGAAAGCTTTTGTAGACTGGCTAACTCAAAAAGGCAAGAAATGAGCGGACTTGGTAAGTTGATCCACAATCACCCAAACAACATCTCTCCCACTTGGACTCTTCGGAAATCCTGTGATGAATTCTATAGTGATTTGCTCCCACTTCCACTCAGGAATCAGAAGTGGTTGCAGAAATCCTGCTGTCCACTGGTGTTCAGCCTTGACCTGCTGACACACTAAATATTTGGCCACAAAATGAGCTATCTTCCTCTTCATCCCATGCCACCAAAAATTTTGTCGCAAGTGGCGGTACATCTTGGTGCCTCCAGGATGAATAGAATATATCGAACTATGAGACTCTGCCATCAGCTCCTGTCAAAGCTCTCCATTGGGAATATATAGACGATCAGCATATCTTAATGTCCCATCAGTATGAATGCGCAATCTCGTCTGCTCTCCTACCTCGGTCGTCTCTCTCAACCTCTTAAATCTAGCATTCGTGGATAAAGCTACCATGATCCTCTCTACTAGCGATGACTGCACTTGCAAGTTGGTTAGTGTCCCATCTAATCCGGGTAATACAACCTCTAAACCAAGCAGTCCTCTAGTAACTCCCTCTGCATCGTCAAGAATAATGCCATAGGCTTGCGTCTTAACGCATCTGCTACTATGTTAGTCATGCCCGGGTGATAATGTAGTTATATCTCAAAATCCTTCATTAATTTAAGCTACCGTCTTTGTCTCATATTCAGCTCCTTCTACGTGAAGACATACTTAAGGATTTTGTGGTCAGTATAGATCTTCACTCATTTCCTATATAAGTAATGCCTTTATAGCTTCAGTGCAAAAATAATGGCTGCAAGCTCCAAGTCATGAGTTGGATAATTTTTTTCATGTACTCTCAACTGTCTAGATGCATACACAATCACCTCGCCATGATGCATCAACACGCATCCCAATCCTTTCTTTGATTCGTTATTGTAGATCATGTAGCCTCCTGATCCTGATGGAATAGTCAACACTATCGCTATTTTCAGTCACTTCTTCAACACCTCAAAAGCAGCTTGACACTCATCCGTCCATATAAACTCTCGATCCTTGCATGTCAACCGAGTCATGGGCTCTGCTATCCTTGAGAAGTTTTCCACGAACCGTCGGAAATATCCCGCAAGTCCAAGAAAACTTCTCACCTCCGATGCCAACTTAGGAACGGGCTATGTCTCAACTGCCGAGATTTTCTCCAGATCTACTCCAGTGATGACATTCCCAAGGAAAGAGACCTTATCCAAAAAGAACTCACATTTACTGAATTTTGCATACAACCTCTTTCTCCTCAAGGTCTCTAAGATAATCCGCAGGTTCTTCTCATGCTACTCGTGGCTCTTTGAATAGATAAGGATGCCATCTATGAAGACAACCATAAACTGGGCCAAATACTGATGGAAGACTCGATTCATCAAGTCCATAAAGACAGCTGAAGAATTGGTCAATCCAAAGGGCATGACCAAAAATTAGTAGTGTCTGTATCACGTCCCAAATGCGATCTTCAGAATGTCCTACTTTCGCACCTTCACCTGGTGATAACCTGATCTCAAATCTATCTTCGAGAACACCTTGACTCCACTAAGCTGATCAAATAAGTCACCAATACATGACAGAGGGTACTTATTAGTCACAGTCTCAACATTCAAGGCCATGTAGTCAATGCACATACGCACTGACCCATCATTCTTGGGTACAAACAACATTGAAGCTCTCCATGGTGATGCACTCGGTCGAATAAAGCCTTTCTCCTCTAACTCCTTCAACTGTTCCTTCAGCTCATGCATCTCTTTCTTCGCTAGTCTATAAACATGCGAAGCTATAGGTGCTGCTCCTAGGGTTAACTCAATCGAGAATTCCACATCTCTGACTGGAGGTAGCCCTGGTAAATCTTTTGGAAAGACGTCTTGGAACTCTAAAATGATAGGGGTGTCTGGCCTACCAGCGGTGGTTGTCCCGGCTGTAGTGGTATAGTCAGGGACACCATCGTGGAAGGCAGAACTCTAGATTCCTCCTGAGTTGCTGAGTCGCCTGCTGTGATGGAGAGGTAAGCAACATGCCTATTTGAAGGATTTATTTTGCTGTACATGAATATAAGGACAAAGTTAGAATATGTTCAAGGTAGATATAAATCTAGCAGTCAAAGAGAGTACGAAATTAGAATTCAAAGGAGGTGATTAAATAAGTGGATGAGATCATATACTATTTCTATTTGCAGGCTTGCTCAGAACAATAACGTAACCGAGACAATAACTCTTACTTGCATAGGACACCACAAAAATATGTCACGCACCAGTCCCAAAATACGTAGGACTAGGAATACGTAGCATGCCAGCCGTATGTATATGACACTCTAATATGTTAGAAAAATTATAACATAAATGTACGATGTATAAGAATAAATAATTCACAAGTGGTACATATATTGTCAACACAAGTCACATGCATCTATATCTCATCCACAAGCACAAGTAAAGGAATATCAAAATAAATAACTAAAAGTCTCAAGTATGAAGTATCAAAAAAAAATAGTCGGGTAGAGAGAAATCCACTACCCATCGACTAAATCAACTAAAATGATAGAATAGGATGGAACTCCAATATAAAATAAATGTTAAATAAAGAAACAACAGCAAAGGATCCATCGGTAATGAATTAGTCATGGGTACTCAGAGGGTACAACCTCCTCAATAGAGAATGAGACGTCAGGTCATGGTCTGTACTCCTACGGATAATCCTGCTCGTCAATAACTAAAAAGGGACCAGGTTCTCAGAGGGACGTAACAAGATACATAGAAATATGTCAATAATGTACTGAAAGTAAAATATCCAACATGGTCGCCTAAGCAGTCTATGTGATATGCAATTTACGAACAAGTTTTCCGCATATGGACTATCTAGCTAAAAATAATAGGATGGACAAAGTTTCCTTGGAGATCCAAGGGCCATGTGCATAACGTCACGGACGTCAGAGGCCTCCAAGTAAATATAGGGTCATAAACCTTGCGTCTACAGCGGAGCATACGGGTGAATAAGGAAAAGTATAAAGGAGTCACATACGCTTACTCATTGTTCTTCCCACCCAATGCTACTAATATGTCACATCCATAACACGCAACACCTCTAGTAACTGCTAAGTTCGCTAAATATGATAATTCTATTAGCAATTATTCCTTATTTGCCGCACGACCTATACGTACAGGTGGCCAGCCTAATAAGCAAGTTCGTGTCCTACATGAGACTCACAACTAGTGTAACAAATATATCACGGCCAATAAAACATAATGATGTCTCAAAATCATGGGATGGTCACATAAAACTAGGTCAATATGCATAATAAAAGTAAGAGACAAAAATACAACGCAACCGTCGTTGCACACAAGTCTTTCTTGGACGCGCAGGTTTATATAGCAAAATAAATAGAAATAAATGACCAAAAATTAATATGCAATAAAGAAATGTAACTAAACAGTACTATGACAAGGTATACTTGTTGGCAAGCAATCTGTATAGTGTAGGCGTCTAGACGTCAAGCATAGAGACTCGAAAACTATGACCTCCGAACGAACGTCTCCAGATGTTGAAATAAATATCACAAACGACTTCAGAATCAACGATATAGTAAGAAAACTCTTCTCTTTCGTCCAATTTGTACACAGGGGCAAAAAAGGTAATTTTGGGTCAAAACGTGGTCCAATAGTGGCCCACTTTGTACCGAAGTACGTGTCAGGGCTACAGGTCTTTAAATAGGACAAATTATTGGTCAAACCAATTCTAAACGATAATACAAACTTAACGGTATATCCAATTTTGGATTCCGGTGAGCCGCTCACAAATTCGTCTTTCAAGACAAACCATGGGGCCCGCGAATAGGCGGCTCGGTCAACTATCTCGGAATTATGTGAAACTTGGGTCACAAGACCAGGATGATACCACAAATCCAGTAGCATAAGTTTCGTCGCATTCTGACCAGCGTGCACTAACTAATGGATAAATTTACAAAAATGCCGATATAGGAGACTTTTACGGATACAAGTTGATTTTGACGCGCACACACGTCCGAATCAACTTCCGTGAAAGCCCGCACGTCAGGAAATACCATAAACACATTTTAGTGTAACTGGTATATGACGTGGTGGTCTAATTTTTCGGACGCACTCCATCGCAAGTTTTTTAAGTTTTTGAAGGCTATTTTTCATGATTTTTAACCATTAATTTCTTACAAAATTAATGATCAAATATATGCAACCAATAGGTCTTTTCGAACCTAGTTATGTTGAGTATAATTCTATTTAGACCGATTTCTAAGTTACTTAATATACTACTTGTTATCAGCCTTTAAATAAGGGCTCGTGGCTCAATTTTTGGGTGTTTCGCTTTGCATAAAAAATTAAATTTTTTGGAAAGTTTCGGATGAATTTAAAGCAGAAATAGAGTTGTTTGGTTAAAACTATCTGAAAGTATTAGAGGGTGTTCATGTTGTTAGCGTGTATGAAAAATCGAATTATGAAAAGGTTGCAAGATGAGAAAGTTATGTACCAGCAAAGTCAAGGGTTTGGGACTGGTTGTTGTCAGCGTCCTCACGCGGGGGTAACATCAGCGACGGTCAACGGCGGTCAGCGGGGTTCGTCGGCGTCCGAGGCTTGTTGGCGGTGGTCGCAGGATCGCAGAGGGTGAGGCAAGGGTTAGAGTTAGGGTTTAGGTATTATGAACATATATATAGGGAGAGAGATGGGGGGCGCGGGTGTGTTCGGTGTAGGCCGCGGGTGTGTTCTGTGAGCAGAGGGGTTGGCTTAGGATTTAATTAGTTATTTAGGGTTAGTTAGTGGCCTTATTATTATTATTATTATTATTATTATTATTATTATTATTATTATCAGTATTAGTATTTTTTTATTATCTAGAAATTTCATAGGAGCTAATATAAAGACCCAAAAATTCCTAAAATAATTTGGTTATGCTCATTTTGGTCCCCTCTTGGGAACTACTATTTTTATTTTATTTATTAATATATATATATATATATATATATATATATATATTTGAGGGGTTTTATAATTCGACAGTCCAAAAGGCATCACGATGAAGTCGAAATTGTCGTAATGAGTCATGAATGCCATCTTCGTAATATCCTTTCGCCGTACCTTCACCTGATGGTAGCCCGATCTCAAATCGATCTTTGAGAACACCTTTGCTCCCCCTAACTGGCCGAATAGATCATCAATCCATTACTGAGGGTACATGTTTTTTTTTTTTATCAAGACATTTAAGGCCGTGTAATCAATACACATTTGGACTGAACCATCCTTATTTGGAACAAATAGTACTGGGGCCCTCACTTTTTACCTTAGGATTATTTTGGTAACTTTGCATATGGTTGCTAATTATATAATTATATTTAATTAAGTGGTTAGCAGAATTTAATTAGTGTTAATTATCAGGTTTAGAATATTTTCTTCTCGAATAGTTAGATAGCCTCCCATAAATAATTGATTCGCTCCATAACCAAAAGATTTCATTCATTTAGATCTAGAATTCAAATTAAGGGTGGAGAAATTTCATGATTTTCCCTGACACTAAACCACTATATATGGCCTACACTCTCTCTCTCATCCCATTTTATTTTATTTCTCTAATTTCTCTTCTACTCCACTAAGCCACTTACAATTTTCCCCAATTCCAATCCAAACCACTCAATTCATCCTCATTCCATTCCCAATGAAGAGCTAATGACTTGGAGCACATGAGGAGCTTAGAGAGGAGCCCAAGCTAGAAGGACCTTATCCACTTCACCCTCTTAATGTCCAAATTTATGGAGATTCATTGAGATCTAATTCTCAATAGATAAATTCCTCTTTTTGTCTAATTTCTATGGTATGAACCCAAATAAAGCCAATATAAATACTCCCATAGGTAAAAATGACCTTATAATGGTAGACCTAGGTGTGAGAGAAATCAAATATATTAGATCTAGGTTTTTGTAGGTTGAAATGATATTTTCTAGGCTTCATTTGGTGGAATTACGAATTGTATCCACCAAGTATTTGTGTTGTATCCTCAATGAGAAATTTAGTGTCTATTTGCCTTGTACTTATGTCCTAATGTCCACACTTGGATATGTAGTGGTCGTATCATGATACGCCATGATACGCTTGGTTAGGATTTGTAATTCCTATGTGTTGGTGCTTTATTTGTGTGTGTGTGTGTGTGTGTGTGTGTGTGTGTGTGTGTGTGTATGTGTGTGTGTGTGTGTGTATATATATATATATATATATATATATATATATATATATATATATATATATATATATATATATATATATATATATATATATATATAACTTAGATCTATCTATTCTAGTTATATTTATCTTATATTATATATGTAATTGGTGTTCTACTTGGTTTTTGGTGTTGCGTGTCATAAATTTGGTACCATAGTGTTGGTGTGTATCACATGAGTATCATGAAGTCATACTTATGTGTCATTGGAAGTTAGAATTCTATATGAGGGTGTGGTGTTCTTCCTTTGTATCATTTGGACATGGGGATCATTGGAGTTGGGTTGTAATGCCTGTGTTAGTATGGGATATCAAGATTGAGTCGAGTATCATAGGATAAAAAATGCTAGTTGTGTAGGAATGTGTTTATGTGCTTGAGTGTGGGAGATGGGGGTGATAGCATCAACAGGGAGGTTGATGGTAGTCTACTTGTATAGTCAGCTGCGGGGGGAGGGGGGTTGTGGTTTGAGAGTTTTGGAGCTTTACACAATAGCTCTATGCTGCCAGTTAGGCAGACTTGGAGGGGTATTTGGGGGGTCATGCATTATAGTATGCTATAGCACTTTGCTTCATTTGTAGCACTTGAGCACTAGAAGCACAGTAGTGGGTGGCAGTAGTACAGGCCAGTGCCTGATGCAGTATACAAGTGCCAAGCTACAGGAGATGGAAGAAAGTGAAGTAGTAAACTTTATGCTACATCAAGCAGTAGATGCAGTGACAACAGAAGCTCTTAAAGCGCTTATGCACCGGAGTGTAATACTTGAATGTAAAGTAGGGTGTGTGTGGGTTCTATTAAGTGTACGGGAGTGTGGATGTGCATGTGTGCAAGTGAGTGTGTAAAGACATAGAGGGGTGTCTGTAGTATTAATGTATTATTGAGTGAGAGTATTGTAGAAGCATAAAAAAAATCAAATCATTGTGCCCGTACTACAGGCCATATATATACAAATTTCAAGGCGTCTATGCAGCATGAAGCTCATTCGACAGCAAACCAAGGTGTATACCAGCTTGCCGCATACTGGCAGTAGCCCCGAAAGCATGCGGCATGTTGCCTAGCCGTATAAAGTCACTTCTGTCAATCATAGCATTCATGGCACTGGCAGCGTTTAGTGCTCTAAAAGCCTTGTCTTTGTTGCAGATATCAACGACATAATTACTCATGATAGACACAACTGTGCAGTGACACATATTTCTGACAAGACAAGGCCTCATGCGGCACCACCCTCATGTGACAGAGCCTTCATACGGTAAATATTTAATGGTAGAGCCTCCATGCGGCACAGCCTTCATATGATGGAGTCTTTAGATTGGAGTCAAATGTTAGTTGATTAGCACATGTGTTGGTTAAGGTTAGTATGCTAGTAGTAAATATAAGTTATGTTATTAGTTATCAGTTAATAAGATTAAAGTTAGATAGTTAGTTAGAAGAGGTTGATGGTTAGATTAGTATTTAGTTAGATATTAGTAACTGCAGTCATTAGTTAGTTGATTTTTTTAGTTAGTTAGAGGATATCTGTTAGTTATTTAATTAGCTTGTGATTTAGCAACTGTTAATTAATTAGATTAGTATATGTTAGTAGTTATTTAGTTAGTGGTATAGTTAGAGGTATATGTATGTGATAGTGTATATATATTGTTATACATTAGCTAGTTAGTTAAGTATTTAGTTAGTTTAGTATTACTTGAGATACATCGAGGTAATTGTAGGTATTGGTATCTCATACCAATTGGATAACTTATCGTCATGTTTGGCTCAAGCCAAGTAGTGTTATGATACTAGTATAGTATTAGTATTACTATTAGATAGTTATATTAGTGTATCTTGAGTATCTTGAGGTACGTAATAGTATCACTACTCGGGTATCCTAATATAGCTAGTATAGCCTAGATACAGTGTATGGACCCAATATCATAGAGATTGACTCATACAACCTAGAAATAGCTAGTTTGATTAAGTTTAACTAGTTTGACTTAGAGTTGATCTAGTATGACTATTTTGACTTAGAAATAACTTAATGACCTAGAATTAGACTAGTTTAACTTATTTTTATTCCAAAATCTTGTATTGATGTAATATTCCATATTTAGGTCTTTGAGGCACCGTTTCGGACATCTTTGATACTGTTCATCGGATTCCAGGCAAGTACATTCTCTGATAGTTTTTCATTTATGATATCCTCTATTTTTCTTGTATTTAGTGTAGATATCATTGATTTCTTGACATGATGGCTACATGGATTGGTATATCCGAATCTCGTTATGAGATATTATTCCTTGATATTTATGGTATATCTTGTGCAAGCCTTGTTCCTCGTTCTTCTTGTACATGTACAGACATTGATTCTTGGGGAGACTAGCTACCTACCCAATGAATCTCGTGTCATAACGTACCATGGTTAGATCCACTATACCAGTCGGGGCAGGGAGTGTTAGTGTAAATATGTGATCATACCCACCTTGTGCATGTCATTGTGAGTGTTGATCATATACCGCACGTATGATTAATCAGGCCCTAATCCTTGTGCAAGTTCCCAAGCCGATAACATGTTGAAGCTGGTACTTACTCACATAGTATTAGTATTTCTTGCTTATTTCTATAATGCTCATTTTTTGTATTTAATTCCAGTATTTCTATTTTGTATATCTCTTATACTTGTATCTTGCATCTTGTATATTCACTATATTTATTATTACATAGCTTTTATCATTCATTGGAACTGTTGTTAGAGGTGTACTTTGCTTATTTTCTAACTGGATATATTTTTTTCAGATGACACTGAGGAGTGTTATCCCACTCACTACGGGCCTCAGGACGTAGTTGGCTTAGAGTCAGAGACTTTGACTTAGGAGGGTCTCATCCCGGTTGAGACAGACGACCTAGTACCTGTAGCTCAGTAGATAGGTTGTTGTACTGGATTTGTCTCCAGTATTTGATATTAGTATTTTTTTTATTAGATGACTCATTGGATATTATTTTATCTTGTGAGTTGTATTTGACTTTTCAGTTTTTTATATCATGTTCGTGCGATTGTTCCATCTTATAGATCTATGATTGAGTATGTATACTTTATTGGTGGCATTATATATCTTGATGGTGATTATTGTTAGATAGATAGTTTACCCAAACAGCGTTCTACCGCCGATGATGCGACGTAGGCTGGACGTTTTTTACTACTCGTGCCCTACACCGGGTGCGGGTTATGACACATCCCCAACCAATTCTTATGGATCCAATTATGACACATTACAAATACAAATATGGGCACACTGAACACGAACAGTGTGTGAACATGAAGTACAGTAAAATCAATACCCGATACACATGATGAAATACATGTGAAGGAGTACCCGCTGAACACGGTAAGGGATAACATCTCCTGACAGGATCCATATAGTACTAGTCCGTGAAACCACTATGTCGGAATCAAGTATACAGTTCTAGAAAATATAATATATACACTATCATGAAATAAAAACTAACAGATAAATGTACTCACCTCTAGTCCTGAGTAAGGTGTGTCTCTCGATGCCCAACTGGTACCACATAATCCTATTTAGAAAATATTAAATTAAATTGTGTATAAATGGGAATAAAATATACTTAATGCATGCTTCTAGGTTAATTTCTAAGTCACACTAGGTTAATGTAGTCAAACTAGCTACTCATAGGTCCACATTAAGGTTTTAGGCTCAATACTAGTTAATTAGCCTATATGGGTCACTAACTAACTAGTACTAGCTTTTATATATATATATATATATATATATATATATATATATATATATATATATATATATATATATATATATATTAAGATACTCTATGTATCATTATATAATACTAGTATCTAACTAAATAACTAATCAGCTGATACACTAACTAACTGATACTCTAACCTAATACCAAATCTAGTACCTCAGTACACCATTAACTTAGCTATCGACTAATAACTTAACTTAAGGCCAAATCTTAAAAGTACTTCCTGACCTTATTTCATAACTTATATATCTAACCCCTTTCCAAGCTAATACCTTAGCTAACTATACTACCTTGGTATCATATCTGCTATCCCCCAAATTCACAACTGCTACTACTGATGTTGCTATTCTTCTTTACCTATATGTTCATTAGGACAGATAGGAAATACCTCTAGGTGACTTTTATATTGGTTCAAACCTGATCCCCTTACTCAGTGTTGCCACTGCTAATAAACTCATTGCAGCAATTCTCATATCCCTTTAAGTGCAGACAGTGCCCTACACTAGTGAATGCTCCCCACAAATACTCATTACTCGAGCACGGCAAGGTGCATCAGTCCCCGAGCAATACAATTTAACATCACATACTTGGAATTTATTCTCTCCACTGGCAGGATACACCAACCTATTATGCACATTCATGATACCCAATACAAAGATGTAACCATCACTCAATATCAGTCCTCAAATGCATTGCTCGAACTTGCTTATTGTCACACAACTAAACCACCTCATCTACTGTCAGTCACTTCTTATGGCTCCTTGGTCCCCTTCACTCATCTGCAAGCCAACTTCTTAAACCCGAGCACAAAGTGCTATTTACTACACTAATACTCACAATGATATCCCCACCAAGTACAATTGCCATAGTCCCTTGCATATACTTGTACACATGATGCTATGAATAGATACCCTACTCCAACTGTGCAACAATAACTTGTACACAACAAATTACGACTGACACAAGACAGTTAAATCACTGATACTTAAAATACTAATTGATCATCACTGTCTGAGAATTGTTCTACTTAAACCCCTTGCCCAAGTTTTTACACCATGCAGTTTTAACATCTGAACACCCAAACCACTTATACTAACTCATACATGATAAATCACTGACTGTGCACACTGCACAATCAATCAATCCCACCCCGATCACACTAAATAAAAATATAGATATGTATATAGCATAGCTATATCTATGCACTACTATATATATATATATATATATATATATATATATAAACACTTAATAATATCTAATATATATCTATAGGATATATTATAGGCATTTAGACAAACACCTATAGTGTGCACTATGAAATACTCATGATACACCTCAAACCAAAGTGCTAAAATCCTAATTCCACTACCATGGTCATTCCTACTAATCAGTTACACCTAATTTTAGTTAATACAACTTGCTACAAAGAGAAATTGAAAAGAATTATGCAAAATACCCAAAATTGGGCCTTGTATTACTCCGTATCGCAAAATACATGGTACGGCCTACACATATCCATTTGTGGATACGTACCTAGTCCCATAATCCTGATCTAAGTCTAATTAGATCTAATTGGTCTCATGACACACACATGATGTGTCAATCTCGTAATTCTTCTAATATGTACACAAATCATCACATAGAACTCACAATACACAACCAATTAGCCTAGAACTTGTTCCTATAGGTAGCCCTATACCATGGGGTCATTTCTAATGGTCAAATGCATAATTTGTGTGTTAGAATGAAGACGAATTCTGAATTTACCAATTACGAGAAGGATTTTCAATGAAAACACAATTAGACACTATCCGGATATAGTCTCTCCACCCAAGTTCCTCCTCCTTGTGCTCCTTGCTTCTCTAAGCTCCAAATGCTTCTTGAGAAAAAAAAGATAGGGAATGGAAGTGGATTTTGAAGGAAATCAATGGAGATAAATATGGAAAAAATGGGGATCTAGAATTTGGGAGGAAAAATATAATGAATGAAAATGAGGGAGGAGAGATAGAGACTTTGTATGGCCGGGCCCTCTACCCCCTTCTGCAAGTTACATGCTAAGGTCCCAATCACCCCTTTATGGTGTATTATAAGAAATAATTAAGGATGGATATTTTTTGAAGTCTCTAATTAATTATAATTAAACTAATTCTCCTTAATTAATGAGTGAAAATGACTAATGGCTTGGGTCAAAGTTGGGTTCACTACTTGTCATGACAAGTCTAAATGGGTCCATATGTGTCAAGTCTAAATATTGGGCTAGTCTCTCTAACTAAAACAATGACACAAGTCTCTAACTAAATAATTAATTCAAGTCACAAATAATTCATAGCTCAACATAATCAATAATTAATAAAATTATCACACTAATATTCAATATTATATTCCTAAAAATCAAATACCCATGCCAAATTATCAAACTACCCCTAGCTGAAAAAGTGAGGGTGACAATATATATATATATATATATATATATATATATCTTAATTCTTACCCCACACCACTACCTCACAAAACTAGTCTACATTACTTATCAATACCTTGCTAACTGGTTATCTTATAATATAATATCCAATTATAACTTAACTGGATGTTGGTATCCTAACAACTCATATAACTGTCACCACATGAATCAGTGTGGTATTACTCAGTCTATCAGTAAACTCTTTGGTACCCCAACATGATTGCAACTGCTATGTGTGCTCATAGGATACCCCCTTGCCGGTATCAGTCTCTCTCAAGGATGGAACAACTGCTACTGACTTAAGTCTAATGCTACCCTCTTCCTGCAGTGCTCACCAACTCGAGCCTCACTCTAGGGCAGTGCATAAGGGTTCACTGCAGCACACTAAAACTTAACTCCCCACACACTGCTATCTAACACATATATACAAACACATGCTTGATGTAGTGCTTCGAGTATACTACACTCTCCCATGTCTGAACCAAACCCCTTCCTCTTACCTTACTGATACATCCAGGTTTTTTCTCAACTGTAACTGCAGTAAAATACTGCATATCTCACACCTTAACACACCAGTATCATAGTTCACTCCACTCCCATAATCACTGTTGTTGGTCTTACTACCCCACTGCACAGTGTGCAAAGCCTATGCCCGAGTTCCCCCTACATTCTTCACTTGAACTTCGTTTATTGATGAATCTACAAATAAGTATCCGAACATTCAGATACACCTATGGACATCTACCCATATAGGTTCAACCCTTGCTCGCCTATCCTATATTCATGCTCACAGCAATAACAACATATAACAGCAACCTAGCAGCAACTATGCAGTGCATAATTGTGTATTGCCTGCACTTTTCAGGCACCACCACACACAAATATATCATTCCCCACCAATACTAGCATTACTCCTACCTAATTACCAACACACAAATCAACTCTAACCCCATATCAAACACATTGTGTGCACTCTCCATATTACACACACTAATATGAGCAATATGACAAACACCTTGTACAAGCCTTGATACTCAATGATACATACCCAAATGAGAGTCAAAACTCATCATTCTCCATAATAAACATATATGCCTCTCAATTATATAAAATAATAATTAATATAACTAGTTACAATAGAAATTGAAGAGCATTCATACAAAATACCCAAAATGAGCCTCGTATCACACCGTATTACAAAATACTATGATACGATATACTTATGTCGAATTATGGACACATACTTAATCTCACAACCACGATCTAAGTCTAATTAGATCTAATTGGTCTTATGACACACACTCAATGTGTCAATCTCAGAATTCTTCCTAATTGGACACAAATTACCATATATATTCCATAATACAAGTCATATGGACCTAGTTCTTGATCCTATGAGTAGCCCTAAGCCAAGGGATGATTCCTAATGGTTAAATGCATGAATTAGAGTCTAAATTAAGGGGAGGATTCAGAATTTACCTATTGGGAGATGAATTTCTAATAAAATATTCAATTGACACAATTAAGGCACAATCTCCTTATCAATTCCTCTTTCTTCAAGTGTTCCTTGAAATCCAAGCTCCAACGCTTCTTATATGAAAAAATTGAGAGGGAGTGAGGGTGAATTAGGTTGAATTTGGTGGAGGAATGACTCAATTTGGGGAAGAACACAATTGAAAATCTCTAATGGAATGAACTAATGAGAGAAGAGAGAGTGAGACCCTCTATAGTGGTCGGCCCCCTCTTTCCCCCTTTTCAAGCAATGTGCAATATCCAAAATATCCCTACTAGCTAGTCACGAGGTTTAATTAGGAAGGGCTATATTAGGAAGCTTTTAATTCTTCATGAACTAATATAATCTCCTTAATTAATTAGAAAAATGGGTCTAATGGGCCTAGTCTAATATTGGGCTCAATTGTCATGACAATCTAATTTTGGTCCACTAATAAAAAGTCCAAATAAACATAGGCTAGCCCACTAATCAAATAATTAAATACCACAACATAATATAATTAATTAATATCATAATATATAATATTTAATTACTAAACAATAAATATTCTAAATAATAAAAATACCCTCATCTAGAATTGTGGTAGTGACAAAAGGCCCACAAACAAGCATATATAAGCATACATCTCCCCTTTCCCATGCCCTAGCCGCCCCCACCTACCTTGTGAATGGCCACAATAGTCCCCTCCCCTTTTTAACATCTCCTCTCCTTTCTCCTTACTTTCCTCTCCCTTTTCCACACCTTCACGCACCCCAAGGCCGACCACCAAGGCCAACCTCCACCCGAACAACCCCTAACAGCCCGCCAGGTGCAGCAGTAGTTTGCTGCTGTAAACAGCATCCAAAACCCTCCAAAATCCTATTTTCTTCATCCATTTGAATTCACCTAGTACCGCATCGAGTTTCGCGAAGTTTAGAGTTCATTTGGTACTCCAAAAGGCCCGTGTCGCGAAGAAGGTCCCCACCGTAAACACATTCGCGTAAGTTTTCTACCTTCTGTCATTTTTCTATTTTTCCATGAAAAAAACCTTGTATAAATCCAAGTGAATAATAGATGATGATTAAAAATATTTTCGTGCCTGAGAAACACATATTTCCATGTGCAAAACTATCCCAAGTTGATGTACAACCATGCCACGAGTACATTGCACCATGGCTAGTTGTAGTTTAATAATTTTTGCCATATTATATATATAATAAATTCCAAAAATTTATATATATATATATATATATATATATATATATATATATATATATATATATATATATATTCTAGAATATTAAATATTATATTTTGGTATTTAATTATGTTTTGAGGCCAATATGATGGTTGCATGCATAAACTACGTGTCGAAGTTGTTAGGAATAACTAGTTGTCGCCGTTGGGACTTTTTTCATGCAATGATGATGATTTGGTTATTTTAAATTATAAATAATTTTATAATATTAAATATATTTTATTTAGTATTATAAGATGTTAAAATAAGTGTTAGAGAGGTTACATGCATGCATAGGTAGGATTAGAAGAAAATATATAAAAGTAAGTACATATTAGATAATTCGCTTATAACACTTCAGAGCCAAATAAATAAAGGTCATCAATATAATGTTAAATATTAATTTTGTGTTTGTATATGTGTTATTGATTAGGCCTTGGATTAAGACTTGAGAGCCACTTTGGGACCCCAGGCAAGATACATTGCCAAACTTTGTTCAGTTTATTTACATGCATGCTTTTCCATTATTTTCGTTTATACCTGTCTCTTCTTATTGTCTGGTCGTATTTTATTTCCATGTTTGTTCCTTGCCACGTGTTTTTGTCATTAGTTGTGTTGTGTATGCTCGCATATGTCATCGCCAATGGTTGTGCCGTATAATTAGTTACTTGTATGTGGTTCGACTTGATATTTAGCTTTTAGATGATCTTTATTAGGAGTCGTCTATTGACCACTCTCGATCGCTAGGCATGCACCGTGATGCGATAGAGACCCTCTATAGATTGTTAGGCACATACCATGATGCTCTCTATAGGACCACTAGGCACGCACGGTGACGTGATTACGATTTTCTATTTAGCCACACCTAGTAGCACTATTTCTTTTCATGTGTCACCATTTGTTTCTTTATTTCTTGATTATGTCAATTGCATGTTTATTTACTTTTACTTATTGGCATGATCCTTTTGTATCTTGTTACGTCTCACTGGGGACCTGGATTTATTCTCCAGATTTGGCAAACGAGGAGTACCCGCAGATTTACTGACCGACACCTGATAGTGGTACATCAGAACTTGCAATTACTTAGTTATTTCTTAACATGGACTTAGTTTTATTTTCTTATTTTTTATTTTATGTCTACTAGTAGTTGATTTGTCTCCACTGGACGTCTTTTAAATTCTTGATGAACTTGAATCTTCCGTATTTATATTCATCATTATCTATTTGATTTAGTTGATATTTATTTGTCGTGGATGAGTTATAGATTGCCTGTGGAGATTTAGTTTATACCTTGACTTGTGATATTTATATACCACGTATGAGCTCTAGTTTATATACAGCTTAAGTATGTATTCTTAGGTTCCATACATTTGAGTAGCCTACGTATACATACTGCTGGCATAGTTGTGGATCCTAGTCCTACGTATTTTGGGGACTGAGACATGACAAACATGAATTTATCAATCGATACGCAGATCTAATACTTGCTCTAATACCAATTGATGGAAATAGGGATCCCCAGGACCGCAGATTGATGTGCATATTGATCGATAAAATATTAACAGGTTTAAGACGTGATATAACTCTTCAATGGCGGAAAGTATGGTTCACGAATTGTACCTGAAGTGATGAGAAATAGACGATTTTCAGAAACCTCGATCAGTCAGCAACTTTAAAATCTTCTGCCATATTCCTTCCTCGGATTAGACTTCGTATGGGTGATAATTTTCCAACCTTTTCTTCTCCTTGGCTGACCATTTTTTTCTCCATACATGAAAATAAATTTTGAGAAAGCTGCTCACTTAGATGCCTATGACGGCTAGAG
This sequence comes from Iris macrosiphon, assembly GCA_036927795.1. Classification (NCBI taxonomy): domain Eukaryota; kingdom Viridiplantae; phylum Streptophyta; class Magnoliopsida; order Asparagales; family Iridaceae; genus Iris; species Iris macrosiphon. The sequence continues at coordinate 66,191,399 of JAYESA010000004.1, read as the reverse complement.
AATAAAAGATATATATAGGCTACGACATTGACCATGAGAAAAAATTAGAATTATGTCTCCTAACGGATTTATGTATCCCATGTTCAGCCTGAACACACAATCCTGGCCCGCTAATAATAGCTTGGTCCACTAAAGAGCTATTGTTGCACTTCCTTCCTAATCCCAAATTATGTTTATGGGCTCCTTCTTATTATATGTCTGTTTGTCGCCCCATGTTAAGATATCGAATGTTCGTTGATCAAATTAAGTTACTAACAACTATATTGATCTACATCTTTTATCCTTAAATAGTACCACTCAACTTTATTTGTCATATCAGATATAATCCACCTACAGAGTTTACATGAAAATCCTTATGAGCTCCTTAAGAGGACATTATCAACCCGATGTATCGGGATATGAATTTCTTTTATAATCAACAGCCTATCATACACACAATGACATTACCCAATTTATATAGGTTATTGACCCATAATGAATCTCACTCTTTCATTAGTCAAAGTAATGCACACTGCATATACATGTCTATTATTATATCCGGATTAAGGGCACAAGCATCCATAATAACAGAGGTGTTTGTTCTCTTATGTAGTCAGCACAAAGAGAACAATCTCAAGTGGTCATGTTCAATATACACAAAGTGTACTAGTTTAAACCTATAATCCAGATAGACTAATATCATATTACACTACAACATTACCAATGGTTTGTCCAAATTCATTTAGGTTGTGAACTATTTATATATTCCATAAGGAACTGATAATATGTTCTGTGTGACCCTACACACCATATTATCTACAATATAGAATATCAGACACTTGCATTAACATTATAATTAACATTATAACAATTACAATATGCAAATATTTGACTATTTGATTCTCATTCAAAATAAGAAAATATAGTTAATAAAAAGTGAATCTTTTAGTATATAACCCTAACAAACACAATGTCTGTTATTTTTTTCAATAAATGAAGGACTGATGTAAGACATCGAGCAGAAGGAATAACCAAATTACTTTGATTCCTACCTAATGGAAAGTTTCCTATTTAAATGGCGAGTCAATATTTAATAGGACTTCTATTTGGTTATTATATTTTTAGTAGGACCCATATCTAGTGATTCTATTTTTTAATTAGGACTCCTATGTATTTGGCGACTCATTTAATTAGAATTTTTTTTTTTTTTTAGATTTTGCCCACCTCTATAAATAAGAGCTCAACAATTTTGTAAGATAATAATCTAATTATTATTTTCAATAAGATTTAACTTAGAACTCTTAAACTCATGTTTTCTTTCTCCAAATTAATTCTTCTTCTTATTTTTACCCAATTTCTTTTTCTTTTATTGCTAACATCAAGGATCTCTCCATCATTTTTATTTTACACATCAAAACTACTGAACATAATTTTGATCTATATTTATCATAAGTAAGATTAGCTTGTGTTTTTTGAAAAGAAGGATTAGATAATTGAGCCGAGCAATTTAAGGGCCCATTGCAGCAATCGCAAAGCCACAAATAAAGGGTGGTCAAGGATAGGACAGGTGGAGGAGAAAGCAACACGACAGTGAGAGAGAAACAAGCCCTTGGGACACGGGTTAGCTATTAGATATTTTTATGTTTAAATTTTCCTTCTTTTAGAGAAAAAAAAAATAAAAACTAGACAATCAAGTATTTGTTAGACATTCATGTATATATAATCATAAACTTTGCTAGAATGTGAACAACAAATGGTTAGGTGATAGTGTTTACTTGGTAAGCACTAAAGCCAAATTAGACCTTTCTGAAATTTACCGAAAAGGTTACAGAGATAAATTTGTATGACACCTCGTAACATTTAGGATTGAGAGTCAAAGGAGTTACGTAATGAGAAACAAAAATTCTGCTTAGTTTCAGGGTAAAAGTTTGGAAGGAGCAGTCAAAAAAGGTTAGTGAAGATTTGTTTAGCCTTCTCTTGTCCATTTTTAAAATCTAAATCAAAAGATTAACGAAAACAAATCAAATTTTTTGTTTTAAAAAAACATAAATATCTATTCTTTTGTCCTATAAAATATTATGATTTTTTATTTTGCTTTCTCAAACTGCTGCTCGTCTCGTTTCTTCTCGCTTTCTCATATTTTATTACTCGCCATTGATAAGAAAAATCGTCTATGATGCATATGAACTTGGGTTACATCTAAAACATTAAAGTTTTAAAAGATTTTGGTGGTTGGATTGTTATTTTTTGGGACATATATTTTCTTTATTAATTTTTATTCTAAAATTGTTATGTTACTTAATTTTATTGTGTTTGATGTTTAGCTAATTTTTTTTTTATATATATAGACATCAGATTTGTAGCTATTATTTTTTTATAAAGATATTTTAACAAATTTTAGTTATAAATCTAATCAAATTAATCTAATTTTATGTCATATATAATAAATAAATTTTAATAAATATTATATTTTTATTAATCTTCTACCAACTTAAAATCTTCAATCCAAACAACACATCTCACTTAACTCTCTTAAATCAAACAAAGTTAAATGTTACCCTCACCCACTTAACTTACCTTGACGTTACGGTTTAATTTTTATTCTCCACAATCCAAACAGACCCTTTGGTATAAAACAATAACATACTACCATTAAATACTTGAAACTAGGTCTCCAAAAGATGTTTATGAACCATAAAATCATTTTTTTTTTTGAAATTTTTACATAGCGTTCGGAGTTCGACGTAACATTCGAAACTTTTAAGTACATTATATTACATATTTTTTTGACCCACTGTCTTACAACTCTCATTATTTTTAAATAAAAATAATAATATATCCCTTTAACTCGATCCATTGACTTTCTACAATCAAACCGGAGTCTTATACCTCTTTCACAAGCAAACAATCAAATAGGACAGAGAGTGGAATTCTTCTTTTAAGGAACAGGGTATCATATAAACGTAGAAATATAATAACAATTTTTTTTTATTACATGGAAAATAAAAAATATAATTAATCACATAGAAAGCTAAGCTAACTCTTATGATGTCTCCATCAAGTAAGAGAACATAGATGAGACACAAGTTAGCCAATCGGTTTGCTACTTGGTTACTTCTAGATAACAATGCTCTATTCTAACTTGTTAGATTCTAACTTATAATTTAACTAACATTAAATAATATTTTCAGTAATCACATTTAAGTGGATAACTGTCAGTATTTACAAAATATTTTTACTGCAAAAAAAATTATTGAAAAAATAATAATTTGTTATAAATAACATCACGAAAAATCGAATTTGATCAACCAAAAAAATGTCTCATATCTTAACCAGAAGAGCTAGAAGAGGAATTCGTTATACTTATAAAATATTATTTAGTTAAATAATTAGTTAAATTTTATTTAATTTTAATTATGTGAAAATATACATACAACTGAGATGACTAGTTTTTCAGAATATTTTATAAAAGTTAAAAATATATCTATAATATATTATAATTAAAATATATTTAAATATTTAAACTATTCGATAATAATATTAACTATTATTAATAGTTGCGGTAAGTACGAGAAGAGAATCCATTATCCTACCGAAAAATAATCCTCTTAAATGTTCTCTTCTGCTCAGCAGCAGAAGGGATCAAATGCAATCGAACAAAGTTCCCTGATCGCCACGTGGAGACCGGTGAAGGAAAGTGATACTTGGGAGACGAAATGGGTCTAGAAAGCGAGACAGACAGGCACATGGGAGTTAAAGCCGGCATTTATTATAGCTGGCCGGCTCTAGGTATCTTACCTGCAGTTTTGTTTACCCACTAAAAAATGACTGTTGATAAGGACACTGTAAAAATTATTCGAAATTGTCCAAATATTTATTTTTAATGATTACACGTTTGTTATTTTTAAAATTTATTCGAGACTGTCTATTTTTTTTTTTATATATAATTAGGATAGTCAAAATTTTGATAGTCCTATCAATTGTTAGGACTGTCAAAATTTTAAAAGTCCTAAAAATATAATTTTTAGAACTGTTAAAATTTTGACATTCCTTCCAATTCATTCCAATTGGTAGGACTGTAAAAAATTTGACAGTCCTAAAATATATGTTGGATTTTTAGGACTGTCAAAATTTTGACAGTCCTAAAAATATATGTTGGATTTTTAGGACTGTCAAAATTTTGACAGTCCTTCCAATTGGTAGGACTGTCAAAATTTTGACAGTCCTAAAAAATAACATATATGTCAAATTTTGACGGTCCTTCCATTTTTTCTTCTTCTTTTTTGGTTTCCTGTGTGCTGTTATTTTTCTTTGTCATTGTGCTATTATTCATGTCCTCCACGATGCTGGAGTGGAGAACCTGGTGGTAGCGACGGAGGAAGGAGGGGAGGGAGGAGCGGCGGACGCCGGTGGTGCCGAGGTAGTCGAGCACCAAAATTGGATACGAGACGGAGAAGCGGGAGGCGGAGGCGGCGACGGGAGACGGCGACGGAGGACGGAGGAGAAGGCGGAAGAGGAGGGCTCCGACAAGAAAGAGAGAAGGGAGAACTCCGATGGAGATTATGGATGTTTGAGCTAGTATGATTAAATTTTGAACTAGTATGAGTAAAATTTATTCATTAATGGACTAGCCCCAATCCTGAACTAGTACTAAGTAAACTATGTAGTGCCCTCATCAACAGCCTAAAAAAAAATGGATGGGATATGCTGTTCTCAACCCAGTCGTTCTCCTGTAAAAAATGTGTTTCACTGATTTTATACAAAAAAAAAATTAAACCCACAAAAAAATGGAACATATATTTGTATAGGAGGAGGGATTGGATTGGGGCAACACATTTTGGAACAACTGATGCTCAGATATTTACAAATTAAACAAAATGAAGTGTTATTTTCATCCAAACACTTTGACCTAGCTAGCTCATTGAGCCCCAATTGTAAGTCTCAACTTCTTTAAACTCCAGCAAAATAACTTAGCAATCCCATGCATAATAATAATAATAATAACTAGAACATAAACATATATTTATATTTGCATCAAGAAAACAAACAAAGAAGGATATCAGAAACACATCTAATACTAGTAGTACTACTACTGCTACCAGGAGCAGTCCCCGCTGCAGATGATGGGACGGTACGGCTGCGCGACGAGGCGCTGGAACCGCCTGCGGATGCACCAGGCGCGCAGGCGGCACCAGAGCCTCCTGGGCAGCCTCTTGGCGGAGCGGAGGCGGGCGCAGATGATCCTCCTGACGCGCACGGCGTAGCAGCGGAACCTCTGTGTCCGGCTCTTCTTGCGGGAGAAGTGGTAGCTCCGTAGGAACAGCTGCCTCTTCCCCATGTGCTGCTCGTCCCACTCCAACCAAGAAGTCGTCCGGACTGCACTCATATTCGATTCCATTTCAATCTCGAAGAAAACTCCTCCGACGATATGTATGTATATATAAAAATGATGGTGACGAGAGTGAAAATAAGGATGGACAGCTAGGGAACAGTTTGAATTCTCTCCCCTCCTCTTTCGAAAGGGGAGGAAAAAGCAGGAGAGCCGCCCCTCAACTTTATTTGGTTCAGAGAGAGACAGAAAATGTGTTTATCATTGTGTTGTTACTAATTGTATTTGTGCTGACCGGTGAAAATGGACCGATGGATGGGATTTGAACAAACGAGTGCATGGATTTCGTGTGACCAGATGGGCCCACATTCTTTTCTTTTTGACTGCTTTTTTGTGGAATTACTCAAATAGATAAGAGACACGATGGTTCTGTGAAAGGAATGGGGGCAGTTACAGGCAATTTTACTATTCCCGCGTGAGTTGCTCAAATTTTAGGAAGGTACAGTTATGGCGGATCATCTTCCCATTTATTAGTTGGTAGGATTATTATTTGGATTCGGTTTCTTTATTATAATTATATTTTGATTTTGTTCAACGAATTCTGGGAATGTTACCAAATAAAATAGGGGGAACATTTACTACTATATAGTGGGTAATTGGAATAAGGAGGAGGTGAAATGAAGGACAATTTTCTCATTCTATAGCATTTTCTCATTCTATAGCATGTCGGGTAATTTGGTTCCTCACAAGCAGCTTTTGACCCTTGCCCTATTTTCACAAGAATGAAGAAAAGGATATTTATAAAAATGAAAAACGGTTGACGCCAAACAAATATTTGTTTGTTGTTTCGGCCAACCAACAAAATCTCAATTTCAAATAAAAACTATACTAATCATGTATTTAAAGAAGAAGAATGTTATTAGTACTTCCAAAATGTCTCTCTAAACCATTTCTGATAGCTAGCGTGATGGTTAATGTGGCAGATGACAAGACAAAATTTAAAATTAAAATTAAAATTAAAATTAAAATTAAAATTAAAATTAATGTTAATATTAAAATTAATATTAATATTAATATTAATATTAATATTAATATTAATATTAAGATTAATTTTTTGGGTTAAAATTTGTCATGTCAGCTGCCAAGTTAGATTTCATAATATTATTTAACATGTCACGTCAGCTACCACATAAGAAAGAATGGTCTGGAGGTACCAATAACATTACTCTTTAAAGTAGTGAGGAATAGTTTGGTTATTATTTGAAATGGATCATTTGTCATTTTTATTTACATTTTGGCCAAAACTGTGAGCCCATTTGGTCATGATCAACCTGATTTCAATAATTAACTAAACTACGGTACGATACACTGCAACATGGTTTTCAACTTAAGACTACTATTACGTCACTGTGACAATGTCAAAGCTACTACTTCACAAGAAGATTGCTACCATCGCGTCTAGTTATTTTACAATTTTGTTATATATTTTTACACTTTATTTTGAGTCTAGGACATATATAAATCGGATCGCATTTTGGCAACTAGATGCAACCCGACTTATAAATCCGATCGCATTTTGGCAACTAGATGCAACCCTAATCCAAATTGTCCATACAAAATGAGCCTACCTAAACCAAATCAAAGTCAATAATTCGAGTCAAACTCATACCCTAGTCCAAACCAAGTCAAAACAAGCCTGAAACCAACCAAAATTATTTTGGAATAAGGATGACCAAACTCGGACCGAGTTCTGCCCGAACTCTGACCGAACTCGTTCAACCTAAACTAGAAACACTAGTCAGCCTCCTCTTCCGAATTAACAGGCTCACAACGTTCAAATTTATGAACGTTTGAGGATCGAACTCTGCCAGAACTCAGTATCATAAAATCCTATAAATAGAGATAATTTTCCACTATTTCAACTCACTCATTCATTCATTCATTCATACTCTTTCATATTATATATTCCTGAGCTATAAACATTCATATTACCAAGACAACTCCCCAGCTTTCTAGTGCCAAATGCGATCTCGGTTAGAAGTCTGTTTCGAGTTATAACAAACTTGAAAATTCAAGTTTGCTTTTGCAAGTCTGAAGTCGGCGAGTCATTGGGATCAAATCTCGTGTTGTTAGAAGTCGGCGTGGCCTTCGGATCAAAGCACGTGGTGTATTCGCTATTTGTGTCAATAGTGAATTTAACTCCGAACAAGGGTTATCGGGACTGGACTAGTCCTCCATAAGGAAAACCAGTATAAATCTTGGTGTTTGTGTTTGCTCTTTTAAACTTTATTTACATTCCACATACTTTCTATATTGATACTATTTCTTAGTTGGTGCCTTGCTTTAAACTTTATTGGGTTATTATTTTCCACTACACTCTATTCACCCCCCTCTAGAGTTGCCATATCGATCCCCCAATTCCTATCAGAGCAGTGTTCTCATTATATATTGGCTTAACATCCTAGAGTATTGTTACCCTCACTTTTTCAACTAAGGGTAGTTTGGTAATTTGACATGGGTATTTGTATTTTTAGGATTATAATATTAAATATTGTGCATGTTGTAAATATTATTTATTGTTAGATGTTGGATTTATTTTTGGACTTGTGTAGTGGACCTAACTACTTTAGTTTAGATCCATGGACCAACATTTAAGTCTAGTTAAGATTGAGTCCAATAGTAAGCCCATTCATTAGGAGGATGAATTAATTAGTGAAACCAATTAGACTAGAACCTTCCCTCTTTAATTATTTTTTTTATGACAAGCCCCAAGGGGTATTTTGGACTTTTTATAGTAGCTTGGAGGAGGGGTAAGGAGCCAGCCACCATAGGGAGGAGAGAGACTCTCCCTCTTCTCATTTGTCATTCCAAATCTAGATCTAGAATTTTTTCCTCTTCCAAATTCTTCATTCCCACACCAATTCCTACTCATTTTTCTTTCCAATTCCTTTCTTATTGTTTATTGGAGGCTAGTAGAACAAGGATCTATAAGGAGGAAGCAAGGATCTACAAGAAGGAAGCAAGGATCTACAAGGAGGAGCAAGGATCTACAAGTTTGAGGCTACTTTCACTCAATTTGAGAATTTTATTGGAAATTCATCTCCCAATAGGTACAATTCAGTTTTCTCTCTCTAATTAGATTCTAAATATATAATTTAATCATTAGGAACCACCCCCACATGCTAAGGCTACCCATAAGAAATGGAATTAGGTTCATAGGAGGCCTATGGAGAAAGTTATGTGGTATTTTATGTCAATTTTGGGAGAATTCCAAGATTAGCACATCTTGTGTTTGTCAATTGGTCAATTAGACCAAATTGACATGTGTTTGATTGTGTGTGACTAGTATCGTATCCATAATTGGATACGTGTAGGCCGTATCCCGATAATTTGGCGATACGGGTTAATTTGGGGGTTTTACTCCAAAACGGGGGTTTGAGCATGTCATATTTTGACACAGACATGTAGTTGAGTAATTAGTTTTTCGTATTGTTCATAATTATGATTTTAGACTTGCTCGTATCCTTCGAAATATGTTTGATTGTGTGGTGGAGCCGTATCATAGAATGAGTGTGATACGGGTGCGGTGCACTCCACGTGTTTGTTTTATTGCATTTCAATATACTTGTTTATAGCTATTAGAGTATTATAATTGTATGGTTATGTATATATATATATATATATATATATATATATATATATATATATATATATATATATATATATATTTATTTATTTATTTATTTATTTATATATATATATGTATATATGTATATATGTATATATAACTATGTGTATATGTGTAGTGATATGTGTATATGCGTATATATATATATATATCAATAGTATTATATAGATATGTATATATAGCTATATGTATATGTATGGTGATTGTAGTTATATATATATATATATATTTATTTATTTATTTATTTATTTATTTATATGTATGTGTGTGTGTGTGTGTGTGTGTGTGTGTGTGTGTGTGTGTGTGTGTGTGTGTGTGTGTGTGCATAGAGTGTGAGTGAGTGAGTGTGAGTGAGTGTTGTGTCATGGGAGGGGATCGGGATAGTGGGTTCAGCATGTATGCACACAGCAAGCAGTGTGTAGCCTATATCCTCAGTAGCATTCAGCAAACTGCATTCAGCAAAGAGCAGTAGCAGCCATTCACAGTATCCCCAACAACAAGCAAACTGAAGGCAGTGTCCAGCCTCGAGCACAAGCAGCAGATAGCTGCACTGAGCTGCATGAGCAACAGCAAGCAGTGCAATCAACAGAGGGGCAGCAACAGCAAATCGAGCAACACTGCAGGAAGCATACAACAAGTAGCAATTTAAGCATGCAGCAAACAGAGGGCAACAACAAGCATAGGCAATGAGCAATAGCAGCTTCAACAGCAAGCACAACAAGGTATGAGGACAGTTAGTTAAGGTATGGTTAGCTAGTAGTTTATTAGTGGTTTAGTTAGTAGATATAGCTGTTAATAGTTAGTAGTTAATTACTTTCTTAAGTAGTTATGTATGTAGATACATTGTTAGTCAAATAGTTAGATATATATACATACTTGATTAGATTAGTAGCTATATGTATATATGTATATATGTAGGTATTGTATATAAGTAATTGATAGTATTGTAGTATTGATATGTATTGTATGTTAGAATAGTTAATGTATTGTTAGTGAGCTATATATATTAGGATTTGAATTACCTTGTGATACCAAGGTAATGTCAAGGTATTGGTCGATACTCAAGATATTCGGTTTGAGTATTGAGATGGGTGTGTAGGTAGTGAGATACGCATTCGTTCAAAGTCAATGTATCCTCTTTGCATTAGTTAGCTAAGATTACTATACATATTGTCTTGTATATATATATAATTAATATTTTTATATCAAAAACTTGCGTATCCTATGATACGGTGTTTTGTGTGTATCCTAGTATCTTAGTTTAACTAGTGTGGCATAGTTACATAGTGTATGGACTTAATATCCTAGAATTTGACTCATACAACATAAAAATAGCTAGTTTGACCAAGTTTGACTAGTTTGACCTATAGTTGACCTAGTTTGACTATTTTGACTTAGAAATGGCTTTATGACATAGAATTAATATATTTTAACTTATCTTTATTCCAGAACCTTGTATTGATGTAATATACCATATATAGGTCTGTGTGACACCAGCTTGGGCATCGAGAGACATACCTTGCTCAGGACCTCAGGCGAGTACATTTTTCTGTTAGTTTTTATTTAATAATAGTGTATATATCTCATGTTCTAGAACTGTATACTTTATTTTGATACAGTGGTTTCACGGACTGGTACTACATAGATCCTGTCAGAAGATGTTATCCCCTACCATGTTCGACGGGTACTCCTTTACATGTATTTTATTGTGTGAATTGGGTATTGATTATTTATATTTTGTGTTCACACACTGCTCGTGTTCAGTGTGCTTATTCGTGTACACACACTGCTCGTGTTCAGTGTGTCCATATTCGTGTTCGTAACGTGTCGTGATTGGATCCATTGGTATTAGTTGGGGATGGGAGAGCATGAGTTGATTATGTGATCAAAGCCCCAGTGTATTCGTGTACATATCGATTACAAACCACACTTATAATCGAGTTACCTTATTGTATTCGTGTTCAACCTAAACCGATCATATAATGAACTTGTATTCTGAGATACATTAGTTAGATTTCAGTTATTCCTTTATATTGTAGATATTCATATTGCTTGTTCTTCATTTCAGTACATTACTTGTTCACTCTAGTTTATTTTATTCTGTTGTTTAGTTATCTTGTATTATTTTCTATTATCTGTTTTATATGCTCGATTATGTATTTGAAACTACTTTCAGAGGTATGTACTTTGCTCCAATCTTGACTGGATATATTTTTTCATATGATTGGCTCATAGATCAGTGTCCTACATTCTACGGGCCGCAGGATGGTGTACCTTTAGAGGATACTCATGTAGACCAGGAGGACTTAGTTCCAGAGCCTGAGGAGGTTTAGTTTATTTTGATGGACTTGTATTAAACTTTATTGAGATTCCAGGCATGTATATTATTTTCCACTTGTGGATTGTATCATGATTCTTTCCTTGTTATTCCATTTGTGCTTTATCTTTCTTAGTTTGTATTATGATTGAGTTTAGTTATATTTGTGAGATACCATATTGTTTCTCCGTTTGGAGTTGAGATGATTGACAAGTACCTTATATATATTGTTCAGATGTTAGTTAGTTAGTTAGAGTTGACCCAGACAGCGTTCTACCGCCGATGCTGCGGCGTAGGCTAGGCGTACCTACGTACTCGTGCCCGAATATCCGGGTGCGGATCATGACACAATTTTAGTGGTAGCCCATGCAGGTCTAGATTCACAATTAGAGCGATATCGTAGTAGTGCTCGCCTAGGGTACTACTACGAGCCTGCTTTATGATATATGATTTAGGCTGAGAGGATACTCAATCGCAACTAGGAAATACTTCCAAATATCAGTTTTTCTATCCTTATATATTGAATGCTGCTTTCCTTTGAATAAAATATTTCCTTCATTCACGATATCGTATCTTACTCAATATTAATTCCTTTGTTCCATCTATCTTCAGGATGCCGCCAAAGACGCGTTCCCAACGCTCAGGTGTCATGTCAGCACGGTCAGTCACTTCATCGCCTATGAGGGCAGCACCATCAGACATTGTTCCAACACCTATATTCCAGAGGTCGGCTTCACCGATCCAGGTGGGCATTTCTGCAGCAGCTTTCGAATGTGTAAGCCCCCTGATTTTCTAAAATTTTATAAATACAATTTTCCGCATTTTCTGTAATTTTTGGGAATTAAAAACTAAGGTGATGGTGATTAAAAGAATTTTTAGATGATGTTAATCAATATTAAAATATTATGAAAATAATATTTTATGGCGTAAAATAGAAAATCGGACATAGGATAATTTTCTGCAAATTTATTGGACTCCGGAATCATTTTTTAAAGCCCTAAAAAAAATGTACATATAGACCGAATTAAACCCGTGCCAAATATCCAACACCCCCAAGTAAGCCCAAGGCCCATACCAAGGAGAGCATGGACCAAAGTCAACATTACCTAGGTCAAACCCAAAAGTCCTTATATGTATAAATACAACCTTTCTTCCCCTTTTTCCTTTTTATAAAACCACAGAACCTAAAACTAAACCACCCTAGCCGACCTCTTCTCCTCTTCCTGTTCTTCGTCTTCTTTCTCCACTTCTCGGCGCCAGAGCCGGAACGGCTCGCCGGAGCCCGACGAGCTACCTACCCTTCCCAAAGCCTATACCTCCTTCCTCGACTATCATCCCGACCGGATCCCTGAGCCACCCAGCCATCTACAGCCCCGCCGCCTGCCTGTGCTGTGATCCCCCGACCAACCCGGCTGTCCAGCACAGTTCTTCGCCCAGATCCTCTGCCTCGTCCCCATATTCGAACGCCCTGCCGCCGTCATACGCCGCTTGCCTCATTCCCGTGGCCGACGCTCCTCCTTTTGCTCCAGTTCAGATCGTCGATCCTCCCTGAACCCCAAGCTTCCGCCGGTAGCCGACCATAGCCGATCTAGGTGGTCGAACCCGACGTTTCTCCAGATCCGCCTCTCGACCGCATCCGTCCTCGACCCAGCTTTCCGACCGGTCGCTCCTCAGCCCTGAACCGCAACCCGATCCTCCGCCTGACTTCCCGCAGCCCCGTTCCGCGTGGGCGACGTCTAGCCGTCCCTTAGACTCGTCAATCGCACACCTTGCCTGTGACCAGGCGAATCCATCACGCGACCCTCCATCCTCGAAGCCAACAACTTGTCGAGCTGCGCGGTACGTCGCCACTCGTCGAGTCTCGAATGCTGATGTCATTTCTGTCGACCCAAGACCTACCAAGACTGGAAGTCGCCACCATTCTTATCGTCGTAAGACGATAATCCATCTCCATGCGCACGTGATTGAACGGGTCCAGAGCAGTGCTCCGCAGGTTGACTCTGCTATTTTGGAAAGTCGAGAGAGCAGTTTCATGTTCCCGCGGCTTATTATCCAAAAGAAAAAGAAATAGAAATAATGGAGAAGGGAAGCAACCAGCAAAATAAAAATAAAGAAAGAGATGAAGTATTATCTGGTGGTTTTGGATGAAACAAACAAATAGAGACGTCCTCCCCTGTCCTTCAAAAGTGAAAAGCAAACAAAGGACACAACTGAGAAAATAATAATATATAGGCTAGTTGGACATTGATATTGGACTTCGACCATCATGCTTCAACACGGCCCTGGACCAAAGGATGCCAGCACATAGTCATCACCAGCAGCATCCCCGTGACCCGGACACGGCAGATTCGAACCAGGACACGAAACAGTCATCCGGACACGAGAAATTCAGCGTTCACGGAGCCCTGTTCAGGTACCGATTTCTCTCAACTCGCAACTCCGTTTTAGTTTCTGTCAGTTGCTACGAGTAGACTGTATAACCCTCTCGGTGCCTGTGCAACTCGCTCGGTGCATCACGTCCTGTGGTGATCGCACACCGCGATCCAAAAACAGGAAAAATAATGCCATATTTCATCCCGGAATTGAGTACGCCCCGCCAACCGGGACGACTTGGTCGAACGCGGTCTTTACCGAATCGTGCGTGACGTTGATACGGACGTATGGGATTTCGCAGAAGTCGATTCGGATGTGCGTGCACACCGGAATCAACGCGTATCCGCCGACAACGCCTCGTATCCGTCGATTCTGAATCACACTGTAATTTTGTGTACACGCGTCGGATCGAGACGAAACTTGCGCCATCGGACTCATAACACTACGCTGGTCCTGTGACCCAAGTTTGGTCCAATTCTGAGAACGTTGACAAAATCGCGTATCGTGGGCCCTATATGCTCCACTTGACGAGCGATTTTGTGATCGGCTCATCAGAATCAATTCTGGAAGTTCCGTTGGGTTCGTATCATCGTTCCTGACTTGTAGACACTGAGTTTGAGGGATTTGGAGACCTTTGACCCTGACGCATTTTTCGGTGCAAAGTGGCCCACATGTGGACCCCGCTTGGCCCGGAAATGTCATTTTTGCCCCTGTGTCCAAATTGAACGTAAGGACAGGCATTTCTAGCTATTTCATATCTTCTAAGACTGTTGGTGATGTTTATTACAGCTTTTGGAGGAGTACCCACCGGACCCACTGATCCAGGGACAGTTGTTGGTATTCCAACCCCAGGCAAGTGTACCTTACCAAACTCTGCAGTATTGTTACATATTTTTCCTTGCTTCACTATATTGCTGTACATGCTTAACCTAGGACCGTGTGACGTACTTAGCGTCCGATTATTAGTCGGATGCCGACACTGTACGCGATGTTGGGTACGGTCATCTAGAGATGGACATTCGTGACACTATATATTCTCGTACTTGTCTTATCAAGTACACTACGACCCAGGACACTTGACACCATTCATGAGACATGATCTTCCCGAGATATTCGTGGTGATTCTGTATAGGATACAGGACTGGACATGGACATTATAATCTTAGACCCTATTATGACTTGCTGCATTAGTTTTGATCTTGCGTGTCATGGACATGAGACGTGTGATTTCATTGGGTGGGGAGAGACACACAGGCTACAGGCCTGTTTATTTATATATCTTCTACTAATGTGAGGTCGTAGACTCTCGGAGCAGAGCTAGACACATTACCGGTTATTACCGCTACCGGCTCCCCGACACAGAGCTTGTAGTGGCTCAGCCTGAGACTAGTGATGCTCTCACTTGCATTGCACTTAGATGGTTACATATTTACCCTATTGCTTTATTTATTTATCATTGCTGCACTGCTTATTTATTTATTGGCATGAGCTTTCTTGTACCTTGCTATGTCCCCTGAGGACCTGGATCCGGATTTTTTCTCCAGATTTTGCAGACGAGGTTTATCCCAAGATATACGGGACCGGAGCAGGAGCTGGACCGACACCCGAGGACAAGGTGTTAGCTGAAGACTTTGCCTGAGCATCCATGTTCCATGCTCAGTCTTTATTTATTATTTTAGTCTTTTATTTCTGGTCTGTTGAACCATTGTACTAGATATTTATCGGGTTGTTCCCCGAAGTACTTTGTTGAGACTAGCTGATGATTTACATTCCTTATTTATTCTGTGGATCATATTTTATATCTTGTGTGGATGAGATTAGTTATGCCATGTTGTCGTAGACTTGATTTTACAGCTTAAGTATGCCCTGATGGATCCATTAAATTGGATTTGTCCATCGGTGCGTACTGCTAGCCATTGTCACGTGTCTAGTCCCTCGGTATTTTGGGACTGGGGCGTGACATAGTTTTTGTGGTGGCCCATGCAGGTCTACGACTAAATTATTCGGTTTCAACTTAGGGACCGAGCAAGCCTGCAAATAGGATTAGAGTATAGGATCTCATCCACACTGACTATGACTCATCCTCCCTCCAATCTATTCCATTCGGATAAATTGCATCCTGCTTGATTCATGTGCTTCCCTATTAGTTTCTTGAGTATAACTTCTCTTAGAATATATAAGTTCATGTTGTTAGATGATAAGTAGGGTAACCCTCCTATTAAGAGTACAGCTAGGACATTGACACACCCCTAAGTAGAATGCTTAATGAACTCTAGCGTCCCTCACCTATAGAATAATTTACCATTATTTCTTGTTATAGTCATGAATGACCAAAGAGTAGTATAGACACTGCTAAGAGCTAGTTAGAGATTTGACCCTAGTGTTTGACCCCAGTCTTGAGGAACCAATAGAAATCCGAGATCGAATGTTAGGACTGAACCTAATATGCATAGAGAGATAGTGTTAGGATATAGGTTCTTGTCGTGATATTAGCAGACAGTACCTCAGGAAGCCCAGAGCAACGAGTATGACATTCCCCATGAGATCATACCTCAAACACGGAGAATTGCTCGCCACCTTCCCCTTAGGAAACCATAATATTATCAAGAGCCCCATATTTTAATTTTATATGTTGTTCATCTGCGACCTTAACATTCGCTAATGCGCAACGACTAAATTATGTTCTTCTTTCCTCCATCTTTCAATTGTGCCATCTAACACTTTTGATAGTAGGCCCAGTAATTTTATTCCCTGTTAAGGACCCATAGTTTGCTAGGATTATAGCTGTAGTCGTGAATTGAAAATTTTGTGCTTGGTAGTTAGAGTTCGATAAGCTTGAGTTAATCTTGTAGATTGTGACCCGATGATTATCCCTTAGTGATAAATCACGTAATTAGTACCCCCACCTCGATACAAGTTAGATCCCTTTCCCCTTAACAGCCAGTAACTCTTCTATCCTCACTATCGACACTTATTCTATAAGCACTAAGACTAAGGCTTAAGACGACCATGACCTATGTAATATAGGAGGATATCCTAATGGGTACCAAGACCCCTTCTCGTAGACCTTAACAAGAGTTTCCACGGTATCCTTAAGACAATTTCAGTATTAGTTTATTATTTTAAGTTGGGTAGTATGTCTCACAATCTAGTACCACCTAGTCCTATTGACCCATTGAGGAAGTGAACTAGGATGATACAAACTTTAGACTTGCGTGAGAAGATAAAGTTTATTCCGACTGTAGAACTTAGAGGCCCATACCCCTAAATGGGTCGACTAGCGGCTTTGACGACTGTAGAGATTGTAGAGTCTTGCTTGTGGGTTATTTTATTTTGTTTTTGAACTTGAATTATTGGTACCTTCTTTCATCATGATCTAGCGCATTTATATTTATAGACTACTTTGACTCATGCTACTATATTATAGCCTAGTTTTGCAAGCTTATTCCTTTATCGAGCTTGTTCATAACACATGTATTAGTGGATGCATACACTAATACGTTTCAGAATCAGTGTATTAAGGTCTAGCTAACCTTGGTGCGCTTGGTTCGCTCTTCGCATGATTACTTTACGTGGATTGAGATATATAGTTGACTAGTATACCTACCTCTAGACATATCAGAGCATATCGGATTAGGCACATAATTGTTCCAATATGAACAGGTGAATAGAAATTTACCAATAGGATTTCAATCCATAAACTGCCCTGACAACTCTCCTATTTTTGAATTCTTTAATCTCCTTGAACCTCGTATTTGTATTATATTACCATTCCCTTGAACTCTTTATTATTGGTCTCCGCCTTCTCTTATTTCGGAAAGACGAAACCTCGTGCTTGGTATGAATTGATACACAGAGAATACTAGATATACCCCGTAGGTCGATCACATACTTGAGGATTATCCTTTCGTAATTAAGGATATATCATATATGATATAATCGGCATTGAAGTTTGAGGACGACATTATTTTAAGTTGGCTTGATTGTGAAACCCCCTCACCTAAGAATTAGACCTACTTGGCTTAGATAGTGAGACTGAGGCTAGCTCGAATCCACTTAGAAATAGAACACGGTATTTCTACCTAGTTTTACAACATGGTATCACTTAGCGCACCTTACCATTGCTTCGATAATTGGAGCACTACCCTAGTCACTGTCCTCCTACAAATTTCACATCCTTGTCCTAGACGTGACCATCATCCAAATTTCCATCCTTGTGCAACGTTTCAATGGTTGGGCACTCTTTATGCAAAAGAGCATTTAAGTGTCCACATTATTGACATGACATATGAAGAAACCTATTTTTCGCTCATATGGATTTTCCCCATGATTTTCGGAATGTGCAACGTGCAATATCGCCCACTCCGTTAAACCTAGCCTTGCATTTTAACCAATGCAAATCTTAAACCATCCTTGACTTCTACCATGGCTCAATTTTAATTTCGAGGACGAATTTTTTTTAAGTTGGGTAGATTGTAAGCCCCCTGATTTTCTAAAATTTTATAAATACAATTTTTTGCATTTTCTGTAATTTTTGGGAATTAAAAACTAAGGTGATGGTGATTAAAAGAATTTTTAGATGATGTTAATCAATATTAAAATATTATGAAAATAATATTTTATGGCGTAAAATGGAAAATCGGGCATAGGGTAATTTTCTGCAAATTTATTGGACTCCGGAATTATTTTTTAAAGCCCTAAAAAAATGTACATATAGACCGAATTAAACCCGTGCCAAATATCCAACACCCCCAAGTAAGCCCAAGGCCCATACCAAGGAGAGCATGGACCAAAGTCAACATTACCTAGGTCAAACCCAAAAGTCCTCATATGTATAAATACAACCTTTCTTCCCCTTTTTCCTTTTTATAAAACCACAGAACCTAAAACTAAACCACCCTAGCCGACCTCTTCTCCTCTTCCTGTTCTTCATCTTCTTTCTCCACTTCTCGGCGCCAGAGCCGGAACGGCTCGCCGGAGCCCGACGAACCACCTCCCCTTCCCAAAGCCTATACCTCCTTCCTCGACTATCATCCCGACCGGAACACTGAGCCACCCAGCCATCTACAGCCCCGCCGCCTGCCTGTGCTGTGATCCCCCGACCAACCTGGCTGTCCAGCACAGTTCTTCGCCCAGATCCTCTGCCTCGTCCCCGTGTTCGAACGCCCTGCCGCCGTCATACGCCGCTTGCCTCATTCCCGTGGCCGACGCTCCTCCTTTTGCGCCAGTTCAGATCGTCGATCCTCCCTGAACCCTAAGCTTCCGCCGGTAGCCGACCATGGCCGATCTAGGCGATCGAACCCGGCGTTTCTCCAGATCCGCCTCTCGACCGCATCCGTCCTCGACCCAGCTTTCCGACCGGTCGCTTCTCAGCCCTGAACCGCAACTCGATCCTCCGCCTGACTTCCCGCAGCCCCGTTCCGCGTGGGCGACGTCTAGCCGTCCCTTAGACTCGTCAATCGCATACCTTGCCTGAGACCAGGCGAATCCATCACGCGACCCTCCATCCTCGAAGCCAACAACTTGTCGAGCCGCGCGGTACGTCGCCACTCGTCGAGTCTCGAATGCTGATGTCATTTCTGTCGACCCAAGACCTACCAAGACTGGAAGTCGCCACCATTCTTATCGTCATAAGACGATAATCCATCTCCATGCACACGTGACTGAACGGGTCCAGAGCAGTGCTCCGCAGGTTGACTCTGCTATTTTGGAAAGTCGAGAGAGCAGTTTCATGTTCCCGCGGCTTATTATCCAAAAGAAGAAGAAATATAAATAATGGAGAAGGGAAGCAACCAGCAAAATAAAAATAAAGAAAGAGATGAAGTATTATCTGGTGGTTTTGGATGAAACAAACAAATAGAGACGTCCTCCCCTGTCCTTCAAAAGTGAAAAGCAAACAAAGGACACAACTGAGAAAATAATAATATATAGGCTAGTTGGACATTGATATTGGACTTCGACCATCATGCTTCAACACGGCCCTGGACCAAAGGATGCCAGCACATAGTCATCACCAGCAGCATCCCCGTGACCCGGACACGGCAGATTCGAACCAGGACACGAAACAGTCATCCGGACACGAGAAATTCAGCGTTCACGGAGCCCTGTTCAGGTACCGATTTCTCTCAACTCGCAACTCCGTTTTAGTTTCCGTCAATTGCTATGCGTAGACTGTATAACCCTCTCGGTGCCTGTGCAACTCGCTCGGTGCATCGCGTCCTGTGGTGATCGCACACCGCGATCCAAAAATAGGAAAAACAACACCATGTTTCATCCCGGAACTGAGTACGCCCCGCCAACCGGGACGACTTGGTCGCACGCGGTCTTTACCAAATCGTGCGTGACGTTGATACGGACGTGTGGGATTTCGCAGAAGTCGATTCGGATGTGCGTGCACACCGGAATCAACGCGTTTCCGCCGACAACGCCCCGTATCCGTCGATTCTGAATCATGCTATAATTTTGTGTACACGTGTCGGATCGAGACGAAACTTGCGCCATCAGACTCGTAGCACTACGCTGGTCCTGTGACCCAAGTTTGGTCTGATTCTGAGAACGTTGACAAAATTGCGTATCGTGGGCCCCACATGCTCCACTTGACGGACGATTTTGTGATCGGCTCATCAGAATCAATTCTAGAAGTTCCGTTGGGTTCGTATCATCGTTCCTGACTTGTAGACACTGAGTTTGAGGGATTTGGAGACCTTTGACCCTGACGCGCTTTTCGGTGCAAAGTGGCCCACATGTGGACCCCGCTTGGCCCGGAAATGTCATTTTTGCCCCTGTGTCCAAATTGGTCGTAAGGACAGGCATTTCTAGCTATTTGATATCTTCTAAGACTGTTGGTGATGTTTATTACAGCTTTTGGAGGAGTAACCACCGGACCCACTTATCCAGGGACAGTTGTTGGTATTCCAACCCCAGGCAAGTGTACCTTGCCAAACTCTGCAGTATTGTTACATATTTTTCCTTGCTTCACTATATTGCTGTGTATGCTTAACCTAGGACCGTGTGACTTACTTAGCGTCCGATTATTAGTCGGGTGCCGACACTGTACGCGGTGTTGGGTACGGTCATCTAGAGATGGACATTCGTGACACTATATATTCTCGTACTTGTCTTATCAAGTACACTACGACCCAGGACACTTGACACCATTCATGAGACATGATCTTCCCGAGATATTCGTGGTGCTTCTGTATAGGATACAGGACTGGATATGGACATTATAATCTTAGACCCTATTATGACTTGCTGCATTAGTTTTGATCTTGCGTGTCATAGACATGAGACGTGTGATTTCATTGGGTGGGGAGAGACACACAGGCTACAGGCTGTTTATTTATATATCTTCTACTATTGTGAGGTCGTAGACTCTCGGAGCAGAGCTAGACACATTACCGGTTATTACCGCTACCGGCTCCCCGACACAGAGCTTGTAGTGGCTCAGCCTGAGACTAGTGATGCTCTCACTTGCATTGCACTTAGATGGTTACATATTTACCCCCATTGCTTTATTTATTTATCATTGCTGCACTGCTTATTTATTTATTGGCATGAGCTTTCTTGTACCTTGCTATGTCCTCTGAGGACCTGGATCCGGATTTTGTCCCCAGATTTTGCAGACGAGGTTTATCCCAAGATATACGGGACCGGAGCAGGAGCTGGACCGACACCCGAGGATGAGGTATTAGCTGAAGACTTTGCCTGAGCATCCATGTTCCATTGTCAGTCTTTATTTATTTATTTCAGTCTTTTATTTCTGGTCTGTTGAACCATTGTACTAGATATTTATCGGGT
This sequence comes from Iris macrosiphon, assembly GCA_036927795.1. Taxonomy (NCBI): domain Eukaryota; kingdom Viridiplantae; phylum Streptophyta; class Magnoliopsida; order Asparagales; family Iridaceae; genus Iris; species Iris macrosiphon. The sequence goes on along the minus strand of JAYESA010000004.1, from coordinate 66,169,913 downwards.
TGTTCCCCGAAGTACTTTGTTGAGACTAGTTGATGATTTACATTCCTTATTTATTCTGTAGATCATATTTTATATCTTGTGTGGATGAGATTAGTTGTGCCATGTTGTCGTAGACTTGATTTTACAGCTTAAGTATGCCCTGATGGATCCATTAAATTGGGTTTGTCCATCGGTGCGTACTGCTGGCCATTGCCACGTGTCTAGTCCCTCGGTATTTTAGGACTGGGGCGTGACAGAATGTGCTCCACCTTCGGTACAAGGGACAGTACCGACAGTTTCAAGGGATATTTTACCCCCACTATCCGCAGTCGATCAGACGCAGATGTTCGTGCTCTTTCAGCAGATGATAGAGGCGCAGCATCGTCAATCAGAGGTCATACGGAAGAGCGTTGAGAATGCTTACCAGATTGCGCTCGCAGTAGTTGAGAGAGCTGCCTTAGTCCAACCATAGACAGCACCACCTTAGTTTAACCCGTAGCAGCCGAGGCCGGGGACCATCATAAACTTCAAGAGGATGGGGCCGAAGGACTGTAGAAGCACAAAAGGGATCCTTTATGCTGATGATTGGATAGAAGACATTGAGCGAAACCTGTGGCTGGCACAGATTCTGGAGAGGTTACAGATAGAGGCAGCAAGGTGCATGATGTTCGACATTGTGTTGATTTGGTTCAGGACAGACTCCTGGATCTCAGTACCAGGACTTACTTGGGAATCTTTCAAAGTGCTCTTCAAGGAAAAGTTCTTTCCAGATGTGGCTTTGACATCTCTAGAGAGCCAGTTCAATACCTTGTTCAGGAAGGTATGACGGTGGATGAGTATGCGACGGAGTATTTTAGATTAGGTCATTTTGTAGAGGGGCAGAACCCTAGAGGAAGATCCAGGAAGTTTAGTAAGGGCCAGAACAGGGAGATCAAATCATATACGAATGGAGATCCCACCGCTACTTTCGAGAAGATTTTGAGACAGGCACAGCGGGCAGAGGATGATCTAGAGCTTAGCTCTAAGAGACCGAGAGACACAGGAGGATACAGTACCAACACGGGTCTAATGAAGCGGCCTCATTTTCAACAGCAGCACCAGAGGTATTTCCAGCAGCCGAGGCAGCAATATCATGGACCAACTAGAGTGCCGGTACAGCAGATACACCAGATCTAGAGGGCAGCTATTCCTTGTACTTTCTGTAAGAAGCAAGGACATGGATGGGATGCATGCAGGATAAGATTAGGCCAGTACTTATTCTACGGATCAGGAGACCATCAGTTGAGGACTTGTCCTAAAGTTCAAGCTCATCCAGCTCAGGGCGGAGCTCAGGCACAGAGAGCACCCGCGAGACCACCAGCGAGACAACAAAGAGGACCTCCTCTACCACCACAACATCAACAGTTCACTCATCACCAGCAGCAGCAGAGATGTGCTCAGCGATAGGGGCAAGCTTTCGCCTTGACCATCGAGGAGGAGGAGCCAGTCGGTGATATTATATCAGGTTTAGTTTATTTTGATTCTTTTTCAGCTTATACTTTATTTGATTCCGGTGCTTCACATAGTTTTGTATCTGTATCTTTTGCTCTGAAATATCATCTTGAGTCTGAACCATTGGCGAGGACTTGCAAGATCATGACCGGGGGTGGCATTATCCTGGTCAGTGATGTTAGCAAGGACCAGAGAGTTTATTTGGGAGGCCGAGAGTTGAGTGTATGTCTACACGTAATACCACTTCCGAGCTACGATATAGTACTCGGGATAGATTGGTTTAGTAGGCATCATATTAGTATCGATTATCGTGGCGGCAGAGTTTTGTTTCAGACACCGGAAGAGCCAGAGTTTGAGTTTGTTAGAGGAGCAGCAGAGCAGAGCGAAAGAGACTTCTGTGGAGCTTTGGTAGAAGAGCAGGAGCCGCCACATCCATTGATTACAGAGTATATGGACGTCTTTTCAGAGGAGTTGTCGGGGTTACCACCGGACAGAGATGTGGAGTTCTCTATAGACTTGGTGCCAAGCGCAGAGCCAATATCATAGCACATCTATAGAGTGAACAACAACGAACTGGTGGAGTTGAAGAAGCAGGTGGATGAGTTGCAGGACAAGGGCTTCATCCACTCTAGTTTATCACCATGGGGTACTCCGGTATTAGTTGTACCGAAGAAGGATGGGTCGGTACACATGTGTATCGACTATAGGGCACTCAACAATCTCACTATCAAGAATAAATACCCGTTGCCACGGATTGATGATTTATTTGATCAGTTGAGCGGAGCGAAGGTATTCTCAAAGATAGACTTGAGGTCGGGGTACCACTAGGTAAAAGTAAAGAAGGAAAATATTCTGAAGACAGCTTTCAGGACTCGGTATGGGCAGTTTGAGTTCTTGGTGATGCCGTTTGGGTTGACCAATGCCCTTGCGGTATTCATGAACCTGATGAATAAGGTGTTTCATCAGTACTTAGATCAGTTTGTAGTAGTATTCAATGATGATATACTGATATATTCGAAGACCCCGGAGGAGCATGAGAAGCACCTGAGGATAGTTCTGGATACCCTCAGGAAGGAGAAACTATATGGCAAGCTTTCGAAGTGTGAGTTCTTCCTTGATAAGGTTGAATTTCTCGAGCATGTGATTACATTAGCCGGGATCTCAGTAGACCCGAAGAAGATTTCAGCAATCATGGTCTACCCCGAGTTCAGTGGCGGAGATCAGAAGTTTTCTTGGACTGGTAGGCTATTATCGAAGATTTATTCAGGATTTTTCAAGGATTGCGGAGTCGGTGACTAGACTAACCAGGAAGGACGTGGAGTTCGTCTGGACTGAGGATTGTTATTCTGCTTTTGAGGAGCTAAAGAAGAGGTTGACTACAGCTCCAATATTGATATTGCCATCAGGGACAAGAGGATTTTCCATATATAGTGATGCATCGGGTAAGGGTTTGGGTTGTGTGTTGTAGCAGAGCGGGAAGGTGATTGCCTATGCTTCCAGGCAATTACGCCCACATGAGAATAATTACCCTATCCATGACTTGGAGTTGGCAGCAGTTATTTTTGCTCTTAAACTGTAGAAATACTACTTGTATGAAGAGCGAGTAGAGATCTTTACATATCACAAGAGCTTGAAGTATGTGTTTACACAAAAGAGCTCAACATGAGGCAGTGACGGTGGTTGGAGTTGATGAAAGACTTTAACATTTCTTTGCAGTACCATCCAGAGAAGGCCAACGTAGTCGCGGATGCCTTGAGTAGGTATACAATGGTTATGTATTTGATGAGGGACAGACATTTATTGGCCGATCTTGATAGTTTGGGCATTGAGGTATTAGTTTATGGAGTTGCAACACAGATGTGGGTACTTCAGGTACAGTCAGAGATGATGGACCGGATCAGAGCCATACAGTTCAAGGATGAGTCTCTGAGGAGCATCAGAGAACAGGTCCAAATAGGGTTGGCAGAGGACTTCAGCATTACAGATGATGGATCATTGCGGTACGATACCAGATTATGTGTGCCGAGTGGAGCATTGCACGAGGAGATTCTTCAGGAGGTGCATCAATCTCAGTACTCTATGCATCCAGGTGCCAATAAGATGTATAGGGATATGAGAGAGCATATTTGGTTGTATGGTATGAAGCGGGAGGTAGCTAGCTTTGTATCTAGATATTTGGTTTGCCAGCAGGTAAAGGTGAAGAGACAAAGGCCAGGTAGATTGCTTCAGCCTTTACCCATTCCATAGTGGAAATGGGAGCATGTGACGATGGATTTTGTTTCAGGACTTCCGCGTTCTTCAGGAGGTAAAGATACAATTTTGGTCATCGTAGACATGTTGACCAAATCAGCCCACTTTCTGCCATTCAAAGTGGGTACATCTACGGAGAAGCTCGCAGAGATGTATGTGCGTCAGATAGTCAGATTGCATGGAGTTCCTGTGAGCATAGTCTCGGATCGGGATAGTCGCTTCACGTCCCACTTCTAGAGGAGTTTGTAGGCTAGCTTGGGCACTTAGTTCAAGTTCAATACCGCATATCACCCTCAGACAGACGGGCAGTCAGAGAGGACTATCCAGACTCTCGAGAATATGCTACGGTCATGTGTTTTGGATTTTAGAGGTTCTTGGGAGGATCATCTTCACTTGGTAGAGTTTTCTTACAATAACAACTACCAAGCCAGTATGGAGATGTCACCATTTGAGGCATTGTATGGACGAAGATGCCGTACTCCGTTATCATAGGATGATATTGGTGAGAGAGCTTTATTGGGACCAGAGATGGTCGTGCATGCAGCTGAGAAGGTGAAGCTTATCAGGGATAGACTTCGAGTGGCGCAGGATAGACAGCGGCATTGGGTCGATAGCCAACAAAGACCATTGGAGTTTGAGGTATAGATTTTGTTTTTCATTGCTTGTGATTGTTTATTTTGTTAGAGTGCTAAGGCTGTATTTCGTGCTAGGATGGTGGTCTTATTTTCTTGAGGATTTCTCCGATACGTGGCACGATTCATTTTGGTGGAGACAATGTCACGCCCCAGTCCCAAAATACGTAGGACTAGGAATACGTAACACGCCCAGCCGTATGTATACGAACTCCAATATATGAAAACCATATACACACGTACGCTGTACATGAATATTCAATCTATCAGTGGTAATATACTGTCATAACAAGTCACACACAATCTATACCTCATCCACAGCATAAATAATCAGTAGGAATAAAGAGCTGAATAATAACTGAATATCCAAGATGAGTATCAAGACTGATAGTCGGATGAAAACAAATCCACTACAAAACGACTATACTGAAGTAGCAATAAAATCTCTAAACAGCGGTAATAAATCACAGATACTCTGAGGGTAAGACCTCCTCAGTTAGGTACGTAGTGTCAGGTCCAGGTCCGTACTCCTATGGGTACTCCTGCTCGTCCATATCTGGAAAAGGACCAGGTCCTCAGAGGGATGTAACAAGATACATATAAATATGCCAATAAGTACTGAAATATAAACATCCAGTGGGTCGCCTAACCGGCTAAGTGAATGTAATTTGAGAACAACTTTCCAACACGTGGGCTATCTGGCCATGGGATTGGCATGACTCTCTCGAAGAATCAGGGGCCTAAAAGTATGTCGTCTTTTGAATGGTAGAGGCCGCCTATAAATATATAGTGGTCATCATCACCCGTTTCTCCGGTGGAGAATTCGGGCGTACAGGAGAAAAGTGCAAATGAGCCCAAACGCCTTACTTATTGTTCTCCCCACCCCATGCTCTAACCCTGCCACATCCATGACACGATAAAACCTCTAAATAACTGCCAGGTCTACTAGCATACAAAGTTTCTATCAGCAGTCATCCCTTACGTACGGCTCATACGTACAGGCGGCCAACCCGATACGTAGTCTGGGATCTATATGAGACTCACCACTCGTGTAACAACTGTGTCACGACCAATGAACCTAATGATGCTCCATAATACTGGGATGGTCTCATAAACAAGGTCCAATACAAATATATAAATAAAACAGAATCATGCATCATCTGTAATGTAAATAATAGTACAAAGGCAAGGTATACTTGCCGAGCAAAGTTCTGTATAGTGCACGTCCAATCTTGTGTTTAAGTAAAGAAGTGAGGATTTATGGTTTGGGGTGTATTGTATGGATATATATAGAAAATAAGAGGCGGTGGGGAAACTTAGTGTTTAAGAAAACTACTGCCGCTGCTGTTTCTTTCTTTTCATTGGTTTTGGTTTCGGTTGAGGGGTTTTTAGTAATAATAGTGTTTAAGAAGCGGTGGAATGGGTTATACGCGCGGAAAGGAAAAGGGAAGCAAAGTTGGTTTTTGCTACTGCTGTAGATATTTATGCGCGAAAAAGGAAAGGGAAGAGTATACGCGGGGAGGTGAGCTGCTGCTGTTGATTTCTTACTTTTACACGGGGGGGGGGGGGGGGGGTGGGGGTGGTTAACGGGTTGCGGGTTTGGGTTTGAGTCCAATAGAAATTCTATTTTTTATTCTTTTCTTTTTCTTTCTTTCTTTCTTTTTCTTTCTTTTTCTTATTCCTTTTTCTTATTAATTAAAACTATATATATACATACTTATACATAGAACAATCTGAAAATTATATTGGTGCACACCATTAAGCTTGCAACTGTCCAAAGGGTCTCCTACATGGAATAAATTAGGAAAAATTATAATGGTTCCATAAATCCCCTAATTGCACCAACACCTCAAAAAAAAAAATCTATCTCCTCTATTTAGCTCATAACTAATAATTAATTAATAATAATAAAATATGGTTTTCAGAATTAGGGGTTTTACATTCTACCCAACTTATAAAAATTGTCCTCGAAATTAAAACTAAGCCATGGTAGAAAGTCAAGAATGGTATAAGATATAATTTAACAAAGTAAATTTATACCTTGATCTGCGAATAGGTTCGGAAAACGTTGGCGCATGTCATCTTCGTGCTCCCAAGTAGATTCTCCTGGCGCACCATGCTTCAATGCTATGCGGACTAAGGGAATAGACTGGTTCCTCAATACTTTCTCTCGATGATCGAGGATTCCTACGGGTTGCTCTTGATATGACAAGCTCGGCCCAATGGTGATCTCCGAATGGTCGAGAATATGACTGTTGTCGGCTACATATCGCCTGAGTTGCGATACATGGAATATGTCATGTACTCCCTCAAGTGAAGATGGTAGCGCAAGTCGATACGCCACTTCTCCCACTTTCTCTAGTACGTCAAATGGTCCAATATACCTTGGACTCAACTTGTCGCGCCCTCCGAATCGAATAGTGCCTCTGGTAGGTGATATCTTTAAGAAGACATGATCGCCCTCTTTAAACTCCAAGGGACGACGATGAAGGTCTGCCCATTGTTTCTGCCTGTCTTGCGCTGCTCGCAAGTGTCCTTGTATCTTTTAACTGTTTCAACCGTGTTGACCACTAACTCTGGTCCCAGAATCTGACATTCTCCCATGTTACTCCAACACACAGGAGACCTACACTTCCTTCCATACAATGCTTCAAACGGAGCCATCTGGATGCTCGCCTGATAACTATTATTGTTGGAAAACTCCACAAGGTGTAGGTGTTCCTCCCATGATCCTCCAAAGTCTAACATACAAGCACTCAACATATCCTCCAATGTCTGAATAGTACGCTCTGACTGCCCATCTGTTTGCGGGTGGTAAGATGTACTAAACTTCAGACGAGTTCCAAGACTCTTTTGCATGCTCCTCCAAAAGTGCGATATAAAGCACGAATTCCTGTCCGATACAATGCTGACTGGTATGTCATGCAATCTCATGATCTGCCTCATATATAAGTCAGCCAAAACATATATAGATTGGCCATCTCTAAAAGGCAAGAAATGGGCCGACTTGGTGAGTCGGTCCACTATTACCCATACTGCATCTCTACCACTTGGACTCTTGGGAAAACCCGTGACGAAGTCCATAGTGATGTGCTCCCACTTTCACTCTGGAATCGGAAGTGGTTGCAATAACCATGCTGTTCTCTGGTGCTCCGTGTTTACTTGCTGACATACCAAAAATTTAGCTATAAAGCGAGCTATCTCTCTTTTTATTTCATGCCACCAAAAGTGCTGTCGTAAATCACGATACATCTTGGTGCCTCCAGGATGAATAGAATATATCGAACTATGAGCTTCTGTCATCAGCTCCTGTCGAATTTCTCTATTTGGAATATAAAGACGATCACCACATCATAATGTTCCGTCATCATGGATACGAAGTCCTGTCTGCTCTCCTGCCTATGTTCTTTCTTTTAATCTTCTGAATCTGGCGTCTGTAGGTAATGATGTCTTGATTCTTTCTACTAGTGATGATTGTACTTGCAAGTTAGCTAGTGTCCCGTCTGCTCCGGGCAAAATCACTTCAATGCCAAGACCTTGTAAGTCTTCCAATAGTTCTCTCTGTGTTGTCAAGAAATAAGCTGTTGGCTTCTGGCTTAACGCATCTGCTACAACGTTAGCCTTGCCTGGGTGATAATGTAGCTCTATCTCAAAAAATTTTATCAATTCGAGCCATCAACGTTGCCTCATATTTAACTCCTTCTGCGTGAAGACATACTTGAGGCTTTTGTGGTCTGTATAGATTTCCACTCATTCCCCATATAAGTAATGTCTCCATAGTTTCAGAGCAAATACAACGGCTGCAAGTTCTAAGTCATGAGTTGGATAATTCTTCTCATGTACTCGTAACTGTCTAAATGCATATGCAATCACCTTGCCATGCTGCATCAATACGCATTCTAATCATTTCCCTGATACGTCACTGTAGATCACATAGCCTCCTGATCCTGATGGAATAGTTAATACTAGTGTTGTAGTCAGTCGCTTCTTCAACTCTTCGAAAGCGGCTTGACATTCGTTGGTCCATATGAACTCTTAATCTTTGCAAGTCAACCAAGTCATAGGTGTTGCTATCCTTGAGAAGTTCTCCACTAACCGTCGGTAATATCCCGCAAGTCCGAGGAAACTTCTCACCTCTGCTGCTGATTTAGGAACAGGCCATGTCTCAACTGTCGAGATCTTTTCTGGATCAACAGAAATACCATCTCCTGTAACAATATGTCCAAGAAATAAAACTATGTCCAGGAAGAACTCACATTTACTAAGTTTTGCATATAACTGTTCTCTCCTCAAGGTCTCTAGAATAATTCGCAGGTGTTTCTCATGCTCCTCGTGGCTCTTTGAATAGACAAGTATATCATCTATGAAGATGACCACGAACTGGTCCAAATACTAATGGAAGACTCGATTCATTAAGTCCATAAAGATAGCTGGAGCATTGGTCAATCTAAATGGCATAACCAAAAACTCGTAGTGCCCATATCTTGTCCGGAAAGCGGTCTTCGGGATGTCTTCCTTCCTTACTTTCACCTGGTGATATCCCGATCTCAAATCTATCTTTGAGAACATCTTGGTTCCACTAAGCTGATCAAATAGGTCATCAATGCATGGTAATGGATATTTATTCTTCACTGTCACTGCATTCAAGGCTCTATAGTCAATGCACATACGCACTGACCTATCCTTCTTTGGTACAAACAACACTGGTGCTCCACAGGGTGATGCACTTGGTCGGATGAAACCTTTCTCTTCTAGTTCTTTCAACTGTGTCTTTAGTTCATCCATTTCCTTCTTTGCCAGTCTATAAATATGTGATGCTATAGGTGCTGCTCCCGGTGTCAATTCAATTGAGAATTCTACGTCTCTATCTGGGGGTAGTCCTGGCAATTCTTCTGGAAAGACGTCTTGGAATTCTGAAATAATGGGATGATAGACAACATCGTCCATTACGAACTGCATACTATCAAGGATTTTTGTGGATCCTCGTGCAAACTCAAGTTCAGGCTGGCCTGGTACCTTGAAAAGAATGTTTCCTCTAAAACAATCGAAGAAAGCGTGGTACTTGCTCAGCCAGTCCATTCCGAGCACAATATCAAAAGTTGGCATAGAAAAGACTAAGAGTCGGGCATTCATCTCTCTGCCACGAATTACTATAGGACACGATCTACAAATTCTAATAATAGGTACAACTCCTCCTCCGGTAAGAATTCTAATACAACTAGGTAAAGATGTGGAGGTAATGTTGTGTTTGGCAATAAAACGAGATAATATGAATGAGTGGGTGGCTTCCGTATCAAATAATGTCACAGCAGGAAAAGTAAAAGCAAGAGTGATACCTGCTATGACATCAATCTCCTGATTCATGTCATCCACTTCCATTGCAAAAGCTTGTCCGTTCCTCTGTGGTTGTCCCTGTCTGGTTCTTGCGAATTGATCCTCCTATGCAGGTAGCGGTGGTCCTCGCTGAAATCCTCCTGCTACTGGAGGTCGAGGTGCTCCTGGTCTCGTCATTTGCTGAGCTGGCTTAGGCGCTGGAAGCACTAGCCTCTGAGCTGGCGGTGGAAGTGTCGATGCTTGTTGCATAGGACAGTCTTTCATCATATGCTGTCCGGAACCACATCTCATATATTGTCCTAAACAGACCCGACAGTCCCTTGAGATATGCCCGTGTCTCCCACAATAATTGTATTGGGGTTTCTCTGGGGTCTGGTATGGTCCTGCTCTGTGTTGGTACTGCTGTTGCTGAGCTAAAGGACGTCTGATAGGTCCTCCTTATTGTGTCCTTGCTGGTCCTTGTTGTGTCCTCAGCTGACCTCCTTTTCCTCGGCTGATGGTTTCTTGCAATCTGGCTTCTGTCAGTAATTCGGCATAAGAGATCCGGGACTGTGAGCTGGTGTAATGTTGGAAATCCTTAGTCAGTCCGCGATAAAACCTCTTAGCCTTGGCTAAGTCATCTGGTATCAGAGCAGCGCCATATTTGCTAAGGTGACTAAACTCAGCATTATATTCGTCCACTGTTCTGTTCTCCTGCTCCAGGTGGAGAAACTGATCGTACAATGCATCTCTGACGGTGTCCAAAAAGTACTTCCTTTCAAAGCACTCCAAGAACTGCTCCCAAGTCTGGTATGTACTCAACTGGCGGTCCATGGATTCCCACCAGTGATGAGCATTACCATCTAGAAGCGTCCTTACTCCTGTCATCCATAGGTCGGCAGGTAACTGCGATGCCTCTAATAACTTCCGAGTGTGAGTGATCCAGTTGGTAGTCTCCTCCGGGCTCTCAATACCTTTGTACGGCCTTGGACCCATATGTACAAAGTCCTTTACTGAACCAACTCTAGCTTGAGGTACTGGAGCTAGTGCTTGAGCTGGTACAGTAGTCTTTGCAGCCATCCTTTCAAGTGTTGCTAGGAACTCTTGTCTCTGTTCTGCTGCTTGCTGTCTTTGTTCTTATATCATCATCTGGAAGAATTGGAACATTTGTGTCTGGCCATCCTGCGGTATCGATGATACTGGAAGGTTCCCATTAGGTGGAACGGGAAGATCAGATGGAACTGGATTGTGAATATGTCCATCTGGTCCCGGAAGTCTAGGAATTGTTGAGGTCCCTCCTTGAGATTTAAAATTGTCTGTGTAAAGTAGAGATTTAAAACTGTCGTCATAAAGTAAGATTTCAGAGTCTTTGGCGTAAAACATGGCTTCAAAGAAGTCAGCATAAATAGAGCTTCAAAAATTGCCCGCGTAAAAGTCTGTGCGTAAAAGATTCACTACGTAAAGTCTGCCAGCATAAATTATGCGTAAAAGTTCTGCGCGTAAAATCTGAGCGTAAACTCTGCGTACGTAAAGTTTGCGTAAAATCTGTCTGCGTAAAGTATAGCATACTTTGCAGCGTAAAGTGGTATGAGAAACTCCTTGTATTCCTCGGATGAATTTGTCAGGCAAATCAGTGAACCTGACATCTGACAAAAGTACTGCACGATGATCGAGAGGATGGCTGTGATGATGATTTTGTACAGAGAACCAGGTTGTCGTTTAGTGACATATTTGATACAAGTTGTTTTTACACATCAAAGGAAGAAAAGTTGAGGCTTCTGAATATGCTGCCTAACCTATATGGACATAAATGAGTTTTTACGCTCAAGATGAGACAAAATCAGATGCTAAGTCAAAGCTATTTCTGCACAGGGCTCGAGGCATATCTTTGCATTTAATGCACGAGATTTGGTTCTTAATTGGTCATGACTTGGGAAAGCTAAAGCTAAGACTGTGATAATACGCTCACTATACCATCCTTACATTTTACGCTAGTCAGGCTATTCTACGTTGGTTATCTATTATTCGGAAATCATCAAGTTTACGCTGGGGTAGTTACCTATGTAGCTTGCATGTCGTATCATACGAAGGATTAGGAACACTATTGGAATGTGGGTAGCAGTTGTCATTACTGCAGCGTAAAATAGGCAATCTTTTGCATAGCTTGGCCTTTTACGCTAACAAGTCAGTCATTTGGCTTTTATGCCAACTAGGGTAAAGGGTTTTTGGCGTAAAACTTAAGGAAGAATGATGTTTCAGTCAAGCATGGATGAGATCCTTATTCTCTATTCCTATACGCAGGCTTGTTTGGTACAGTTACGTAACCAAGATAATATATTCTTGACCTGCATGGGCCACCACCAAAAACATGTCACGCCCCAGTCCCAAAATACGTAGGACTAGGAATACGTAACACGCCCAGTCGTATGTATACGAACTCAAATATATGGAAACCATATACACACGTACGTTATATATGAATATTCAATCCATCAGTGGTAATATACTGTCATAACAAGTCACACACAATCTATATCTCATCCACAGCACAAATAATCAGTAGGAATAAAGAGCTGAATAATAATTGAATATCCAAGATGAGTATCAAGACTGATAGTCGGTGGAAACAAATCCACTACAAAATGACTATACTGAGGTAGCAACAAAATCTCTAAACAACGATAATAAATCACAAATACTCTGAGGGTAAGACCTCCTCAGTTAGGTACGTAGTGTTAGGTCCAGGTCCGAACTCCTGTGGGTACTCCTGCTCGTCCATATCTGGAAAGGGACCAGGTCCTTAGAGGAACGTAACAAAATACATATAAACATGCCAATAAGTACTAAAATATAAACATCCAGTGGGTCGCCTAACCGGCTAAGTGAATGCAATTTGAGAATAACTTTCCAACACGTGGGCTATCTGGCCATGGGATTGGCATGACTCTCTCGAAGAATCAGGGGCCTAAAAGCATGTCGTCTTTTGAACGACAGAGGCCGCCTGTAAATATATAGTGGTCATCATCACCCGTTTCTCTGGTGGAGAATTCGGGCGTACAGGAGAAAAGTGCAAAGGAGCCCAAATGCCTTACTTATTGTTCTCCCCACCCCATGCTCTAATCCTGCCACATCCTTGACACGATAAAACCTCTAAATAACTGCCAGGTCTACTAGCATACAAAGTTTCTATTAGCAGTCATCCCTTACGCACGGCTCATACGTACAGGCGGCCAACCTGATACGTAGTCTGGGATCTATATGAGACTCACCACTCGTGTAACAACTGTGTCACGGCCAATAAACCTAATGATGCTCCATAATACTGGGGTGGTCTCATAAACAAGGTCCAATGCAAATATATAAATAAAACAGAATCATGCATCATCTGGAATGTAAATAATAGTACAAAGGCAAGGTATACTTGCCGAACAAAGTTCTGTATAGTGCACGTCCAATCTTGTGTTTAAGTAAAGAAGTGAGGATTTAGGGTTTGGGGTGTATTGTATGGATATATATAAAAAATAAGAGGCGGTAGGGAAACTTAGTGTTTAAGAAAATTACTGCCGCTGCTGTTTCTTTCTTTTCATTGGTTTTGGTTTCGGTTGAGGGGTTTTTAGTAATAATAGTGTTTAAGAAGCGGTGGAATGGGTTATACGCGTGGAAAGGAAAAGGGAAGCAAAGTTGGTTTTTACTACTGCTGTAGATATTTATGCGCGGAAAAGGAAAGGGAAGAGTATACGCGGGGAGGTGAGCTGTTGCTGCTGCAGATTTCTTACTTTTACGCGGGGGGTGGTTAACGGGTTGCGGGTTTGGGTTTGAGTCCAATAGAAATTCTATTTTCTATTCTTTTCTTTTTCTTTCTTTTTCTTATTCCTTTTTCTTATTAATTAAAACTATATATATATATATATACTTATACATAGAAAAATCTGAAAATTATATTGGTGCACACCATTAAGCTAGCAACTGTCCAAAGGGTCTCCTACATGGAATAAATTAGGAAAAATTATAATGGTTCCATAAATCTCCTAATTGCACCAACACCTCAAAAAAAATTAAATAAAATCTATCTCCTCTATTTAGCTCATAACTAATAATTAATTAATAATAATAAAATATGGTTTTCAGAATTAGGGGTTTTATAGACAAAAAACTTAGTTCGCGATTCATCAGACCTTTCAGTATCCTTGAGAGAGTCGGTATAGTTTCCTACAGACTAGACTTGCCACCTGCATTGGAAGGAGTGCACAACGTATTTTATGTGTCGCAGCTGAGATGGTACGTGGCAGATCCTAGCCATGTGTTGGATCACTCGTAGATCGAGGTGGGCCCTACTCTTAGCTATCAAGAGCAGCAAGTTGAGATTCTGGATCAGAGAGAGTAGGTGCTGAGGAACCAGACGATTCCTTTGGTTCGCGTCGTATGGAGGCATCACTCACCAGGAGAGAGTACCTGGGAGCGAGAGGCTGAGATACGCGAGCGATATCCATATCTGCTTAAGCCATGAGGTATAATTCTTTCTTGCTTGTATTGATTACTTTTGGTAGTTAGTTTCTTCCTTAATTTCGAGGACGAAATATTTCTAAGGTGGGTAGGATTGTCACCCTCACTTTTTCAACTACGGATAGTTTGGTAATTTGACATGGGTATTTGTATTTTTAGGATTATAATATTAAATATTGTGCATGTTATAAATATTATTTATTTATTGTTAGATATTGGATTTAATTTTGGACTTGTGTAGTGGACCTAACTACTTTAGTTTAGATTCATTGACCAATATTTAATTCTAGTTAAGATTGAGCCCAATAGTAAGCCCATTCATTCGGAGGATGAATTAATTAGTGAAACCAATCAGACTAGAACCTTCCCTCCTTAATTATTTTCTTCATGACAAGCCCTAAGGGATATTTTGTACTTTCTATAGTAGCTTAAAGGAGGGACAAGAGGCCGGCCAATATAGGGAGGAGAGAGACTCTCTCTCTTCTCATTTGTCATTCCAAATCTAAATCTAAAAAAATTTCCTCTTCCAAATTCTTCGTTCCCACACCAATCCCTACTCAATTTTATTCTTAATTCCTTTTCTATTCTTCATTGGAGGCTAGTATAACAAGGATCTACAAGTAGGAAGCAATAATCTATAAGGAGGAGCAAAGATCTACAAGTTGGAGGCTACTTTCACTCAATTTAGAAATTTTATTGGGAATCCATCTCCCAATAGGTATAATTCAGTTTTTCCTCTCTAATTAGGTTCTAAATCTGTAATTTAATTATTAAAAACTACCCCACATGCTAAGGCTATCCATAGGAATTGGAATTAGGTTCATAAGAGGCTTATAGAGAAAGTTATGTGGTATTTTGTGTCAATTTTAGGAAAATTTCGAGATTGGCACATCTTGTGTTTGTCAATTGGTAAATTAGACCAAATTGACATATGTTTGATTATGTGTGACTAGTATCTTATCCACAATTGGATACGTGTGGTCCGTATCCCGATAATTTGGCGATACGGGTTGATTTGGGGGTTTTCCTCCGACACGGGGGTTTGAATATGTCACATTATAGCACGGATACGTAGTTGAGTAATTAGTTCTTCGTATTATTCATAATTATAATTTTAGACTTGCTCGTGTCCTTTGGGATACGTTTGGTTGTGTGATGAAGCCGTATCGCAAGCGTATTATAGAAAGAGTGTGATACGGGTGCGGTGCACTCCACGTATTTGTTTTCTTGCATTTCAATATACTTGTTTATAGCTATTAGAGTATTATAATTGTATGGTTATGTATATGTGTATATATATCTATAGTATTATATATATATATATATATATATATATATATATATATATATATATATATATATATATATATATAGCTAATTGTATATGTGTATATATATATCTATAGTATTATATAGATATGTATATATAGCTATATGTATATGTATGGTGTTTGGTGGTTTTATATATATATATATATATATATATATATATATATATATATATATATATATATATATATATATGATTATATTCTCATATGAGTGTATATCTATATATGTATAGATATGTATATATATTTATGTGTGTGTGTGTGTGTGTGTGTGTGTGTGTGTACGCATAGAGTATGAGTGAGTGAGTGTGAGTGAGTGTTGTGTCATGAGAAGGGATCGGGACAGTGGGTTCAGCATGTATGCACACAGCAAGCAGTGTGTAGCCTGCATCCTCAGTAGCATTCAGCAAACTGTATTCAACAAAGAGCAATAACAACCATTCACAGTATCCCCAACAACAAGCAAACTGAAGGCAGTGTGCAGCCTCAAGCACCAGCAGCAGCTAGCTGCACTGAGCTGCATGAGCAACAGCAAGCAGTACAATCAACAGAGGGGAAGCAGCAACAAATTGAGCAACACTGCAGGAAGCATACAACAAGTAGCAGTTTCAGCATACAGCAAACAGAGGGCAGCAGCAAGCATAGGAAATGAGCAGCAACTGGTACTGCAACATGAGCAGCACCAGCTGCAACCACAAGCACAACAAGGTATGAGGACAGTTAGTTAAGGTATGGTTAGCTATTAGTTTATTGGTGGTTTAGTTAGTAGATATAGCTATTAATAGTTAGTAGTTAATTACTCTGTTAAGTAGTTATGTATGTAGATACATTGTTAGTCAAATAGTTAGATATATATACATACTTGATTAGATTAGTAGCTATACTTATATATGTATATATATATGTAGGTATTGTATATAAGTAATTGATAGTATTGTAGTATTGATATGTATTGTATGTTAGAATAGTTAATGTATTGATAGTGAGCTATATATATTAGGATTTGAATTATCTAGTGATACCAAGGTAATGTCAAGGTATTGGTTGATACTCAAGATATTGGGTTTGAGTATCGAGATGGGTGTGTAGGTAGTGAGATACGCATAGGTTCAAAGCAAAGGTATCCTCTTTGCATTAGTTAGCTAAGATTACTATATATATTGTCTTGTATATATATATATATATATATATATATATATATATATATATATATATATATATATATATATATATATATATCATTAATATTTTTATATCAAAAACTTGTGTATCCTATGATACGATATTTTGTGTGTATCCTAGTATCTTAGTTTAACTAGTGTGGCCTAGTTACTTAGTGTATGGACCTAATATCCTAGAGTTTGACTCATACAACATATAAATAGTTAGTTTGACCAAGTTTGACTAGTTTGACCTAGAGTTGACCTAGTTTGACTATTTTGACTTAGAAATGGCTTTATGACCTAGAATTGAAATAGTTTAACTTATCTTTATTCCAGAACCTTGTATTGATACAATATACCATATATAGGTCTGTGTGACACCAGCTTGGGCATCGAGAGACACACCTTGCTCGGGACCTCAGGCGAGTACATTTCTCTTTTAGTTTTTTTTCATAATAGTGTATATATCTCATGTTCTAGAACTGTATACTTAATTTTGACACAGTGGTTTCACGAACTGGTACTACATGGATCATGTCAGTAGATGTTATCCCCTACCTTGTTCAGTAGGTATTCCTTTATATATATTTCATCGTGTGAATTGGGTATTGATTATTTATATTTCGTATTCACACACTTCTCGTGTTCAGTGTGCTTATTCGTGTACACACACTGCTCATGTTCAGTGTGCCTATATTCGTGTTCGTAACATGTCATGATTGGATCCATTGGTATTAGTTGGGGATGAAGGAGTGGGAGTTGATTATGTGATCAAAGCTCCAGTGTATTCGTGTACATGTCGATTACATACCACACTTGTAATCGAGTTACCTTATTGTATTCGTGTTCAACCTAAACCAATAACATAATAAACTTGTATTCTGAGGCACATTAGTTAGATTTCAGTTATTCCTTTATATTACAGATATTCATATTGCTTGTTCTTTATTTTATTATATTACTTGTTCATTCTATTTCATTTTATTCTGTTATTTAGTTATCTTGTATTATTTTCTATTATCTGTTTTATATGCTCGATTATGTATTTGAAACTGCTTTCAGAGGTATGTACTTCGCTCCAATCCTGACTGGATATTTTTTCTAGATGATTGGCTCCTAGATCAGTGTCCTATATTCTACGGGCTGCAGGACGGTGTACCTTTAGATGATACTCTTGTAGACCAGGAGGACTTAGTTCCAAATCCTGAGGAGGTTTAGTTTATTTTGATGTACTTATATTAAACTTCATTGAGATTCATGGCATGTATATTATTTCAGAATTGTGGATTATATCTTGATTCTTTCCTTGTTATTCCATTCGTGCTTTATCTTTCTTAGTTTTCATTATGATTGAGTTTAGTTACATTTGTGAGATACCATAGTGTTTCTCCGTTTGGAGTTTAGATGATTGATAGGTATCTTATATATATTGTTGAGATGTTAGTTAGTTAGAGTTGACCCAGACAATATTCTACCGCCGATGCTGCGGCGTAGGCTGGGCGTACCCACGTACTCGTGCCCTAATATCCGGGTGCGGGTCGTGACAAGTATTACTTATGGCAAAAATAAAATCCATTTACACCAACAATGGTGAAGGTCAGTCCACAAATAGGATACCCCTATTTGATAGAACCAACTACACGTATTAAAAAACACGTATGAGCTTCTATCTCAAGTCACTAAATTTTGACCTATGGTTAATTGTTATAGATGGCTACAAAAAGCTTGCTAGAATTATTGTTGATGGTAACCTTATAGAAAATCCTAATGATAAATACACTAAGCTCGAATAGAAACTAGTCAGTCTTGATGTCAGAGTCATTAATGCTTTATTTTTTGTTGTAGATATGACTGAGTTCAATAGAGTATCTATTTGAACAACTTCACACGAGGTCTGGAAACTTCTTGAGGTAACTCATGAAGAAACTTCACAAGTGAAGGAATCCAAGATCAGTAGGCTTACAAAAGAATATGAGGCATTTAAAATGAAGCCTAATGAGTCCATCACACAAATGTTTACTCGTTTCCTTGATATTATTAATCCTCTCTCTTCTCTTGGTAAGGATTACAACAATCACAAAAAGATACGCAAGCTATCGAGGGACTCACCAAGAACTAGAACCCCAAGGCTACTATAATAATTGAAGGAAATGACCTTACTACTATGACTCTTGAGGCACTCATGGGCAAGCTTATGACACATGAGCTGGACCTCAAAGAGTTTAATGAATCAATACCAAAGGAGAAAACTATAGCCTTCAAATCATATCACAAGAAGATCTTCGATATTGATGAAATTGAAGATGACAATTCAGATGATGAATAAATGGCCCTAGTTTCTAGGAATATCAAAAAATTCTTGAAGTTTGAAAGATCAAAATGAAAGAAGAAGGATTACAAAGATGACAATGATAAAGAACATGTGTGCTACAACTGCAAGAATTTATGCCATATAAAGAAGAATTGTACTACAATCAAGAAAAAGAATCGCTATGAACGCTAAAGCAAAAGAGGATCATCTTCACGCAAGTATGCAAACACAAGCATATGGCACGAGGGCGAAGCTGGTGACCCAGAGGAAGAAGAAAATCCTCGCAATGCTACAAACCTATGCCTAATTGCATTTGATCAGGTATCAACTAACCCCCTCTATGAAGATTTCAACTTTGATGAACTATCTGATGCTTTCTGTGGCGTAGGCTGGGCGTTGTTTCTGACTTGCATCCTTACATCGGGTGCGGGTCGTGACAGGTCCACTCTCCCCCTCTCTTCCCTTTTTGTTTGTACCCTCTCCCTTCATGTTTAATCTTGACCCCTCATTCAAATGTAACACCACACACACCCTCATATATATATATATCTCATCCTAACCCCTTTCCCAATGCCAACCCCATCCCAATGAGGCACATGGCCGGCCCTAATCCCTAGGTAGTCATCTCTTCTCCCTCATGCAAAAACCATCATCCTCCCCATTGTATTATTTTCATCACCATCACCAAAAACTATAATACCCTAAACTCAACCCTAAACTATTCATTATCACCTCCATCCCTGACTCCACCCTCTCCTCCCTCCGGAGATCGACCCCGGCCATCTCCCCGCTGTCAACACCCACGCCACCGTCTCCACCTTGACGTCGGCATCAACTCCATCCCCCACGCCGAGCAACTCCCCAGCAGCCGACTGCAACCACAACATCCTCCTTCGTTATCGGTCACCTCGACAGCGAGACCCGACCGCCACTCGCCCTAGTCTTCTCCCCGACCAGCATCCCGCCTTCAGCAACCGCCTGAACACCACCATGCCTCACCTGAGTCCGCCGCACCACCCCCTTCCATCTCCTTCCCCATGACCACCTCCGCCTGCATCATCATCCTCCTCCCATCACCACCACCCTCGTCGACATTATCTACACCACGCCGACCAACTCGACAGCAGCTGAGCCCGACTCTCCTCGACTCATCCCCACAGCCAAGCCCAGTCTCACCGGACCCCGACACCCTGTGTCAACTTCCCATCCACAGCAGCCGAGCACAACCTGCTCACCGTTAGAGACACCATCGTCCCCGACGATAGCAGCCTGGCCGGATCCCCTCGACTCGTCCACGCAGCCAAGCCCAGTCTCACCGGACCCCGATACCCCGTGTCAACTTCCCATCCACAGCAGTCGAGCAAAACCTACTCAACGCCGGAGACACCATCGTCCCCGACCCGACCACCTTCACCATTAACGCCGTCTGCAATGACCTCCTCCACCGGATCCTCCTACTCCACCGCTCCCACGATCTCCTCCGCCTGACCCACAGTCCACCACCGCCTCCTTCCATCGTCCCCGTTCTCCGATCTCTTCCCTACGCTACCCCATGTCGACTTCCCTCCACAGTCCGCCTAGCCTTCTACCCCACACCGCCTGTCAACCCTTCTCCGACCACAGCTCCGCTGCCTGAACCTCCCTTCGCTCCTCACAGCCGACTGCCCACTGTCTCCCTCGACGCCGGCATCAACTTCATCCCTGCCGAGCCCACGCCTGAGCCCCGGCCAGACGACCCGACCGCCACAACCACCCCGTTTATCTCCTCCGACGGGCCTCCCTGACCGCCGAGCAACAGTCGCCTGAGCCGCTCCCCTCCGACAGTCGTCGATCATCATCATCATCATCATCATCATCACCTTCATCATCATCATCATCATCATCATCATCATCACCATCATCATCATCATAATCATCATCAACATTATCGTCATCGTCGTCATCGTCGTCATTGTCGATCTCGTGCGTGCATGTCAAGGTTCACTGCCCTCCTTCGTAATTTTATATGTGTGCATGTGTAAATAGTATAGGGTTAACATATTGCTTCATGACAGGTTTAGTTGGTTGATTTCAGACCCGTGTCAGTGAACCCAATGACTAGTGTGCTCGTATGTGTGTGTGCGTATGCATATAATATTAGTTGATATATATTTAAGTAATTAAATACTAATACTAGTTATGACTATATATGTATTTATGATGTATGACCCTAGGTTTTAACTGTGTATATCCCGTAGTTGCATGAGACCATGAGTGTTAATTATGGGTACCCTGTATTGCATATGACCATGTGTCACTGAGTATTAGTGAACTGCCTGCCTTGTGTTCACCAATATGCCAGCTTAGACATGTGTTGGTGTTACACGAGATTTAGATCTTTAGACATATATTAGTGAGTTAACTGCCTTGTGTACACCGACGTACTGGCTAGACATGTGTTAGTGTTTGACTGTTTGATTATGCACAATATTGAAGATATGACACCCGTGCATTTAGACGCACACTTGACCCTGCTAGTTGACTAGTTGCCACCCTTGCGTAGTTCCGAGCGTAGTGTAATTATGTTTGTATGTATGCTAGTGTAATGGCTGTTTGTGGTATTAAACGAAAGAATGAAAGTGTATTTCAATGACGGGGTTTATAAGAGACCCCCGCCCTTTTGTTTACAAACAAACTTGTATAATGTAATCCTATATGAGGATGTGGGAGTACAATTTATTTAATCTGGGTATAAATTGCTATAGGTGTCTGATCTGCGGTCGATCACTTTAGCCCTTGGACTACACGATGTTGAAGAAGTGCCGTGGAAGACAGGAAGCAGCCTCGGGGGTTGCAGAAAAGGGTGGATGCACGATGCCCTGGTCGCTGATCCCTATCCTTTGCCTGAGCTCCGGGTTCCTCTCTCTCTCTCTCTCTCTCTCTCGATCTCTTCTCTCCTTGCTCGATCTTCAATTGTTCGACCTCTTCTCTGAGTCTTCAATTGTTCGATCTTTCAATTTTTCGACCTTTTTCCCCATTGATAGGGGTCTCTATTTATAGAGTTTTGGTGACAGTGACCACTCCGTCGGTGTAACAACCGAAGAGTGGACAGTATAGCACCCTTTTACACAACGGTTTAAAATAACCAATGCCTGCGTGTAAATGACCTTTTGAGTGAGCATGTGACGCGTATCCAACTAAGGGGACAAAATGCGTATATCTGCTACGAAGATCACGGCGTAGAAGCCACGCAGGTAGGTATCCCTTGTGTAGCAGAGGTTGGCGTAAAAGCCAAGTGACTGTCACCTTGGCGTAGAAGCCGAAATAGGCATAGAAGCCGAACAGGCGTAGAAGCCGAATAGGCATAGAAGCCGAACAGGCATAGAAGCCGAATGGGCATAGAAGCCGAACAGGCATAGAAGCCGAATGGTCGTAGAGACTGAGAGGGCGTTGGAAGCCGAGGGAGCACTGATCCTGAGCGGGCGTAGAAGCCACTGCGTACCGTGCCGAAGTGCTGATGTGGACGTCTTAGCCGGAATTACGGCTTTCGAAGATGTAATCAAATCTTCTACAGAGATTTGTCATCATCTTGTGCATTAAATGCGGAGACGTGTTTTGAAGGTCTGCAGCCCTTCTGTGCATCCGTCGCAGAGACGTGCCTTGAGGGAAACTGTCACTGCTCTGTGTAATTAGACGTAGAGACGTGCCTCGAGCCCCGTACGAAGTACAGCTTTTGACGTGGCAGCGGTTTGTCTTACTGCGGAGCATAAAAAAGCTCATGTTTGCCTGTGTAAAACAAGGCAGCGTATTCCCTTGTACGTGAAAGAGCGGTTTACGCTGGAAGGACTTTGGTAAACGACGGTTTGGTGATATTTTAACCAAATCCTCTGCATTAAATGCAGAGATCCGCCATCATACTGTGGGTACGTCCCGAGGGGTCTGCCATCGTTTCCAGTCGTCGTCTGGGTAGCCGTGCAGCACTTTTTTGTCAGGAGTCAGAGGCCAGGTTCACCGCGTGACTTGACAGGTTCATTTCGGGGAAGACGAAGCGTTTCTCGTACGCTTTAACGCTGCTTTAAGAGCGGCTGGGTTTTACGCCATGGAGGCGATGAAGAACCCTGTTTTACATTGGATGGCTCCGAAGGCCTCTGCTTACGCTGCTCTATATCAAGATGCTGCGTAGATTGTTTCAGCATATTTTTTATGCTTCTACAAGACCCCCTTCAAAGCTTTTAAATTCCTCGGAATTTGAAACGCTTTGAAAGAAGCATGAACGGCCCCTCGTAACTCGAAACGTTTCTGGATGGAGCATTGAAACGGTCGGTACTGACTTTATGGCGGATTTATTGGGGACCGCTGTGATCTCTTTCGCCTATAAAAGGCTGGGGGGTGAACCTGTTTTCACCACATTCCCATTGTCATGCAGAGATGATCGCCGGAGCTCGTCGGGTCGATCTGAGGAAGAAGGAGATCATGTTCTTCCAGCATGTAGGGAGCCAAAAAAGATGGCATCTTCGAGCAAGCGTCCACTGCAACGATGGATCATGGAAGGATATTTTAGCCTCCCTTGCTCGGGATAATCAGCAACTTTGTATGGCGTTGCACCAGGAGAGAGGAAGGGTCGTATTTGACTAGACAGTTTGTAAGTGGCGCCTTCTCCCGTTGCCTCCGGTGACGAGAGTCAGACAGACTCGTTCTGTCCCGGCTTGAGCGGTGCACAGAGCTTGGGACCTGCAAAATCTATGGAAGCCCCAACTCTGTCGTCCTCCGCCGTCGACCACCGCCATGCCAGTCAGTTCTGCCGACTTACTGCTGGAGAAAATGGATGAAGAATTGAAGCCCATGCGAGAATCTGTCAGAACAGCTTCTAGGCGATCTTCAGACGACGATGAGGAAATCCTTTGTAGAAGGGATTTCCCTCATATGTAACCATGAAAAGTAGAGAAAAAAACCCTTGTAGATAGGATTTCCCTCATATGTAATCATGATTTTGAAATAAAGTCGTCTTTCTTCTTCATATGATCGTCTTTGCCATACGTTGCTGTGAAGTCTGGATATGTGCAGCTTCGACACGTCTGAATCTTTACGCCGACACTGATAGAAAGAGTATTAGGCCCTGAATAGTTCATAGAATGCTGCTGAGCGTCCTTGAACATTTAGAACTGTCCTGTTGCTAGGACTGAGGGACGGCGTAGAATTCTGAACTGTTGCTTCTCTGATGAGCAGGATCTTGTTCAGACTTCGTCTTCAAGAATAATCTCTCAAAACTCCCTTGGAACAGGGTCGAGGTTTTTGGCTGTCAAATTGAGTTGCCACCTTGATAGACGGGATGTTCAGACTGGAGTCTGGATGAACCTCCAATTTTGGACCCGAGAAGAGTAATTTCTCAATGTTTGAACTCTATATGCTTCGGGTACTTGGGATGCTCTGGGTCAAGAACGAGTATCTTCTGTGTGAACTCTTTGTAATTGACCGCCTTGGGGACTGTTCGGATATGCGGAAAGTCGTGGAGCGTGAAATCATCAGTCTGTAGCCTCTGAGCGTAAATACACCACCGAGCGCGAAATCGTAGACTTGTGGTTCCTGAGCGTGAAGTCATAGGTTTGTTGCCTCTCGAGCATAAAAGCTACCGAGCACAAAGGCATCCGGGCATAAACCGTAGACTTGTAGCTGTCGAACGTGAAGCCGTAGATCTGTTGCTATCGAGCGTAGAAAAGCTCTTTTAGCGCAGAACTGTAGATCTGTAGCCTGTGAGCGTAAGAACACCATCGAGCGTGAAATCGTAGTCTTGTGGTTTCTGAGCGTGAAGTCATAGGTTTGTTGCCTCTCGAGCATAAAAGCTACCGAGCACAAAGGCATCCGAGCATAAACCGTAGACTTGTAGCTGTCGAACGTGAAGCCGTAGATCTGTTGCTGTCGAGCGTAGAAAAGCTCTTTTAGCGTAGAACTGTAGATCTGTAGCCTGTGAGCGTAAGAACACCATCGAGCGTGAAATCGTAGTCTTGTGGTTTCTGAGCGTGAAGTCATAGGTTTGTTGCCTCTCGAGCATAAAAGCTACCGAGCACAAAGGCATCCGGGCATAAACCGTAGACTTGTAGCTGTCGAACGTGAAGCCGTAGATCTGTTGCTGTCGAGCATAAAAAAGCTCCTTTAGCGCAGAACTGTAGATCTGTAGCCTGTGAGCATAAGAACACCATCGAGCGTAAAATCGTAGACTTGTGGTTCCTGAGCGTGAAGTCGTAGGTTTGTTGCCTCTCGAGCATAAAAGCTACCGAGCACAAAGGCATTCGGGCATAAACCGTAGACTTGTAGCTGTCGAACGTGAAGCCGTAGATCTGTTGCTGTCGAGCGTAGAAAAGCTCCTTTAGCGCGGAACTGTAGATCTGTAGCTCCTGAAAAGAAAATTTCTTCGAGCATGAGGTTTTGCGGATCTGTTGCTTCTGAGCGTAAACTGAGCGCCACCGAGCGTGAGATCGTCGATTTGGTATCTGCTGAGCGTAAAGTCGTAGGTTTGTGGCCTCTCGAGCATAAAAGCTACCGAGCACAAAGGCATCCGGGCGTAAAACCATAGACTTGCAGCTTGCGAGCGTAAAACCGTAGATCTGTTGCTGTCGAGCGTAGAAAGCTCCTTTAGCGTAGAACCCGCTGAACCGTCTTGCACGAAAAAACCTTTCGAATTCGTTGACTGTCCGTTTTTTGAGGGTAGTGGGCTGACGTAGCATCCAATCATAACCAACTCTTAATTGCGAGATCCGGTTGGGGTCTCGAGGGGTTCGTCCGAGGATTCGAGGAGTCGACTCGGACCGTATATATACCCCAAGCTTTTGAGGGAAAGAGCTTCTTATCTGCCTTCTGCGAAAGAGAGCTTTCCTTCGTTCCTTCTCCGAGCACTTCGAGTCCTCAGAAATGGCGTCGAAACAAACTTCCTCCGCTAAGGGAAAGAGCGTAGGTTCTTCTTCTCGTTCTTCAGTACCGGCGAGAGATTCTTCGGTCGGGCAAGGTGAACCTCCTTCTGAGAGGAGTATCCCGTCGATGAGCAGTGCACCCGGCTTTAGAGGTAGAGCTTTTTGGGATGACGAACGACGAAAAATCCTTCGCACACGTTGAACGTGACCGCGCTAGGTCGTCTTCTGTGCTGATAGCCTCTTTTGAGGAAGATGACGCACGGAGACGTTTTTATCTTTTACGCCCAGTTTTATGTGGCGGTTAACACCTTCCATCGTGATTTCGACAGGCGTGGAAGCTTTAGAGTGCCTTCTGCCAAGCCAGGGGGAAGAGTCGAAGTCCCCTCGGTTTCTTCTGACGAGGGCGAGGAGTCTGGTACTCCGGATGAGCCTCTGGTATCGTTGCCGAGGTGTGCAGTACCTGCGCCGGCGGGGGCTTTGGTAGTCTCTTCTGGGAAGCGACGGGCTTCTGCTCCGAAGGAAGCTTCCCTTCGTAAGAGGAGGAAGGAGACGGTTGCTCGTCCTCTCCGCATTCCTGGTATTGAGGCTCCCGTGAGTGAGCCGGCACCTCCCTACATCAAGGATGAATCTTTGGCTAGAGGTTCCTCGCCTTTTAGAGAGGGACCTTCTACAGTTCCTGCTGGTGGCACTGGAGAGTCTTCGCTAGAGGCTGTTGTCGCTGCGGCTGCTTCAAGTAGTGGAGCAGGATTGCCCACGTGGCCGCTACAGATGGGAGAATCTTTCCCGAGGTCAGCAGCGGGGGAAGTTGCTTCTGTGTCAGCGAGTGCGCTTAGCGAGACCCCGGCTGACGAATCTCGACCGTGTCTCGGGGAAGGCTTGACCGAGCTTTTGGCGATGTCGGTCGGCCCACCTCCTTCTCCAGGTATGACAGGTCGTATCGCGTCATTAAGGCGTGGTTTAGCCACATCGGCTGCAGACGCGTCGTATATGCCGTTGGCTCCGGCTCCTAGCGATGACGTGGAGGCGCCTAATTCCGAGACAGAAGTGTCTTCGGGGGCCAGCTCGCCTGGAGAGGTTTCGTCGTCTCAGGAGGGGGACAAACCTGTTATCGTGACCTCGCCTTTCGCGAGTATGCCGATGACTTCGATCGTTGCCGTCACACCTTTTTTGGCCGCGCCACCCGTCGAGGCGGCGGCGGTGGCTACCTCGTCTGCAATTGTCCCTGGAGAGGGAGTTACTAGCACTGCGGTCACTCCGGGCATTCAGTCGGGTCTAGTCGCGTTGATCGAGCAGCATACCAGCCTTGTCAACACCGGTTTACAAACGATGATACCGATGGTGTTGGCGAAGAATCTTGACTTCGAGCTCCTGAAGAAGACTTCTCAGCTTTCGATCGAGGTTGTCAGGGGGCTTGGCAATCCTGGAGTAGCTGATGCTCTGGAGGTGGTGGTTAATGGTTTAGAGCAACCCGTTAACGAATATTTGCAGCGGGCTGAGGGCAGCCTTGATGCTGATGCCCAGGCTCGATTCGACCTCATGGCTGAGCGGCTCGCTACAAAGCTTGAAAGCCTAGACAACTCTATCCAGAAGCACAAGCTGGAGGTGGATAGGAGAAAAGCTGTTGTGGAAGAAGCTCTTGCTGTTGAGACACAGTGTCGATCCGAGCATGAAGGGAATGCAGCGAGGGTCTCCAAGCTGAGGGAAAAACTTGCTCGGGCAGAGGAGTGGGCTTCCCAGTCGTTGGCAGGTTCAGAGGTAGCGACTGGTCGACTAAGTGAAGCACGACGGGATCTGGACCGTGCGGAAGCTGCCCGTGCGGGCTATCTTCGGGCAAGGGCTAATCTGACTCTTACGCATACCCCCGAGGCACAGTTGGAGCGGGCTCGTGTCGATGCCTTGGCCCTTAGGAATGAGAGGATGGCTGCACTGGAGCGGCAGATTCGTGATCTGATTACTCCACCATCTTGATGTATCTCTCCCTATGTAATTTCGCCTCCTTCTGGGAATGAATAAAATTGACTCTTTTCTGACTGTTGTGGACCCGTCATTTCGGAATATAAATGACAGTTTTTTAGGTGAGGGGGATATCAGAGGTAGTATGGACCTGATATACTCTCGATAAACCTCTTTAGCATGATATATCTATTCAGAGGTCGTACGGACATGATAGGATATGACCTAACTAGTTTCTTTTCTTGGAGCAGTTTTGTCAGAATTGAGATTCTCACTATGTTCCACCTGGGCAGGGGGAAATTAAGCGTAGTATCTTTTCAGGAATTTGCCGTTGATGGGAGCCATTAATAGGTCCCCGTTAGGCTGGGCTATCCTATAGGCGCCGTTCGAGAACGTTGTCTCGATCACATAAGGGCCTTCCCACTTGGGCTGGAATTTGCCTTTACTTCTGTGAGTTAAAATTATCGGCCTTCTTACTGCTAGAACTAGCTCGCCGACCTTGAACACCCTTTCCTTTACTTTATGGTTAAAAGCCCTGGAAATGCGTGCTTGGTAGAGCGCGATGCGCTGTTGAGCTTGGAGGCATTTCTCGTCTAATCCTTTTAGCTCCTGAAGCCTTAAAAGGTCATTCTTTTCTTGAGTCAGCTCGTTAGCCACGGCTATTCTGAGCGACGGGATCTGGATTTCAATGGAAAGAACTGCTTCGCTCCCGTAGACCAGCGAGAATGGGGTACAACCCGTCGGCGTTCATACCGTCGTGCGGTATGCCCAGAGGCATTCGCCCAGCTTTTCATTCCAGTCTCTCTTGTTTGAAGAGACAAACTTCTTCAAGAGTTTGATAATGGTTTTGTTGAAAGCTTCCGCCAGACCATTAGCAGCTGGATAATACGCCGTGGAGGCAACATTGTGTATCCGGTTTTTATCGCAAAACCGATGAAACGTTTGGCTGATGAACTGGGGCCCATTGTCGTGAATTATCCTCCGGGGTACCCCGAAGCGATAGATGACGTGATGTTTGATGAAGCTGACCACGTTGGCTGCCTTTACCTCAGTAAGAGGGATTGCTTCGGCCCATTTGGAAAAGTAATCCGTGATGGCCAGTATGAACTGGTGACCCCTGGAATAAGACAGGTGAATAGGACCGATGATATCCATTCTCCATGCTTCGAAAGGCCAGGATGCGACCGTAGGATGTAGATGTTCCGACGGTTGATGTATGAAGTTCGCATGAACCTGACAGGCTCTGCAATGCTTTGCATACTGTATTGCATCTGCGATCATGGTCGGCCAGTAATAGCCCATTCTCCTGATGCGATCCTATAGCTTAGGCCCGGGTTGATGCACTCCGCATACGCCGTCGTGAGCTTCACGGATAATCAGCTGTACTTCGGCGCCAGAGACACCTCAACAGCAGTCCGTTGTAGGTCCGGCGATACAGGCATTATGAAGATGCATCGAAGTAGAAGCGCAGCGATCGTCTCTTGACGGATACTGCTTCCTTGGGGTCCTCCGGTAAGATTCCGTATGCCACAAAATCTTTGAAAGGACTTGTCCAATCTCTTGTAGGAGGATCGGTGTTTACAGCGTAGCTGCGTTCTATGTGACAGCTGTTCTTCACACAGAATAAATCTCTGTTAAGAAGGATTACCGAATCTTGCCTTCTTATAGGAGTAGCTAAGTCTGCAGCTAGGCTGGCCAGGGCATCAGCTTCCAGATTCTGAGATCGAGGTACGTGCTCCAGGAAGAACCCTTTGAACGTCATGGCTATCTCGATTGTCGCCCGGTGATAGGGGATGAGGTCTAGATTACGGACTTCGTATATTCCCCTGACTTGATTGACGATGAGCAGAGAATCACCGAAAGCTTCCAGGGATTCTACCCCCAGTTCTGTAGCAACTTGGAGCCCAATTAGTAGAGCGTTGTATTCCGCCACGTTGTTGGAGCAGGGCTCGCTAAGAGAGTATGCTCGGTAGATGACGAGCTGATCTGGGGTAACTAGGACGACTCCCACTCCTGAAACGACATTTCCTTTAGGACCGGTTCTGGAGGTGCCATCAAAGAACAGTTGCCATACGTCACTTTTTCTTACGAAGTTAGATTCTGCAACTTCATCAGGGATGTCTTCGTATAGCTTGGAGGTCTCCGGGATCGGATGAGCCGCTAGAAAGTCGGCCAGTGCTTGGCCTTTGATGGACTTCTGTGGAATGTATACCATGTCGTATGGTGTTAGCAGCATCGCCCAAGTTGCGAGTCGGGAGTTGAGGGCACTTGGCTTGCTCATCAGCACTCGGAGAGGGTTGATCCTGGAGATGATATAAATAGTCTGGCCGGTGACATAGTGCCGCATTTTCTGGACAGCGAACATCAGAGCCAAGCATTCCTTCTCCACTGGGTTGTACCGGTGCTCGGCCCTGACCATCATCCTGCTGAGATAGTAGATAGCCTGTTCATGACCCGCATCATTTTTCTGCGCGAGGAGAGCTCCTAGCGAATGATCCATTGCCCGAACGTACAGCAAGAACGGTTTTCGCATGACGGGAGGCACCAGAACTGGCGGGCTGGTTAGGTAGCGTTTGATATCCTCGAACGCTTGCTGACAGGTTTCGTCCCATATGAAGGATACGCCTTTCTTTATGAGATGAGAGAAGGGCTGACATCTCCCCGAGAGGTTGGATATGAATCGCCGGATATAAGCCAGACGTCCTTGGAACCCCCTGAGTTCCCTCAGATTATGGGGCGGTCGCATTGCCGTGATCGCTTGGACTTTGTCAGGGTCTACTTTGATGCCTTTGGTGGTAATGACGAATCCCAGGAATTTGCCACTGGATACACCCAGAAAGGACTTTGTAGGGTTCATCTTGAGTTGATGCTGGCGCATTAATTCGAATACCGCCCTCAGGTCTCGGGTGTGATCACCTTTGAGGCAACTTTTGACAGCTATGTCGTCTACGTAATATTCTACTGTTTTACATAAATGCCCACGGAATATGTTACTCATAGCCCGTTGGTATGTAGCCCCAGCGTTCTTTAATCCCAAGGGCATGACCGTATAGCAATATACCCCCAGTGGTGTCCGGAAGGTAGTGTGCTTCTCGTCTTCAGGATGCATCTTGATCTGATTATATCCTGAGAATTCGTCCATGAAAGACATGCGTTCGAAGCCGCAGGTGTTGTCGATCATGATGTCCGTGATGGGAAGAGGGAATTTATCTTTGGGGCAGGCCGTATTCAGATCTCGGTGGTCGATGCAGATACGTACCTTCCCATTTTTCTTTATGACTGGGACCACGTTAGCGACCCAGTTGGGGTGTTGTTCCTCCCGGATGAAACCGCAGGTTATCAACTTCTTGACTTCAGCCTCGATGGCGTCCATCATATCAGGGCGGAACCGTCGTTGGTGCTGCTTTACCGGCTTTGAATCGGTCAGTATATTGAGCTTATGAGTAGCTACCTTCGGGTCTAGGCCTGGCATATCCTCATAATCCCACGCAAAGACGTCAATATATTCCTTTATCAGCTGTATAACTTCTTCCCTTTCAGGTGGGGGAAGATTGTTACTGACAAATATTGGCTTTGGTGAGAGCTCACCCCCAACATTGATCTGGATGGCTTCGTCCTTGGTGGGAGGTTCCCTCTGCTCGAAGCGGAATTCCCACTGCGTATCCATCTGTTGAGCCCAGGGGTCATCCTCGAATGGCTCCGTATCCTGCTCCTCGGCTTCTGAGGGATTTGTCACCACCATATTCACTGATAGTGCTTTTTCGAGAGCATCTGGTGAGTTGGAGGGCGATGAGCTGTTCTGGAAAGAGGAAAAGGGATCCTCTTTTGGCTCGAAAGCTGCGAGGGAGGTGGCATACCCTAACTCGAGACGAGTTTGTCGATTGTGGGGGTTGCCGTACGACGGCGTTCGTCTACCTCTTCCGTAGTTGAGGCCTGGCTTCCGTTTCAAGTCGTAGCCCATGTTTTGCATGATCTTTAGCGCTTGCGGGCTATAACGGTGAATCTGTATTTTCCCGGTGTCGTCATCGAAGGGATCTTCTTGGGCAGCCGGTTGATTCCGTATGCGGCCGAAGACTATTGAGCGCTGACTACTGCAGGTAGGTGGGACGATGAAGATAGAATCCTCATGTGGCCCATATGTCGTGACGACGTTGGATGGCGATGCTACTTCCCAGACATATGGGCGGTAGGAGCTCATAGCTTTCAAGAATTTTTGTGCTATGGGTTCTACCTCGTCATGTGGAGTGGGTCCTTGTTTTGGAACTCGAGCATGAATATACTGGAAAAGAGGATATTTATTATCATCTGGAACTTCACGCCTGGTTGCCTTTACACCAGTTGGCTGCATGTTGCGTCGAAGGTTGATGACCAAGGGTGGAGGCTTTCGGTTCAAAGTGATCACTAGAGGATCACCCCATTCTCCTGTCTTGGTCTTGTCCAGGTGGATAGCCAAAGGTTCTATGGCTTTCGGACGAGTGGTTCGTCCTTTCACTTTAATGGACAGCGGCAGTGTGGCAGAGGGCCCTTCTGGCTCCCGGTGGGATTCCTCCTTTGCCTCGCCCGACCCTTCTTCCACGTGGTCCTGGGAGTATAACACGGCATCGGAGTAATACGACTCTATTCCTTTGAACGGGTTTAGGTCAGCCACCTCCGTCTGTACTGTTCCTTGTGCGTCTATATATTTAAGGCATTGATGTAGGGTTGAAGGAACGATGTTGTGGTCGTGAATCCACGGTCTCCCTAGCAAAATATTGTAGGACACCTCTGAATCGATGACGTAACATGTGGTCACCGATCTAAGGTTGCCGATCTGGATTCTCAAGCGAATTATTCCCAATGGCTTACTTTTTCCAGCGTTGAAACCCACGATTGTAGTGGTAGTGTAAGACAGTTCGCTGGTAGGAATTCTCAGTGGCCTGAGCAGACCGTGCGGGATGATACTGATCGACGATCCCGGATCTATGTGAATCCGGTCGACTTCTATGGAACCGACATACCCGGTGTAATAGAGGGGCTTGTCATGTCTGTTATGTTTTAACAGCATGTCGTTTTGAGTAAAAGTGATATTTGGGACCACCTCCATTACGCTGTGGCACTGAGGACATGCCACTGGTTCCTCGTCGGGGGACTTGAGTTGGGTCAAGTACGCCTCTTCCTGCATCAGTGCTTCACTCAGGGCTAGACGAGTGTCAGGGGAGAGCCTGAGTAGCTCAAAGATGGACAACCTGGCTGGCGTATTGGCTAGTTGGGCCAGGATGTCAAATTTGTATGGCTTCTCTAAACCTTTGCTTAGAATATTTTTCACAGGTTTGTCGAAGCGTATTTCTTTCTGCTTTCCCTTTTCCGCCAGAGTAGGTTTCGCAGGGCTGATATTTGGCACGACGGGACCTTGCTCTGAAGGTTTGGTAGCTGGAGCATCAGCTGGCGCGCCTTCCTGATTTGCTCCGTTGTCGTCGAGGTAGGCCCTCCCTGAACGGGTTGCGACAAGTACCTTGTCTTCGTCTGATACAGAAAAAGTTGCGATCATGTGGCATGATCTGTCTTTGGGACTCTTCTTGGAGGTAGGCTTGGTTGCCTTGGTCTCCCTCTCGAGCTCTGGCACCAAATCCGGGTGAACCCACATAATCTCGCCCTGCCGGGTAGTTAGGGGCACCAGGTTGTGATTTTGACCCCTAGCCGGGGGGAGGTTAACGATGTTCATCGTTGTCCGGGATATAGGTGCAACACAATTAGGGACCTTTTGGGGAGGCAGATTGCCAAACTGCAGAGAGACCATGTTGGCCGCGACCGTCTTCTCGGTGCTGTGCAGAGTGATGGCCTTAGCATCAATTAATCCTTGGATCTTCCGTTTTAATACATAGCATGCCTTTGTCGGGTGGTGTACGTATCTGTGGAAGACGCAGTATTTGGGGTCGTCGGTATTGCCAACTTCCTGGGGCCGCCTTAGCTCCAGGAGGGTGATCTTGCCACTTTTGACGAGACACTCAAAGATACTTGGATTATCGTCGTCGTCGAAAGAGTAGACTTCGACGGGCCTAGAAGTCCCGGATTTTGCTTGCGTAGTTGCCGCAATCTTTGGTCTGGCCGTGTTGATTGCCAGGGCTTCTTTCCCTTTGGGACCACGAGGATGGTCACTGCTGGGAGATGACCTCTTGCCTCTGTTAGAGGCAGAGATCATGATGCCATTGTCGCGCGCCTTGCGACTGTTGTCTTCGGCGGCTACTGCCGAGATAATGAACGAGGGACAATCATGGAACTAATATGGTCCTGTGAACACCGAGACCACAAGAAGGAGATTTTTCCTGCAAATGTCCACCAACGCAGAGTCTGAAACTCCTGGAGGCATCTGTAAAGTGGCCTGACGAAAGCGTTCGATGAAGATGCGAACGTCCTCCTTTTCCTTCTGTTTGACTTCGATGAGGGAGGACATAGACATGTCCATTCCTCCCTCGTAGAATCGTGTGAAGAACAGAGCTTTGAAGTCCTCGAAGGAAGTAATGCAGTTGTCCGCCAAGCTACGGTACCACTGGTAGGCTACTCCTGAGAGACAGCCTTTGAAAACCCGAGTGAGGAGGGCATCGTTCCCTTGTAGCAACACCGTCATCATACTGAAATAGTTCATGTACTGACTTGGTGATGTTTTTCCCTCGAACAGAGCCATAGTCTGAGGTTTGTATCTCGGAGGGAAAGGGACTTCCTCCCAGACAGCTGGGTAGGGCTGGTTAATTCCCAGTTTCTTGAGCTGATCTTTGTGCTTCAAGGCGTCGAACTGGGCTTTCAACTCTCGCACTGCCTGCATCGGATTCTCAGTCGAAAGCGAGGCTACTGAGTGGTGCGGAGTCAGTTGTATTGTAGCTCCAGCGGGAGGTAGAGCATTTTCTAGGTGAGGAAGCGGAGGAACCGTTGACTCTTGATCCAGCGTAGGCTCTTGGCTTGGGTTGGGTGGTGGTGAGTCCACTCCCGCACGTATCTGAGTTGGCGGGACCGACGCTTGAGCCATGGTAGTTGCGTGTTGAGCGAGCATCATCTGGTGCATATTTTCCATTACGGATTGCATTTGTTTCAAAGATGTCTCCAGTATAGTGATGCGTTCCGCGTTCCCTGATGGCGAAGCTTTCTCGC
Organism: Iris macrosiphon; assembly: GCA_036927795.1. Classification (NCBI taxonomy): domain Eukaryota; kingdom Viridiplantae; phylum Streptophyta; class Magnoliopsida; order Asparagales; family Iridaceae; genus Iris; species Iris macrosiphon. Next base: position 66,134,981 of record JAYESA010000004.1, on the reverse strand, counting down.
GCTCATCTCCAATGGCGTAAGCTCCCATTTCCCTGGGGGTCATTGAGGGATTAGTATAGGTCGTTATAGAAGTCGACTCCATACTTTCTGCCTCTGACTCGGGAACTTGGCGACCTTCGGCGTCGGAATCAGAAGAAGATAACGCTGGTTGTTGTGACCTTGCGCGAGTGTTTTGGAACACCCCGGCTTCAACGTCTCCGAGGGGCTTACTGAACCTCCTTCGGCTCGGAGGTCCAGAAGGATGACGTCTTGAGCTCGACCCTCCTCTAGGTATGTGTGAAGCCATGTTCACAGACGCATGCGTGGGTTCCCCTTCCTGGAAAGACAGCGAGTAGCTCAACAGGTCGAAAACCGATCGTTTTGCTTTGGAGCAGCAACAATTAATCACAACTTTATGACTATTACAATAGTGTTCGCCAGGAGGCGAAATAGACATGTTGGAAGGTCCGCTTTCTTTACGCCTCCCGATTAGATACTTGCGTAGGTCAGGAGGGCTTCTTTTCGCCATCTGAGTTTGTTTTACACCGAGGGACCGTGCCTGGCGTAATCTGGAGGTCCGCTTAGTCTGGCGTGAGGCTGGAGAGGCCCTCAGTTGGCCATTAGCTTCTCGCATAGTCCGGAGAGTAGGCAGATCATTCTTTTGCTGGCGTAAAGGCCCAGTAGTTGAATATTCACCCGCCTGCTTTCCCTTGCGGAGATCGCAGCACTCATCTGGTTCACCGTAAAGGTCAGATGTCGTAGAGCGCGATCTGTACTTCTGATTTGGTGTTGAGGCGCCATCAGAGGTTTTGTCTGTACCACGCGTAGCGGGAGACTGATTTCTGCACGTAGAGCACAGTGGATACTCCTGGGTTAGCGCTGAGGCTTTGCCAGAAGTTTTGTCTGTACCGCGCGTAGCGGGAGACTGATTTCTGCGCGTAGAGCGCAGTGGATACTCCTGGGTTAGCGCTGAGGCTTTGCCAGAAGCTTTGTCTGTACCGCGCGTAGCGGGAGACTGATTTCTGCGCGTATAGCACAGAGGATACTCCTGGGTTAGCACTGAGACTTTGCCAGAAGTTTTGTCTGTACCGCGCGTAGCGGGAGACTGAATTTTACGTGCGGGGTACGGAGGGAGCGATGCTACCACCTCATTGGTCGGAGAGATCGGAGAGATCGGAGAGTCCACAGGAACGGCGGAGGATGTCTTGGGCATCCACACTTTGGGTAGCTTCCTGCTGTCTTGGACGGAAAGAGAGTGAGAGCTACCCCCAGTCCGAAGCATGTCTTCGTAGGCAGACTGGTCGAACTGAACGACCAGTGTCTTCTTCACGGTTCCTACAGATACCGCATCGTGTTGAGCAATTACTTTCTCGTCAGAAGAGAAAGATGTCCCCAGCAGAGTCGCCATCTTGTTTGTGGTATTAAACGAAAGAATGAAAGTGTATTTCAATAACGGGGTTTATAAGAGACCCGCGCCCTTTTGTTTACAAACAAACTTGTACAATGTAATCCTATACGAGGATGTGGGAGTACAATTTATTTAATCTGGGTATAAATTGCTATAGGTGTCTGATCTACGGTCGATCACTTTAGCCCTTGGACTACACGATGTTGAAGAAGTGCCGTGGAAGACAGGAAGCAGCCTCGGGGGTTGCAGAAAAGGGTGGATGCACGATGCCCTGGTCGCCGATCCCTATCCTTTGCCTGAGCTCCGGGTTCCTCTCTCTCTCTCTCTCTCGATCTCTTCTCTCCTTGCTTGATCTTCAATTGTTCGACCTCTTCTCTGAGTCTTCAATTATTCGATCTTTCAATTTTTTGACCTTTTTCCCCATTGATAGGGGTCTCTATTTATAGAGTTTTGGTGACAGTGACCACTCCGTCGGTATAACAACCGAGGAGTGGACAGTACAACACCCTTTTACACAACGGTTTAAAATAACCAATGCCTGCGTGTAAATGACCTTTTGAGTGAGCATGTGACGCGTGTCCAACTAAGGGGACAAAACGCGTATATCTGCTACGAAGATCACGGCGTAGAAGCCACGCAGGTAGGTATCCCTTGTGTAGCAGAGGTTGGCGTAAAAGCCAAGTGACTGTCACCTTGGCGTAGAAGCCGAAATAGGCATAGAAGCCGAACAAGCGTAGAAGCCGAATAGGCATAGAAGCCGAACAGGCATAGAAGCCGAATGGGCATAGAAGCCGAACAGGCATAGAAGCCGAATGGTCGTAGAGACTGAGAGGGCGTTGGAAGCCGAGGGAGCACTGATCCTGAGCGGGCGTAGAAGCCACTGCGTACCGTGCCGAAGTGCTGATGTGGACGTCTTAGCCGGAATTACGGCTTTCGAAGATGTAATCAAATCTTCTACAGAGATTTGTCATCATCTTGTGCATTAAATGCGGAAACGTGTTTTGAAGGTCTGCAGCCCTTCTGTGCATCCGTCGCAGAGACGTGCCTTGAGGAAAACTGTCACTGCTTTGTGTAATTAGACGTAGAGACGTGCCTCGAGCCCCGTACGAAGTGCAGCTTTTGACGTGGCAGCAGTTTGTCTTACTGTGGAGCGTAAAACAGCTCATGTTTGCCTGTGTAAAACAAGGCAGCGTATTCCCTTGTACGCGAAAGAGCGGTTTACGCTGGGGGGACTTTGGTAAACGACGGTTTGGTGATATTTTAACCAAATCCTCTGCATTAAATGCAGAGATCTGCCATCATACTGTGGGTACGTCCCGAGGGGTCTGCCATCGTTTCCAGCCGTCGTCTGGGTAGCCGTGCAGCACTTTTTTGTCAGGAGTCAGAGGCCAGGTTCACCGCGTGACTTGACAGGTTCATTTCGGGGAAGACGAAGCGTTCCTCGTACGCTTTAACGCTGCTTTGAGAGCGGCTGGATTTTACGCCATGGAGGCGATGAAGAACCCTGTTTTACGTTGGATGGCTCCGAAGGCCTCTGCTTACGCTGCTCTGTATCAAGATGCTGTGTAGATCGTTCCAGCGTATTTTTTATGCTTCTACAATGGCTGATGCTGTATTGTATTATATCATTTGTATATAGGACCATTGGATCGTCCTGCGAGACTTCAGGAGCAGGATATTGGTATTACCAGCTAAGGACCCCAGGCGAGTACATTCTCTAATAGTTTCTTGTTTACGATATCCTCTATGTTCATTATATTTAGTGTAGATATCCATATTTCTTGACACGATGGTTACACGGATTGGTATATCCGGATCTCGTCATGAGATGTTATTCCTTGTATATGGTGTATCTTGTGCAAGTCTTGTTTCATCGATTATCTTGTGCATGTACAGAAACTGATTCTCGGAGATATTTGTTACCTTCCTAGAGAATCCTGTGCCATAGCGTACCATGGTTGGATCTACTATACCAGTCGGGATAGAGAGTATTTTAGTGTAGATATGTGATCATACCCTTAATGTACAAGTCTTGTTTTCATGTTAGTGTTGGTCATACACCGCACGTATGACTAACCAGGCCATTATTCATGTACAAGTTCCCAAGTCGATCACATGTTAAAGCTAGTACTCACACACTTAGTCATTAGTATTCTTGTCATTGTCATATTGTTCATTCTTGTATTTATTTTCAGTATTTTCTTTATTGTGTATCTCTTGTACATGTATATGCATCTTATATATTTACATCTATTTACTGCTACATAGTTTATATCATTGATTTAGAACTGCTATTAGAGATGTATTTCGTTCCATTCTGACTGAAAATATTTTTCCAGATTGCGACTTAAAGGACTGGTGTCCGACATATTATGGACCACAGGGAGAGTAGCTGTCACCTTGGATCTTGTAGTTCAGTTATGATTCTGGGAGGTCTAGCCGGGATCACTAGTTATTCAGATTAGTTTCTTTCTGTCACATCCCAGTCTCAAAATACATAGAACTAGGAATACGTAACACGCCCAATCGTATGTATACGAACCCCAATATATGGAAACCATATACATACGTACGATGTACATGAATATTCAATCCATCAGTGGTAATATACTGTCACAACAAGTCACACACAATCTATATCTCATCCACAGCACAAATAATCAGTAGGAAATAAGAGCTGAATAATAACTGAATATCCAAGATGTGTAGCAAGTCTGATAGTCGGGTGGAAACAAATCCACTACAAAATGACTATACTGAGGTAGCAACAAAATCTCTAAACAACGATAATAAATCACAGATACTCTGAGGGTAAGATCTCCTCAGCCTGGTAAGTAGAGTCAGGTCCAGGTCCGTACTCCTGTGGATACTCCTGCTCGTCCATATCTGGAAAGGGACCAGGTCCTCAGAGGGACGTAACAAGATACATATAAATATGCCAATAAGTACTAAAATATAAACATCCAATGGGTCGCCTAACCGGCTAAGTGAATGCAATTTGAGAACAACTTTCCAACACGTGGGCTATCTGGCCATGGGATTGGCATGACTCTCTCGGAGAATCAGGGGCCTAAAAGCATATCGTCTTTTGAACGGCAGAGGCCGCCTGTAAATATATAGTGGTCATCATCACCCGTTTCTCCGTTGGAGAATCCGGACGTACAGGAGAAAAGTGCAAAGGAGCCCAAACGCCTTACTTATTGTTCTCCCCACCCTATGCTCTAATCCTGCCACATCCATGACACGATAAAACCTCTAAATAACTGCCAGGTCTACTAGCATACAAAGTTTCTATCAGCAGTCATCCCTTACGTACGGCTCATACGTACAGGCGGCCAACCCGATACGTAGTCCGGGATCTATATGAGACTCACCACTCGTGTAACAACTGTGTTACGGCCAATGAACCTAATGATGCTCCATAATACTGGGGTGGTCTCATGAACAAGGTTCAATACAAATATATAAATAAAATAGAATCATGCATCATCTGGAATGTAAATAATAGTACAAAGGCAAGGTATACTTGCCAAGCAAAGTTCTGTATAGTGCACATCCAATATTGTGTTATGTTGAAGAAGTGAGATTTTTAGGGTTTGGGGTGTATTGTATGGATATATATAGAGAATAAGAGGCGGTGGGAAAACTTAGTGTTTAAGAAACTACTGCTGCTGTTTATTTCTTCTCATTGGTTTAGGTTTCGGTTGAGGGATTTTTTTAGTAATAATAGTGTTTTAAGAAGCAGTGGAATGGGTTATATGCGCGGAAGAAAAGGGAAGTTGGTTTGCTACTGCTGCTGATGTTTACGCACGGAGAAGGAATGGGAAGAGTATACGCGGGGTGAGCTGCTGCTGTTTTCTTTCTTCTTTTGCTTGGTTTACGCGGGGTGAGCTGCTGCTGCTAATTTCTTACTTTACGCGGGTGGGGCTAAACGGTTGCGGGTTTGGGTTTGAGTCCAATAGAAATTCTATTTTCTATTCTTTTCTTTTTCTTTCTTTTTCTTATTAATTAAAACTATATATATATATATATATATATATATATACTTATACATAGAAAAATCTAAAAATTATATTGGTGCACACCATTAAGCTAGCAACTGTCCAAAGGGTCTCCTACATGGAATAATTTAGGAAAATTTATAATGGCTCCATAAATCTCCTAGTTGCACCAACACCTCAAATAAAAATTAAAATTTTTTTATCTCCTCTATTTAGCTCATAACTAATAATTAATTAATAATAATAAAATATGATTTTCAGAATTAGGGGTTTTACATTCTACCAAACTTATAAAAATTTCGTCCTCGAAATTAAAACTAAGCCATGGTAGGAAATTAAGAATGGTATAAGATATAAATTTACAAAGTAAATTCATACCTTGATCTGCGAATAGGTTCGGAAAACGTTGGCGCATGTCATCTTCGCGCTCCCAAGTAGATTCTCCTGGCGCACCATGCTTCCATGCTATGCGGACTAAGGGAATAGACTGGTTCCTCAATACTTTCTCTCGATGATCGAGGATTCCTACGGGTTGCTCTTGATATGACAAGCTCGGCCCAATGGTAATCTCTGAAAGGTCGAGAATATGACTGCTGTCGGCCACATATCGCCTGAGTTGCGACACATGGAATACGTTATGTACTCCCTCAAGTGAAGATGGTAGCGCAAGTCGATACGCCACTTCTCCCACTTTCTCTAGCACGTCAAATGGTCTAATATACCTTGGACTTAACTTTCGCGCCCTCCGAATCGAATGGTACCTCTGGTAGGTGATATCCTTAAGAAGACATGATCGCCCTCTTTAAACTCCAAGAGACGACAATGAAGGTCTGCCCATTATTTCTGCCTGTCTTGCGCTGCTCGCAAGTGTCCTTGTATCTTCTTAACTGTCTCAACGTTGTTGACCACTAATTCTGGTCCCAGAATCTGACGTTCTCCCACTTTCTCTCCAACACACAGGAGACCTACACTTTCTTCCATACAATGCTTCAAATGGAACCATCTGGATGCTCGCCTGATAGCTATTGTTGTAGAAAAATTCCATAAGGTGTAGGTGGTCCTCCCATGATCCTCCAAAGTCTAACATATAAGCCCTCAATATATCCTCTAATGTCTGAATAGTATGCTCTGACTGCCCATCTGTCTGCGGGTAGTAAGATGTAATGAACTTCAGACGAGTTCCAAGGCTCTCTTGCATGCTCCTCCAAAAGTGTGATGTAAAGCGCGAATCCCTATCTGATACAATGCTGACTGGTACGCCATGCAATCTCATGATCTGCCTCATATATAAGTCAGCCAAAACTTCTGTAGATTGGCCAACTCTAAAAGGCAAGAAATGGGCTGACTTGGTGAGTCGGTCCACTATTACCCATGCTGCATCTCTACCACTTGGACTCTTGGGAAAACCCGTGACGAAGTCCATAGTGATGTGCTTCCGCTTCCACTCTGGAATCGGAAGTGGTTGCAATAACCTTGCTGTTCTCTGGTGCTCCGCCTTTACTTGCTGACATACCAAATATTTAGCTACAAAGCGAGCTATCTCTCTTTTCATTCTATGCCACCAAAAGTGCTGTCGTAAATCATCATACATCTTGGTGCCTCCAGGATGAATAGAATATATCAAACTATGAGCTTCTGTCATCAGCTTCTATCGAATTTCTCCATTTGGAATATAAAGACGATCACCACATCGTAATGTCCCGTCATCATGGAAGCGCAGTCCTGTCTGCTCTCCGGCCTCTGTTCTTTCTTTTAATCTTCTGAATCTGGCGTCTGTATGCAATGCTGCCTTGATTCTTTCTACTAGTGATGATTGTACTTACAAGTTGGCTAGTGTCCCGTCTGCTCCGGGCAAAATCACTTCAATGCCAAGACCTTATAAGTCTTCCATTAGTTCTCTCTGTGTTGTCAAGAAATAAGCTGCTGGCTTCCGGCTTAACGTATCTGCTACAACGTTAGCCTTGCCTGGGTGATAATGTAGCTCTATCTCAAAATCTTTCATCAATTCGAGCCATCGACGTTACCTCATATTTAACTCCTTCTGCGTGAAGACATACTTGAGGCTTTTGTGGTATGTATAGATTTCCACTCATTCCCCATATAAGTAATATCTCCATAGTTTCAGAGCAAATACTACGGCTGCAAGTTCCAAGTCATGAGTTGGATAATTCTTCTCATGTACTCGTAACTGTCTAGATGCATATGCAATCACCTTGCCATGCAGCATCAATACGCATCCCAAACCTTTCCCTGATGCGTCACTGTAGATCACATAGCCTCCTGATCCTGATGGAATAGTTAATACTGGTGCTGAAGTTAGTCGCTTCTTTAACTCCTCGAAAGCGGCTTGACACTCGTTGGTCCATATGAAATCTTGATCTTTGCAAGTCAACCGAGTCATAGGTGTTGCTATCCTTGAGAAGTTCTCTACGAACCGTCGATAATATCCTGCAAGTCCAAGGAAACTTCTCACCTCTGCTGCTGATTTAGGAACAGGCCATGTCTCGACTGCCGAGATCTTTTCTGGATCAACAGAAATACCATCTCCTATAACAACATGTCCAAGAAATGAGACTCTGTCCAGGAAGAACTCACATTTACTGAGCTTCGCATATAGCTGCTCTCTCCTTAATGTCTCCAGAATAATCCGCATGTGCTTCTCATGGCTCTTTGAATAGACAAGTATATCATCTATGAAGACGACCATGAACTGGTCCAAATACTGATGGAAGACTCGATTCATTAAGTCCATAAAGATAGCTGGAGCATTGGTCAATCCAAATGGCATGACCAGAAACTCGTAGTGCCCATATCTTGTCCGAAAAGCGGTCTTCGGAATGTCTTCCTTCCTTACTTTTACCTGGTGATATCCCGATCTCAAATCTATCTTTGAGAACATCTTGGCTCCACTAAGCTGATCAAATAGGTCATCAATGCGTGGCAGTGGATATTTATTCTTCACTGTCACTGCATTCAAGGCTCTATAGTAAATGCACATATGTACTGATCCATCCTTCTTTGGTACAAACAACACTGGTGCTCCCCAGGGTGATGCACTTGGTCGGATGAAACCTTTCTCTTCTAGTTCTTTCAACTGTGTCTTTAGTTCATCCATCTCCTTCTTTGCCAGTCTATAAACATGTGATGCTATGGGTGCTGCTCCTGGTATCAATTCAATTAAGAATTCTATGTCTATATCTGGGGGTAGTCCTGGCAATTCTTCTGGAAAAACGTCTTAGAATTCTGAAATAATGGGATGATAGACAACATCGTCAATTGCGAACTTCATACCATCAAAGATTTTTGTGGATCCTCGTGTAAACTCAAGTTCAGGCTGGCTTGGTACCTTAAAAAGAATACTTCCTCCAAAACAATCGAAGAAAGCGTGGTACTTGCTCAGCCAGTCCATTCCGAGCACAATATCAAAAGTTGGCATAGGAAGGATTAAGAGTCGAGCATTCATCTCTCTGCCACGTGTCACTATAGGACATGATCTACAAATTCTACTAATAGGTACAACTCCTCCTTCGGTAAGAATTCTAATACAACTAGGTAAAGATGTGGAGGTAATGTTGTATTTGGCAATAAAACTAGATGATATGAATGAGTGGGTGGCTCCCGTATCAAACAATGTCACAGCAGGAAAAGTAAAAGCAAGAGTGATACCTGCTATGACATCAATCTCCTGAGTCATGTCATCTACTTCCATTGTAAAAGCTTGTCCGTTCCTCTGTGGTTGTCCCTGTCTGGTTCTTGCGAATTGATCCTCCTGTTCAGGTAGCGGTGGTCCTCGCTGAAATCCCCCTGCGGCTGGAGGTCGAGGTGCTCCTGGTCTCGTCCTTTGCTGAGTTGGCTTAGGCGCTGGAAGTACTAGCCTCTGAGCTGGCGGTGGAAGTGTCGATGCCTGTTGCATAGGACAGTCTTTCATCATATGCTGTCCGGAACCACATCTCATACATTATCCCAAACGGACCCGACAATCCCTTGAGATGTGCCCGTGTCTCCCACAATAATTGCATTGGGGTTTCTCTGGGGTCTGGTATGGTCCTGCTCTGTGTTGGTACTGCTGTTGCTGAGCTAAAGAACGTCTGATAGGTCCTCCTTGTTGTGTCCTTGCTGGTCCTTGTTGTGTCCTCAGCTGACCTCCTTTTCCTCGGCTGATGGTTTCTTGTAATCTGGCTACTGTCAGTAACTCGGCATAAGAGATCCGGGACTGTGAGCTCGTGTAATATTGGAGATCCTTAGTCAGTCCGCGATGAAACCTCTTAGCCTTGGCTAAGTTATCTGGTATCAGAGCAGCACCATATTTGCTAAGGCGACTAAACTCAGCATCATATTCGTCCACTGTTCTGTTCCCCTGCTCCAGGTGGAGAAACTGATCGTATAATGCATCTCTGACTATGTCCGGGAAGTACTTCCTTTCAAAGCACTCCAAGAACTACTCACAAGTCTGGTATGTACCCAATTGGCGCTCCATGAATTCCCACTAGTGATGAGCATTACCATCTAGAAGCGTCCTTACTCCTGTCATCCATAGGTCGGTAGGTAACTGTGATGCCTCTAATAACTTCCGAGTGTGAGTGATCTAGTTGGTAGTCTCCTCCGGGATCTCAATGCCTTTGTATGGCCTTGGACCCATCTGTACAAAGTCCTTTACTGAACCAACTCTAGCTTGAGGTACTGGAGCTAGTGCTTGAGCTGGTACAATAGTCTTTGCAGCCATCCTTTCAAGTATTGCTAGGAACTCTTGTCTCTGTTCTGCTGCTTGCTGTCTTTGTTCTTGTATCATCATCTGGAAGAATTGGAACAGTTGTGTCTGGCCATCATGCGGTGTCGATGATACTGGAAGGTTCCCATTAGGTGGAACGGGAAGATCAGATGGAACTGGATTATGAATATGTCCATCTGGTCCCAGAAGTCTAGGAATTGTTGAGGTCCCTCCTTGAGTCTGACCATTGACTCCAGAAGTTGTGTCACCATCGGTGACAGTACATCCCTTCTGCATATCCATTACTCTACAGGTGATGTACACAACGTTTAGAAGAAGTACAGGAATTAAACATGATACAAGAATTAAATAGGATGTAGAAGCATGAAATACGCTGGAAAATTATCCGCGTATAACATGGCTTCAGGGCTAGCCGCATAAAGCAGAGTTTCAAGGAAGTTTGGCGTAAAGTAGGGTTTCAGAACTGTTCGTGTAAAGTAGAGATTTAAAACTGTCGGCGTAAAGTAAGACTTCAGAGTCTTCGGCGTAAAACATGGCTTCAAAGAAGTCAGCGTAAAATAGAGCTTCAAAAATTGCCCGCGTAAAAGTCTGTGCGTAAAAGATTCACTGCGTAAAGTCTGCCGGCATAAATTATGCGTAGAAGTTCTGCGCGTAAAATCTGAGCGTAAAGTCTGAGCGTAAACTCTGCGTACGTAAAGTTTGCGTAAAATCTGTCTGCGTAAATTATAACATACTTTGCAGCGTAAGGTTGTACGAGAAACTTCTTGTATTCCTCAGATGAATTTGTCAGGCAATCAGTGAACCTGACATCTGACAAAAGTACTGCACGATGATCGAGAGGACGACTGTGATGATGATTTTGCACAGAGATCCAGGTTGTCGTTTAGTGACATATTTGATACAAGTCATTTTTACGCATCAAAGGAAGAAAAGTTGAGGCTTCTGAATATGCTGCCTAACCTATATGGACAGAAATGAGTTTTTACGCTCAAGATGAGACAAACTCAAACGCTACGTCAAAAAGCTGTTTCTTGCACAGGGCTCGAGGCATATCTCTGCATTTAATGCATGAGATTTGGTTCTTAATTGGTCATGTCTGGGAAAGCTAAAGCTAAGACTGTGATAATACGCTCACTATACCATCCTTACATTTTACGCTAGTCAGGCTATTCTACGCTGATTATCTATTATTCGGGAATCATCAAGTTTATGCTGGGGTAGTTACCTATGTGGCTTGCATGTCGTGTCATACGCTGGATTAGGAACACTATTGGAACGTGGGTAGCAGTTGTCATTACTGCAGCATAAAATAGGCAATCTTCTGCATAGCTTGGCCTTTTACGCTAACAAGTCAGTCATTTGGCTTTTACGCCAACTAGGGTAAAGGGTGTTTGGCATAAAACTTAAGGAAGAATGATGTTTCAGTCAAGCATAGATGAGATCCTTATTCTCTATTCCTATACGCAGGCTTGTTTGGTACAGTTACGTAACCAAGATAATATATTCTTGACCTGCATGGGCCACCACCAAAAACATGTCATGTCCCAGTCTCAAAATATGTAGGACTAGGAATACATAACACGCCCAGCCGTATGTATACGAACTCCAATATATGGAAACCATATACATATGTACGCTGTACATGAATATTCAATCCATCAGTGGTAATATACTGTCACAACAAGTCACACACAATCTATATCTCATCCACAGCACAAATAATCAGTAGAAAATAAGAGCTGAATAATAACTGAATATCCAAGATGTGTAGCAAGTCTGATAGTCGGGTGGAAACAAATCCACTACAAAACGACTATACTGAGGTAGCAATAAAATCTCTAAACAGCGGTAATAAATCACAAATACTCTGAGGGTAAGATCTCCTCAGCCTGGTAAGTAGAGTCAGGTCCAGGTCCGTACTCCTGTGGATACTCCTGCTCGTCCATATCTGGAAAGGGACCAGGTCCTCAGAGTGACGTAACAAGATACATATAAACATGCCAATAAGTTCTGAAATATAAACATCCAATGGGTCGCCTAACCGGCTAAGTGAATGCAATTTGAGAACAATTTTCCAACACGTGGGCTATCTGGCCATGGGATTGGCATGACTCTCTCGGAGAATCAGGGGCCTAAAAGCATGTCGTCTTTTGAACGGCAGAGGCCGCCTGTAAATATATAGTGGTCATCATCACCCGTTTCTCCGGTGGAGAATCCGGGCGTATAGGAGAAAAGTACAAAGGAGCCCAAACGCCTTACTTATTGTTCTTCCCACCCCATGCTCTAATCCTGCCACATCCATGACACAATAAAACCTCTAAATAACTGCAAGGTCTACTAGCATACAAAGTTTTTATCAGCAGTCATCCCTTACGCACGGCTCATACGTACAGGCGGCCAACCCGATACGTAGTCCGGGATCTATATGAGACTCACCAGTCGTGTAACAACTGTGTTACGGCCAATGAACCTAATGATGCTCCATAATACTGGGGTGGTCTCATGAACAAGGTCCAATGCAAATATATAAATAAAACAGAATCATGGATCATCTGAAATGTAAATAATAGTACAAAGGCAAGGTATACTCTCCGAGCAAAGTTCTGTATAGTGCACGTCCAATATTGTGTTAAGTTGAAGAAGTGAGATTTTTAGGGTTTGGGGTGTATTGTATGGATATATATAGAGAATAAGAGGCGGTGAGGAAACTTAGTGTTTAAGAAACTACTGCTGCTTCTTTCTTATCATTGGTTTAGGTTTCGATTGAGGTTTTTTTTAGTAATAATAGTGTTTTGAGAAGCGGTGGAATGGGTTATACGCGCGGAAGAAAAGGGAAGTTGGTTTGCTGCTGCTGCTGATGTTTACGCGCGGAGAAGGAAAAGGAAGAGTATACGCGGGGTGAGCTGCTGCTGTTTTCTTTCTTCTTTTGCTTGGTTTACGCGGGGTGAGCTGCTGCTGCTGATTTCTTACTTTACGCGGGTGGGGCTAAACGGTTGCGGGTTTGGGTTTGAGTCCAATAGGAATTCTATTTTCTATTCTTTTCTTTTTCTTTCTTTTTCTTATTAATTAAAACTATATATATATATATACATACTCATACATAGAAAAATCTGAAAATTATATTGGTGCACACCATTAAGCTAGCAACTGTCCAAATGGTCTCCTACATGGAATAATTTAGGAAAAATTTATAATGGCTCCATAAATCCCCTAGTTGCACCAACACCTCAAATAAAAATTAAATAAAATCTATCTTCTCTATTTAGCTCATAACTAATAATTAATTAATAATAATAAAATATGATTTTCAGAATTAGGGGTTTTACACTTTCAGCAGTTATGGTACCAGATTTGTTTTCGGCATACTTTGAGACTTGGATGTTATTGTTTGAGTTAGTTTATTTTGTTTAGACTTGTGTTGCATTTTGATTATTTATTTTCTTCGCTATCTTATCGTGCTTTAGTTTCTGTGATTGAGTATTCCATAGTATATTGTGATATCTGTGTATCCTTATGGAGTTGGATATTTGTGAGAGATTGATTAGATAGTATTATGACCTAGACAGCGTTCTACCGCCAATGCTGTGTCGTAGGCTGGACGTACCCACGTACTCGTGCCCCTATTCCGGGTGCGGGTCGTGACAGTAATAAGCAAGATTTTGTCAAAAGAAATAGACTTTCTTTTCTTCATGAAAACATGAGAGTTGTGTGGGTGTTGTTGAGATCAGGATAGACGCAAACAAAACTATCACAAGTCTTATTTTCGATTAGTCATAACAAAACTTAATAACCTAACACAATTCCTATTATGCAAAACTAAATAACCCAAATCACACTACCCATGTATATTTCTGTTTAGTTTTAGGATCTCGTATAATATTTAAATTTTGCTTTTAGGTCTCCATTTTGAACGATTAGTTAAAACCCTGTTTTTTACTATATGGAGAACTAAATCTAAATTTTCAATATTAGAATAGATCGTAAAACTAAATAACACTAAAATCAACATATGTTAAATTCAAACATTTTCTTAGAACTATTTTCTGTGTGTGTTCCTCCATCCCTTCTTCTCACAGGCGATGGGAAGCCGCTTCTTGTCTTTGCTGCTACAGAGAGGAAAAGGAAGACCGCAACTTTCTCGTCGCCTCATCCACACAACAGCTTCACTTCCACTTCTACTTCCTTCTTCTTCCAGAACTCCGATTCCTCGTCCCAACTGCAACAACCCCTTCTTCGAGCCGATATTTCGGCGATTCGGCAAGTACGGGTCGGTGAATCTCGTCCTGTCGGAGGAGAGGAAGCCTCGGTTCGAGCTGATGGAGGAGGAGCCGGCGAAGAAGGAGAAGTGGAGGACAAAGAAACGGCTGAAGATGCAGAGGAAGAGGGAGAAGAGGAAGAGGAAGGAGGCCAACAAGAGCGACCCGCGCCGCATCAGGCCTAAAGGGAGGAAGATCAAGCAGAGGTTTCCGACCGCCGAGGACCGGATCAAGTACAAGATCGAAAAGGTTTACACTCGACTATCGATTCTTGATCACCATCTCTTTCTTTACCTTCTTTGCTTGCGTCTATTTATGTGCAACGAGTGCGACCAATCACGGTTGCAAGTTAGAGTGTACAAGTGGTATAGACTGCACTTCAACTGTTCGATATAATGTGTCAGTCGATTTCTAGGGAGCACGGATGCTCCAAATTTGATGTTGTTTTGTATTCTCTATGTCGGCTACATACTGAACATGACATGGACCCTCTAAAATACACTTATAACCCGTCAAAATTAGCGATGTATCCGGGTGCAACATAGACCAATTGTTATTAGCTGATACCATACTGTTGAAAACTGAAAACAATAGTGTATCAGCTAGTTTCGTCCAAAATTGAATTCACTAGGACATTGATTTTTTTTTTTATCTGTTTAAAGGTAGAATGTTCATACCAGTCTACGACAATCTAAACGAGTAGTAAATTTAAAATCTGGTTATTGGGAAAAGTTGAAGGTATTTAAATGCAAAATGGCCATAAATTTGAAACTCATGAAATTGAAAGTTTTTTTGAATTAGAATTCCAACTGTTGTTGTTCTTTGGTTACAATTAAAGTGATTGTTTAATTGGCCCTGTGTTGTAGACATTTGTGCGATTTTTGGCCTCATGTCTTTTACTTACATTATAAGAAAGCAATGATCTTAATCTGAGCATTAATAACTTTCAATTGGATTAATGAAGAAAAGGTGTTGTTGGTTATAAAGAAAGTTATAACCATTATATAGCTATCCAAAGCGATAGATCAACTTCTTTTTTGGAGGTTGTAAACTGGTGGTAAGTACACTATGGTGAGTAATACCAGTTTTGGCAGTGCAATTCGAGCAAACCAAACACAAGGGGGGAAGACTGGACTTAATTTTCCCCAACTTAATCCCAGAGTGATCAAACACCCATTGGTAATGATGTGCACTCTAAGAGCAGAGATTTGCTTTAACCAAACACTTTTGCATTGAAATGGTAAACTGAGAAGTGCAAATTTTACACTTCCTCCCACTTCTGCGAACCAAACAGGCACTAAGAAGAGTACTTGGCGAACGATTTACACTTCAGTGGAAGTGGGAAAAAGTGGAAGACTAACTCAACTTCTTCCTCCTACTTCAATGAACGACAGACCCTTAAATACTTGATGTTGTCCCATAATATTTCATACTCGGGATATACTAGTCTTTTGTTTATTTTGGAGGCAATAGCTTATCTTTTTAACAATATCTTTCGGAGTTGCAAATAGAATGAAATCAGATTTTTTTTTTTGGTGTACTGAAAAATGTATATTAAGTAGAAAACAATTTAAATATACAATCATACCAAGGTTCATCTTTCCCTCTTTAGGATCTCTCCTATTTTCTGTATGATTCTCCACTTCTTCCTTTAGTCTCTTGTTTGGTATATTCTCTAGATTACATTCCTGTTGACCCATTTATATTGATCTGCCATTTGTTGTTTACTTTCCACTTACTACCTGCACCAACTCACAAGTTTAGGTGCTTACCATTTTGGAGAAATTAAGCCTCGAGTAAGAGTTTATCAAAAAATGAGATCCAAAAAAAAAACACCCCTAATATGATAGGATTTGGTGTAGTTTGTTTTGCTATGATTGTTTATACATCAGGGGATACATTATTGTACTTTTGACATAATTTGAATTAAGTTTCACTGATACACTCTTGAAGTGCATTTTTCCATTTTGTACGTGAGTTGAAAAATGATATTGCAGTTATTTGCTATATATCCCTACATTAAAGGTGGCATCTTTGTAATTCCTTGCTTGATAAAACTCTAAAAGAAATTGTCTTTATGAAATCTTAGGAGTAATGGAACCATCAACATGTTTCTTCAATTTGAAAACCCACTTGTAGCCAATAACTTTCGCATTGGCTGGATGCGAAACAAGGCACCATGTGGCATTGCTGAGGAGGGCATTGGTACTCATCAACCATGGCCTCATGCCAGTGCGAATGGGTATTGACCTGGGTGAAAGTACCTGGTTCCATGACATCGAGTTGTCGAGAGGCGACAAATAGGCACTGGGCGAAGGATGCCATCCTTGGAGGGTGTGACCATCGAGTGTGACAGTAGTGAAGGAACATCTGCAGGGGGTGGGACTAAAGGAGGAATAAGGGTCAGGGTCGCCGGAGGGGACACCACAATTTCAGTCCGTGACGGACAAGTCGTAGCAGATGAGACCTAAGCCACAAGTGTTTGGTAGGTGCGCCGTTCATAAACTGGCAAGGGTTGAGTGTCATTCATTTAATAGTTCCAGCGTTGCTTGTGATTGAAGTAGATGAGCTTGTAGAGACACAAGAAGAATGTTGCACATGAAAAAAGTTCACATCACTAAGCACATGGATGGAGGGAGGAGGTGACAGAGACGACTTGAAAGTGAGTTTGATGAGGAAAGGGAAGGTGTATTCGTCGAAGAAGACATTGACAACAATGAAGATCCAGTCAGAGGTTGGTTCAAGACAACAATAACCATGATAACTCGTAGGATAGCCAAAAATGACACGAGAGGGATCACGAGTGTAGTTCATTGTGATTGTAGGGGCGAAGATGAGAAAAAGAAAAGTATCAAAGGAGTGGAGAAAGGTGTAGTCGGGCTTGTGATGAAAAAGAAGTTCCCAAGGTGCAACCCCTTAATGTTGGGTGTGGGAAGACGATTAATAAGTTGTTGTTTCAAATATGAAGAACCAAAAGTTGAATAGAACGCCTTTGTAATATAACAAAGAAAGGCCGGTTTGTACGATTTGTCGATGTTTTCGTTCGATAGACACTTTTTGTTGGTGGGTGTGGGAAAAGAGATGTGATGCCCTATTCCATTAGTAGAGACTTTTGTTTGGAATCACCAAGAAAGAAATTCACCAGCCCCATCAGTTTGGAGAAACTTAAATCTTGGTATGGAATACATTCTTGCAATGTTGTTAAATGGCGGCCATGACGGCGCCATGGCGGATGGAGGTGACGGATTTTGAGCAGGCCGTCATGAAATGGCGGTGACATGGCAGTTTTCAAATGGCGGACCATGGCTGCCGCTATGCGTGTGCCGTCCGTGGCGGCCACAGCGGAAATGGCGAAAAAAAAACGTATATATATAAAGCCATGGGAGTCCATTTAAATCAACTATTGTCAAGGGAGCTAAAGGGTCCCTTGAATAAAAGTTTACTGTTAGAATACTTAGGGAGCCGTGTATATATAAAAGCTATATAAATCTCGAAGTCTACTTAGGGAGACGTATATATATATATATAAAGCTTATATAAATCTTAAAGTATTCTGGTTCAGTTCAGCTGGACATCTGTATATAAAGACTGATTTAAATGCAGCAACATCAACATCAAATTACAGGAGTTGAAGGGTCACTTGAATAAACCCCTATATAAATCTTAAAGTATTCTAGTTCAGTTCAGCTGGACATGTATATATAAAGGTTGATTTAAATGCAGTAGCAGTCAGCAACAACATCAAATTACAGGATTTGAAGGGTCACTTGAAGGCTGCTGCATTTAAGCAGCAGCAACATCAAGTTAAAGTAGCTGAAGGGTCACTTGAAGGGAGCTGTATTTAAATCAACTAGATATATCAATCAAGTTTGCATTTAAATTGTGTTTTTCTTGCTGTCTTTGCTTCTGTTTTTCTGTCCATTTGTATAGCTTTTCGACAATGGCTTCAGCACATGTTTCAAGGGCCACCACTAACAGAACTGACCCTGGCTGGAAATATTGCCATGCACTTGAAGGAGATACAAACTCAATTGTTTGCATTTTTTGTGGAAAAATCACAAAGGGAGGAATAACTAGAGCCAAACAACACCTGATGGGGAAGAAAGGCAATGTTGCTCCTTGCACCCAGTGTCCAAAGGAAGTCAAAGAAGAGCTTTGGACATATCTAAATGACAAAAAGAAGGAAGACACTATTGGTATTGCAGATGTTAGAGATTTTGATTTGGCTCCCATCAGATGTGATGAATGTAAAGATAAGCTTGACAATTTCATAACAACACCTAGCAGTGCTACGGGAAGAAAGAATGTCCCTAAAAAAAGGGTTAATGGATCTATTTTGTAGAAAGCCAGAAACTGCAATTGGTAAGAAAAAGAAGGAGAAGTTGAGGCAAGCCAGCATAAGGGAGGCATGTGACAAAGAGGCAAAGGCTAGGGTCCATCAATATATTGCTCGTTTTTGGTACCAAGCTGGTTTGTCATTCAACCTCATTAAATTGAAGAGCTTTGAAGAAATGGTTGCAGCCATTGGTGCCTATGGACCACATTTGCCCATTCCCAGCTATCATGATATTAGAGTTCCACTCCTAAACGAGTTGGAATACACTAAAGATTTGATGAAAGATCACAAGGAGCAGTGGAGCAAGCATGGTTGTTCCATTATGTTAGATGCATGGACCGATCAGAAACAAAGATGCCTCATTAAGTTTTTGGTGAACTCTTCTACTGGGACAATGTTTGTGAAGTCCATTGATGCCTCCAATAAGACGACACAGATGAAGTAGAAGAAAGGGAAGACAATGACAATTATTCATGACACAAGATGAGTACAACTTATTTCTACTAGGAGACAATGAATTGGAACTTGATAAAGGATCGTGCGGACCATATCCATGGCAGGATGGCCAAAGTGATGCCACATATCCACATAGGGTCAATGTGTAGTTTAGACGAGGAGAGGCAAGGAAGAGGAGGCGAAATTGCAGGAGAAGAGGTGGAAGAGACCATCACGAAGATGCCTCGTAATAAGCATGTGGATGTGTTGCGATCTTTTAGAAGGTTTTGCAACAAATTTGGCAACGAAGAGGATTTTTTTGAAATGGAAGGAACATAAAGGTGTTATAAAGATTAAAAGTGATGATTATTGACCGAAAACAAAGAAATGCCCCTGTTTGTGATAAGCAAACCTTAGCCATCTCCAAAGTGAATCTGATTAGTTCCAACATATTCGGTCTCAAGGAGAGAGTGCTTGGATCATGTCTTACATGATAGTGACACCGAATCAAGGTACCAATTAAAAAGTGTGGAGTTCAATGTCACAGTAGGTATGATTAACGCATTGACCTGAGGAGGATTATTGGTAGGAGATCTGAACATAGACCAAAGTTTATATGACGGGTTGAAACGATAATGACAAGTCATGATAGTGTGACCATAAGGATAACACACCTGAGATTTGAGAGCACCCTTTCCTCAACTACCACCATCGTCAGCGGTCTTTATTTTTAGAGAAGTGTGGAGGAAACCTGCCACTAGTACCGACAAACCTTGACTTGAGGCTCCTCCGTGGTTGGGGGCATAAGCGAGATTCACTGATGGAGTGGTCGCAGGGGTGATGGTGATCGCATGGTGTCGAGTTATTGATCAACTTCCTCCACGAGAAGAATTCCATGAAGGGATTCCATGATGTGAGACACACTAGTGACACTAAGGGATATGCGAAACTACGTATAGTTGGGACCGAGCCTAAATACGAGACGGGAGACGATCTCATTATTGGATAGTGCATGCCCGATAGCAGCTAGGTTTTCTACAATCATCTTGGCACGATTAAGGTACTCGGTCATGGAAGAGAAATCCTTCTGGAGTTGGAACTCACATTACTAGAACTTGGTTTTGCTGAGAATAATGTTGCTCTAATGTCGTCTACGATGAGAGGAGTCAATGTGATTAGTTAAGGAATGAAAAAATCCTCAACATAGTTGAGGATCCAACCGAGGTCCAGCTATCACGCAACATCCACGACTGGAATGCAAGGTTGGTTGTTGGTGGAATTTTGTCATGACCAGAGGACAAGGTTGGAGAAGGAGAGTGAGATTCCTTCAACGTGATTGGGCATTTGATATAACCGAAGAAAATACTTGAAGCAAGTCTTTCATAAGAAGTAGTTCGTGTTATTAAGACGACTCCAATCGAGGGTTGTAGAAGAAAGAGGATTGGTGAGGGAAGAAGAGGATGAGGAAGCCGCCATTAATGAATGAAGAGGAGAAGAAAATTTTGAGGATCAAGAGGTTGGTTGGACTTGTAGCTATGATACCATAAGAAATCTTAGGATTAAGTGTATTTTTCTTGATTAATTAGCTGTGTACAAAGGCTATATTTATAGCCAAGAATAGTAACAAATTTATAACCAATCTATAATAATAATGGTAACCAACTTCCAGCCTATATTTGCTATGTTTAGGGATTTGTTGCACTTGATTGGAGTGAATCAGAATTGGTTAATAGTTTTCATCCATTCTCGGAAGCTTTAACCTAATAACCAAGATCAAAATGATCTTGGCTTTCTTTCAGTAACATTCATATGCCATCCTTCATTACACTTTTGGTTCTATGCCAGATGCTTGGACCTGATAACATAAAATAGGTGTTCCTTCAATAACATATATTGGACATCAATTATCAGGTAATCCACCATCAAGTTGATTGGCAATCTGCCACATAGCCCTCTCAGTCTGGATTATACCAGTTGAGTTGCACACATGATTCCTGTTTATGTGGCTTTATGTAAAGTTGTTGCACATCTAACAGTATAAAGCTGTTGAGTGAAGTGGTTATAACAAGTCAGCCCGTCAAATGATGGTCTCAGACTATTTGATGTCATGGATATGTAATAAGGGGAACATGAATCTGCGCTTGTACAGTAATATTGAAGTTCAATATAGAATCATGGCTAAACCATAAGTGTATTCTGTGTGGTAAGTCTCGTAGAACTATCAAGTAATGCTTATCCCTAATGTTACTTTTTAATATATTGAGCAGTGGCATGAAATGCAGGGTAGAGATTAGTAACTAACACAATTATGATGCCTTTTTTCACTGCAGGCTAAAATGAAGGAAGAAATGTTGGTTGAGAAGCTCAAGAGGTATGAAGTTCCTAAACTTCAAGGTCCCATGCCCAAACCAGATAATCTAACAGGCGAGGAGCGATTCTACATGAAAAAGATGGCCCAGAAAAGGTCTAATTACGTACCAGTTGGAAGGCGAGGCGTCTTTGGTGGTGTTATACTTAATATGCATTTGCATTGGAAGAAGCATGAAACTGTGAAAGTTATCTGTAAACCCTGTAAACCAGGCCAAGTTCATGAATATGCAAGAGATGTAGCTAGGCTGAGTGGTGGGATACCAATTCAAATCATTGGAGATGATACGATAATATTTTATAGAGGAAAAAACTATGTTCAGCCTGAAGTTATGTCACCTATTGATACCTTATCCAAGAGAAAAGTATGCACCCTTGTCATTTCTGCAAAGATTTTTTCTTTTTCTTTTTTGTTCTTTTCTTTTCATTTTCAATATGAATTTGTGTGTCCTACTATTACCATGGAAAGAGAGTTTACCAATACCTAACTATGCCTGGACAAGCAAATCCCTCTAATCACACTTTCCCTTGGCCATCTTTTCATTTTTAATTTGCAGGCACTTGAAAAGTCGAAATATGAACAATCACTTGAGACAGTAAGGCGGTTTATTGCAATATCTGAGAAGGAACTTGAACTTTACTACCGACACGTTGCTCTTTATGGTGACCCAGCCTCTCGATATTCTGATTTACTCTCCAAAGGCCATGGAAAAACGACGAGCCAACTTGAAACTGGAACATCAGACTCTAAAGAAACAGGTTACAACGATGATATATCTGCAGAACTGTCAGATGCTGATTCCGATGATTGCGTTCTCTCAGGATCTGAATATTATTCTAATAAGGATGAAGAACAAGAAGATGAAGTTAACCCTGATTATGAACTCATGGGAGGAGAAGCCGATTCTGAAAGTGAAGAACTATCTGAAGTGGACTCAAAGGAAGATAGTTGATCATCATTATTGCAAGCAAACCAATCTGAATACCATCATTGTTAGTAGCAGGTAGGTTCAGCAGGTAATTTATAAAAATCCTTCCAAGTAAGTAAATTTGTTTGCGTCCCGTATAGACTAGAAAGATTGTAAACATGGCTGGAACAAGCTATTATATTTTGCTTCGTGTAGGTTCCTTATGTTGATACGGACTTTCTAAAATAACAACATATCAGTTTTTTTTTTTTTTTAAACTATATGGAATGGGTGCAAGGATTAAAAAGATTTTTTTTTTTTCACTTTATGGTTTCTTAAGATACTAACACTGTACTATTCTACGTGAAAAGCAATATTGAAGCTAATTTAGTGGCCTGAGGAATTCCATTCATAATTCCATATTCTTGATACATGGTTACTTGCAAATTTACTCTGATGCTAGTTGTTTGTAAATGTAGAATTAGATTATCTTGGAACTCAATATTCTTAACCAGAAGAACTATACCATGCAACAGATGCTTGATAAAGGTACCGTCTATTAAATGCATGAGACATGATACAAATGCTCCATAGATATTATACAAATAATGTAGAAGTGCAAGCCCAATTTTATTGCGCATATTGCTGCAAGTTTTCTCAGGAAAGTTTAGTATCAAATAGGGTTCTTTGTGTACTCGAACTTGCTCAAATATTAAGTGATTATTGTTTAAATATTATGTAATGCTTAGACCATGAAAATAACGCAAACAGACACCTTAAAAATTGCTGTCTCTTAGCTGTTAACTCTGTCATCATGCTAATGGCTTTTCCCATCAAATGTTGGGTTACTTTTTTTTTATACCACTCGTTTAAGCATACATTTATTGTGGTGTTCTTCTGGCATGTTAGCAGACTTAGCAACATGAAACTTATAGAGCTTGACTAATATTGCATTTTGTACAATGATCAAGATAAATGCAGTTGGTGTATTTATTCATCATCGACTAAGCCTTCTCACGTCTGAATGGGGTCGTCTATGAAGGTCCATGAGACTAAAGAGTTTTGATGATCTGCTGTCAACTCTATGTGCTGGTACCAAGCCAAGGTAGCAATGAGCAAGAGAGGCTTTACCATAAAACTAGAAGGCCAGTTGACTGGTAGGCAGAGCTATCTTTATGCTCAGGCACTTACTGCTTATGCAACCAGGGAGCCGCCTCCAAGTTCCCCTAGGCTAGAATTGAGTCTAGATGAAAAATTAAGCTGATGTGATCTGCTATAGGAAATTGCTTTCATCTCTGGGAAAATTATGCCTAATAGCAAAAAAAGGGGATTCCAACAGTTGGTTCACATTCCCACTTTACCTGTTTTTGAACATAGATCTGCATATTCCCATTTAGCCTGTTTCAGTAGAATTCCTGCAATCAAGAAATTACACTTTTGGTTTAATGTCCAATGTGGTTGCATCGGTTTGTTCACACTATGCAAAGTTTCCATTCACCAATAAAAATTCGATGTTTGTTGTTTCACTCTGTGCTTGTGCACATGCTTACATGTGTAGACATTTTCTTGTTTATTATAGCATTCTAATTTCAGCACAAACCAAAAATAAAAAGAGGAAAATCTCAATGCCCAGTGAACTTCTATTTAGTGTATTCCAACAATTATCGTGTAGCTTTCAAGGAGCATGAAAACGGTTGTTAACATAGGCCTGATTTTGAGCAAATATTAGAGGGGCTCTTAGGCTTAAAATTAATATCATGGGTTCCAAATTTTGAGACTTTTCCTCTCTTTTATTTTGTGAAATTTGGCCTTAAACGTGATCTCATGAAGCTGTACAATTGTCATGATGAACTCGAAGAGGTGAAGAACAAGACCAGGCAAGAGTATATGGCCCCACCCGAGAAGGCAAAAAGTCTATTTCTTTGCCATTACTTCCATTTAAAAACGAGGAAGGTTTGTTGCCAGCAGAGGAGGGGAGTGGGTGGGATAAGGAGCAAGATGAGGACAAGTAATACTTTCACACAATTAACTCGAACTCTTTAACTCAATTTGTTTGAGATTTGGGGGACTTCTAAGCAAATATTAAGATTTTGGTGGTATAACTCTAAATAGGGTAGATTTAAGGGATTTACGGAAAAACCAATATGATAAAGTTCGTTCCATCTTTTAGACTTCAAATTTCGTTCTTTGAAATTTGTAGGTAATCAACAAACAGGTTACTGCAGAATAGCAGAAACAACATGTTAGTAACCTGGTGCACTAAAAAAGTTACACTGCATAACTATATTTTTAAAAAATAAGACTTGCATAGTGTTGCTCATATTTCCCTGAAATGGAGTTTATAGAAATGCTTTCTTATCTTTAATTAATGGATTACCAATACTTTCTCTTGCTCTATGCTCTACCAATTAAGAGGAACCGCAAATCCTATATTCATGAAGGTTGGACAGTCTATCTGACCCCATTATACTAGTTTCTATTTTGTTACTTTTGTCCAACCTAGTATTTTTTGTTGAGCTCTGAATTCCTGTTGTTTACTGATGCTCAACTCTTCTCATGAACCAGGAAAATATACCGGGAACATGGTATATGTAGTCATGCTTTTCACTGCGGCAACAGGCTGGGAGACGAGGACAGGAAGTTTCTTAGAAAGAATTTTGCTCATGCCAGTCAGATAAAAGCTTCGTGGGGTAGTTACTTCCCCCCATTAACTGCTTCCTTTTGGTGAGATGCCTAGTCTCAAGCTCCATCCTCATTCCCAATTCTGAGGTGGGACTGCACTGTTGCTGCTTCAGATGTCATTTGGCATCCTTTATGGTGCCAGTTATCTCCCTAATAATGGATTTGACATTTGCATATTTAGAACTAACTGTAAGGACTTGCAATACAGTGCAGGATAGGTTTTTGTTGACCTTTGAAGGAGGAGTAGGCTGTTGACATCTTCAAGAACGCTGTTTCCTTATTCCTTCTCACTGTTTAACCTAAACTCAGCCCCAGCTGGATTGCCCCTGGTACCACCTTCATTTAGGCTTTGTCATTTAGGCTCTTGGTAAAGGCACTACAAAATTCACCCGGGACAGTCCAAAATTTTCACCATTGATAATTACAAGTTTGCTACTTCCAAAAATTATTCACCGGACTGTCTACTTTCAATTGAATTTTTTTATTATCAGGACTGTCAAAATTTTGACAGTCCTACTAATTGGAAGGATTGTCAAAATTTTGACAGTTCTAAAAAATATATGTTGATTTTTTCGGACTGTCAAAATTTTGACAGTCCTAAAAAATATATTGATTTTTTCGGACTGTCAAAAAATATATTGATTTTTTAGGACTGTCAAAATTTTGACAGTCCGGAAGGGAGGGCTACGCGAGGTGACCACGAGGGCTGGACTGCGTGGAGGCCGGAAGGGGGGACGAGGCGGAGGAGCGGGAGGGGAAGGAGGCGGCGGCGGCGGTGGAGGACGGGGGAGGAAGCGGAGGCGCGTGCGCGTTGGAGGACGAGGCTGCTGCTGCGCGCGGGGGCGGCGGTGGAGGACGGGGCCGCTGCGGGGGCGGTGGTGAGCGGTGGTGAGCGGTGGGGACGACGGCGAGCGGTGGAGCAGGAGGAGGAAGGTGAAGAGGATGGACAGCACTAGTAAAATTTGGACTAGCCTGAATAAAATATATTTATAACTGGACTAGTCCCAATACTAGACTAGTCCTGAGTGTACTTTGTAGTGCCTTTATCACAAGCCTTCATTTATTGCGTCTTCATACGTTGTCACAGATACATGGTGCGAAGTTGCTAAAGGTTGTTGAGAAACTAATTGCATAGAGGGCTTATTACAGAAGCATGAAGAGTGGTAGGGTCTGAGGTGAAGGCTAGTATCTTGGATGATAAAGTTTGACCAATTTGTGGAATAAAATAGGATACGACAGGACTCTTTCAAAGGTTGACAATAATGACAGACACAAAGGGCGCCAAAAGTCGATTTTTGGAGAGCAATCCCACTAAGATTTTTTTTTAAATCCTGCCTTGACTTTGTAAATTGTAGCCTTGCGTTCTGGAATGTTTTCTTAGGTCAACTTTTAGGCATGTCATCTGTTATGCAAAATGGATGAGGTTTGAGAAAACCGTAGGGCCTCAAGGAAGATGTTTGAAGAACAATCCCATTATGTAAAGTTGGCATGAATTTACTTTATCTTTTGAATTTTGGCCTTATAGCTTGTTTTCTAGAATGCTTTCTTGAGTAGTCTTTAGACTTGTGATCTGCAGGCTTATAGGACCATACATTCCAAAGTCATCCATAGTGTGGTTAGAATTTTTTGCATAGTTATGTTTCTAATGTTGGCATTATCTTGTTTGATAAACATCACCAGCACATCTAGATATCCTATACGCATTGGACATGCTTTTTTGCATAAAATTATAAACAGACTTAAAACATGGATTTGCTCACAATTTTTTGATTACTCTACTTTTCATCTTGGAAACTCAAATTAAGCTTGATACTGAATATAAAGGAATTCAAATGTAATCTAGGATAACAAACATTCAGCGTATCTGAATCTCAAGCCTTTATCTCTGATAGATGAACGTCTCAGGCACAAACAGAATAACCAAGAGAGTAGTAAAGGTAGCTGAAAGAAGAGCTCAACAACAACTACGCAACATAACCACAAAACACTGATCCAACTTTGATCTAGGTTCATTATACATATTAAAATGAAACACAATACTAGCTCTTTGGAATGTTCTTTCCAACAATCTTGGCAGGTGTTATCCGGAGAAGATTCCCAGGCTTCCCAGGAAGTGCACCCTTTACCATGACTGTTCGTAGCTCACTGTCTATCTTCACAATCTTCAACTTGCGAACTTTTATTTTGTTTCCTCCCATCCTCCCAGGCATCTTCTTTCCCTTGTATACTCGTCCAAGAGTTGTTCCAGCACCAATAGAACCCAAGGCTCTGTGACTGTTAGAACCATGGGTCATGGGACCACGCTTGAAATTGTGTCTTTTGATGCCACATGCAGGTTAGCCAAATAGAACTAAGATATGCTAACTATAGGGCACAGTGGAAGAAGCTGTATATAGCAAGACACCATTAAATAGCGAGGATTTCCTGTTCTCACTCAGTATGATAACATTGGAACATAGAAGACACCCAAATTTGAACAAATCAACAAAATACATCAAGAAACAATTTTCATCGATTATAAGAGGCAGAGTCTTCTTTCAAAGTTCATATGATTATAGCTAGATTCGTCCAGCACCATTTTGCAACCATTCATATTAACATGACCCATTTCTTCACAAAGTGTAAAGGAAATTCAATTTCTACCCAGAATAATGTAAAGTTAAAATGACAAATGAAGCAAAGAAGACCTTGGCTCCATCTAGACTACATTAGTATGTTGGGCACATAAATAAATAAACCTAAAATGCCAAGTGAAGCAAAGAAAAATGCACATTGTAGAGCCATCATAAATGATGCATTTGTAATATCCAAACATGTACTCATAGCATTTTGGTATATATAAGAAATGGAATGTTGTTCCAAGATATACTCAGCACCAACACAAAGACTTCCATGCATCGATTGCCCAAACGCTAGGGAGATACGACAAAGGTATGCAAACTGACCAACCATTAATCAGCTGGATGTACTAATAATCTTCTTCAAAGCGCATACATTTTCATTTGACAGTTGTCGAAGTATAAATCTCACACTCAAGTGGTGTCACTTTAGCACTGCAGTTAAGTCATATTGTGGTTGAGAAACAGATCTACGTTCAGAATCCACACACGAAAAGAGGTTACGGCTTATATCCATCTTATTAGTTTAATAATACATCAAGAATCTATTTGCTGCTAACCATCAATTGCGTGACCAGCTTATTATCATATTCATCTATTTACGGGACATTCATAAAAGTGTGTGGCCAACCTGCAGTTTCCACGTAAATAGTGGATATCCAACCATGTACTTCAATGTAATACAATATGGACTTCCAAATAAGTGCATCAAGACAACAAAAAATATGCAATGCATTTGTATGCAAAGATTAAACCATAAAAAAGGAACTAGC
Organism: Iris macrosiphon; assembly: GCA_036927795.1. Classification (NCBI taxonomy): domain Eukaryota; kingdom Viridiplantae; phylum Streptophyta; class Magnoliopsida; order Asparagales; family Iridaceae; genus Iris; species Iris macrosiphon. Next base: position 66,106,489 of record JAYESA010000004.1, on the reverse strand, counting down.
AGAAACACACTAAGATATATTCATCATTTCAAACTAAATTTGGCATAATATTTGTATTGTGTGTAATAGTATTGTGGTTTTCAATATTTTCATGGGTTATTTAGGTTTAGGGTCTCACATAATATTGAAAATTTGAGTTTAGGCTCCATATTTTTCGGAATAGGATTTGGGTCTCGTCCTAACGGTGGACTTAGCTGACCGTCCAAACGAAGACCTAAACTCAAATTTTGAATATTACATGAAGCCCTAAAACTAAACGAAAATACGTGAGGATTATTTAATTTTGCATGGTGGAAGTTGTGTTATTTAGTTTTGTCACGACCAATCTATGAGACTTGTCACACTGTCGTTTGCTTTTAGCCTAATCTTAACAGCCACGCAACCCTTCTGACATCAATTTCGATGGAAACGATTTCATGGACATCGTATATCATCAGACGCATCTTGTTTCGGTCGAATTGTTGAATGCTTGCAACTCAAGAGTCCCCGAGAGTTGTGTGGCTAGTGAGATCAGAATAGAAGCAAACAACTGTATCACAAGTCTCATTCTCGATTGATCATTATAAAATTAAATAACTCGAGTCAAATAATTCCCACCATGCAAAATTAAATAACCCTAACATATTTTTATCTAGTTTTAGGGTCTCGTATAATATTCAAAATTTGAGTTTGGGTCTCTACTTTGGACGATCATCCAAAATCAACCGTTAGGACGAAACCTAAACCCTCTTCTGAACAATATAGAGATCTAAATACAAATTTCTAATATTATACGAGACCAAAAACTAAATAACCCTATTTTTTATACAAGTTTGTAGAACATAAAAAAGATAACCATGGTAAGACGAGAATTACCGTATCACATTGGACATAATACTTTATATTGTCGATAAAAAGAAAGATGAGCTATGAATTTATAACATTTAATTCTATTCCTATATGGTGGTACTGTATACTTCAAATAATTTGTATCAATCCACTAATAAGAACTAACAAAAATAAAATATAAAATATATAACTTCACGAAACTAGGCAGTTCTCTTACTTACATTTTGTGCCATAACTTTATACTAGTTACTTTCTTCAATAAAAAAGTTACTTATTTCAAATTAATAGAGTAGGTATAGAAATGCATATCAGTTAGAAAGCAAGCACAGAATTGGTTATCGAATCGTGTCGTATCTATGACCTACCACCAAGTGTTTGTAGAAATGTCTAAAAAAAGGCCAGACCTTGGAATCCCTTTCCGATGGAGGTGCTGAAGACGTCGACGAGGTCCCCCTCCTTGAAGAGCTCCTCAAGAAAGAGCCGCTGCCCCGGCTCGAAGCCCTCTACCGACTGCAGCCGGAACTCCTGCAGGTGGCGCAGCGGCACCGCCCCAGCCTTCTGGAGGTGGCCGAGCTCGGGCTTGTTCAGCTTGCGTCGCGCACCCGGCGGTACCCGATCTGCACCGTGTCGTAGCCATCGGTGGCGGCGGTCTTGATCTGCGTCACCACGTTCCCCTCCCGGAACCCGACGACGGTGACGGGGACTGCGGTTCCGTTGGGCTCGAATAGGTCATCATGCCGAGCTTCGTCCCCATGACCCCGACGCCGACCTCCATACTAATGACGACGACGGAGGAGAAAGGCTTCTTGCACATCATGACCGTCGTAACTGCTCTTGCAGCTGCTGCTTCTGCTGTTCGAGGAGGAGGAGGAAGATGACGAGGTGGAGGAGGAAGACGGCCTCCGCCGCTGCTCTTGCCTCCTCCTCTCTCTCCGCCTCCGCCTCCCTTCTTCTCCTCCCTTGTCTTGTCTCGCACCGACACCCTTCTCTTCCGGACTGTCAAAATTTCGACAGTCCTACCCATTTGAAGAACGGTCAAAATTTTGATAGTCCTAAAGAATCAACATATTTTTTTTTTAGAATTGTCAAAATTTTGAAAATCTTTAATTTATAGGACTGTCAAAATTTTAAAAGTTCTAATTTTTTTTTTTTTAGAATATCCTGATAAATTTAAAGAATGATAAACTTATAATTATCTAAATTTTTTTTTGATTTCTCATGACTATATTTTGTAGTGCCATGTTTTGGATTTGAACCCTTTCCACTATGGTGCGGAAGTGCCCACATTTATGCACATTCAGCCGTTCCAAATGGATTTCGGATGTTTGCTCACACTGTGCATGGAAATGTAGGTTGTTTTCACGTCTTCTGTAGTCCATGTTGTTCGGTTTTGGAAAAAAAAACTGAACTGAATCGTTATGCTTTAAAATTACTAAAAAAATTTATTCGATTTTATATTTTAATTTCAGTTCAAAACTAAAAATTGAATCAAATAAATAAAATTATGTAAATATTCTTAATTAATTCTATGCATACTTGTGATTATAATTGGGTATATTTTGAAAACAATAATTCTATATATGAATTTTGAAGTCCAATTTTTATAACAGAAAATTTACTGTAGCGAAATAAATTTATATTAAATTCATGTAAACGAAACAAGTTTGGATAATTTTGAAATACAAATAGAGTCCGCCAACAGTGTCGGCGGAAAAAAAAAACACGTAGGCAAAAACAGTGTTGGCGGAATTTGGGCTTGGGTGGGGTCCACTTTTGCCAACGTGTTTTTTTTTTCGCCAACACTATTGGCGGACTCTGTCTGTATTTCAAAATTATCCAAACTTGTTTCGTTTACATGAATTTAATATAAACTTATTTCGCTACAGTAAATTTTCTGTTTTTATAATTTAACAATTAATACAATTTTGCACACAACTTTAAAATACAAAATATGTGTGTATAAAAATTATAACTTTTAATATAATTTAACCACGATTCCAACTCTGAACCCAATCTATTAAACAATAGCAATAGGCAAATCGAATAAATTATTCGGTTTGATATCGTTTTTGTTTGGCTAATTTCAGTTCGGTTTCGATTTTGGACTTTTATGGTCTGCTTGGATTGAGGAAAAAAAAAATCCAGAGTTAAATGGGATTAAGTGAAGGAACGTAAACTGAGGGAGAGGGGAGTCAGTGTGTGTGTGTGTGTCTATATATATATATATATATATATATATATATATATATATATATATATAAAATCTTGTTTGGACTACAGGGAGAGTTAAGTGGGGGTGGGGGTGGGGGTGGGTTTAATACCTCTTACTTGGATTGAAGGTTTTGAGTGGGAGAAAGATTGATAAAAATATAATAGTTACTAAAATATCCTTACCAACATATGCATCAACAATTTTTTTTTTAAAGAAATTTTAAGTTACCCCCCACTTTTTTTTATCCATATCCAGGGGGCACCCTACATTGTTTCTATAATGTACAAGACCCCTCACTTTTGACGGAAAACGTCCAGTCATGACGGTCAATGGCTTTGACCTAAAATTTTTGACGAAAATGTCCCTCAATGTCTTCTTCTCTATCCCCCTCCTCCCACCTCCCCGCCACAGCCGCCTCCCTCCCGGCCCCCCTCCCTGCCACCGCCGCTGCCCCCGCCCCCCTCTTCCCTCTCACCCCTCTCCTCCTTCCCCCTCCCCGCCACCGTCGCCGCCCCCGTCCCCAACCCCGACCTCGCCCCCCTCCCCGACACCGTCGCAGCCCCCTTTCCCCGCCACCGCCCTCCTCCCCGCGCTCGCCCCCCTCCCTCCCCTGTCGTCGACACCCCCCTCCCCCGCCGCCATTGTTATTGCTGTAGCTGCTGCTACCCGCGGGGGCGGGGAGGGGGGTCGACGACGGGGGAGGGAGGGGGGGGGACGAGGACGGGGAGGGTGGGGGTCGACGTCAGGGGAGGGAGGGGGCGGAGGTGGGGAGGGGGAAAAGAGGCGGAGGGTGTGGCGGGGAGAGGGGAGGTGACTGGGAGGGGGGGGGGGTGGAAGAGGAAGAAGAAAATGGGGAGGGATATTTTCGTCATTTTTTTTTGGTCAAAATAGTTGACCGTTAATTCTGGACGGATTCCATCAAATGTGTTGATGGGGGGGGCATGTACATTATGGAAAAACTGTGGGATGTACCCTTAAATATGGTAAAAAAAAGTGGGAGATAACTCAAAATTTCTCTTATTTTTAATTTGTTTATAAACATATGCATCAAATATTTAGAAATTATTTGTTTCTCATTAACTCAACAGATGTATCATGGACGGGTTTTATTTTTCAACGATGAGTAAAAGTCTGAGAAAACAAGAAGAAACAAGTCGCATGGGGACAAAGTTAGAAAACTATGGAGGAGTAGGTTGAAAGCAAAAAAAATGTAAAAAAAATTTATGTTATTTTATAGGACAAATAATGGATATTTATGATTTTTTAAAACAAAACTTCTTACTTAACCCCGTTAACCTCGCATTTTGGGAGGTTAAAAAAATTGACAAAAGAAGGATAAACAAATTTCCACTTAACCTCTATTACTGTTAGAGTTTTTCTTATGCTTGTGGGGGTTTTTTCTCTTACAAGAAAATACTCTGAGTGGGTATCTCAATATAATACCATGCTTGGTCTTGAGATATACACATGGACATTGGCAGAGCTAGCCTCCAAAATTAGGGAGGGATGAACTTTAATTATAGCGTGAACGACACGAAGATATTAGCATTGCGCTACTGGAAATGATGTGGATATTCTAGATGGAGAGAGAAGCCACAACGCTGGAGGCTGCTGAGGATGGCTCATGACGAAGAAAATGACAAAGAATGCTTGGCGAGGCTGTTTGGTTCTGTTCCTACGTATAGATAGTGATGATGGTATGTAGTTACGGGTTTCCGGTGAGACGGTATCGAAGGTTGGGTGAAAGGGAACAATAATAGTTGTGTGACGAGGCCGGCGTTATCGTCGTTAGTGTGAAGGCTCATAGAGGGTGAAGTTCTGGCCGAATTACACAGACGGACGATGCTAGGCTCATCAAGGAGGGACCATGATCCGTGGAGGAAACATCAAACATAACCAAGGAATTATTTAAAAAATAAAAAAAATTCTTTAAAATTTGGGACGGGCTACAGCCCACCCGTGCCCAAGGGTAGCTCCGCCCCTGCACATGGGATGGTGGCCCAAGTGGGTGCTATGTGAAATATTTTTCTAGTAGGATTAAGTTTAAACTCCTCAAGAAATTATTTATACTTTTTGTCACTCTCTTAGAAAAAAATTCTTAGGAGGTAATCCCCAAAGGGACTTAGCGACTCAGACTCGGACGAAGGTCGCAAAGTGGCACTTTGATGGCGTACTTTGTACTTAGCATCATCGTATCATGACTATGCGTGGGCTATATGCAAGCTATGCGCGTCTAAGCATATATATGCATGAGATGTTGCACTGTTGCGCGTATGCGAACATGAGTCGATGCGCTGCTGGACGTATGCACGCATGAGCAGCTGCAGCTGTGCTTTTACGTGCTTATGCACAAATAACTGGTTGGGTGCATATCTCCGTTGAGTGCGGGATTTGGAAGAATATGGAACGATGAGTAAATTATTCAGATACATTTGTGTGGAATTTAAATTAAATTGATTGTTATCTTTCTAGTGTTGGTTGGTAGTCAGGATTAGAGTTAGGGTTTCCTCTCTGCTCTATAAATACTCTCTTCGTGCCTCCTATGAGGACTTACTTCAAAATTGAGACACAAAAGAGAGTACTTTGATGCTGCTGCTATTGGAGTCTAGGAGTCCTTTCGAGTCAGAACTAAGGTGACGGCGAGCATTCTAGAAGTTCTTTGTGAACTTGCTGGTTCCTTGTCACGCCCCAGTCCCAAAATGACGAGGGACTGAGCACGTGGCAATGGCCAGCAGCATGCACCGATGGACAACCCAATTTAATGGATCCATCAGGGCATGCTTAAGCTGTAGTCTAGCAGTAATAAGTTACAAGTCTCAGGTATTACTAATCTCATCCACAGAATAACACAGATTGATTGCCAGAAATAATGCAATGGAAATAAATATGCAATAACAAATAAGGTTTGTCTCGGAAAACAAATCCGAGAGTTATTCTGTTATAATTGAGGAGAAAAGACAGGAAATGAAATGCTGGAAATGGAAATACTGTGTTGTTGAAGCCGGTGCTCAGGAGAAATCTTCGGCCACTACTTCGTCCTCTGTTCCTTGTTCTGCTCCAAGGAGTGCTCCGGTACCGTACACCTCTGGGTAGTTCTCTTCAGCTGTACCTGGGGACATAATCCGGATCCAGGTCCTCAGGGGACAGCAAGGTACAGAAAATACAAGCCAAAATAAACACAGTGCAGCAGATAATTAAACAAGAGGGTAAGCTATGTAACCAGCTAAGTGATATGCAATATGAGAGCAGCACTAGAATTCAGGCTGAAGCCATTATAAGCTCTGTGTCGGGGAGCCGGTAGCGGCAATAACTATGAATTATACTCTGAAATATACTATGTTTTATATATATAATATCAGCCTGTAGTCTGTGTGTCTCTCCCCATCCAATGTAATCCCACGTCTCATGTCCACGATGCCTCATGTCCATGTCACGCACGATTATAACTAATGCAGTAAGTCTGATAGCTATGAATCAAATGTCTAAGAATGTAAAGTCTATGTCATACAACATGCATCCTATACAGAATCACCTCGAATGACTCAGGAAGACTCTGTCTCATGGAATAGTGTCAAGTGTCCTGGGTTTTGGTGTACTTGACAGGACAAGTACGAGAAATTATCGGGTCTCGATATCCATGTCTATGTGACGTTACACAACCCCGCGTATGGAGTTGGTACCCGACTATGATCGGACACTAAGCACGTCACTCGTTTCCTAGGTTAAGCAGTTAAACATGTTTATATTTAATTCCACAAAAAATCCATTAAAATACTATGTCAAGAATTACTGAGATTTGGCAAGCTTTATTTGCCCACTAATGCATAATTAAGTCCAGAAAATAATTAGCAAGCTGCAGGGTTTGGCAAGGTACACTTGCCTGTGGTTTCGGTTCCAGTTGCGGTTCTGACTTCAGCTAGATTTGCAGGCGGTACTCCGGTTGCTGAAACAAACATCACCATCAGATCCAGAAAATATCAATCAGCTAGAGACGCCTGTCCTTGAGTCCAATTTGGAGACAAGGGCAAAAACGGCAGTTTCGGGCCAAAACGGGGTCCACCGGTGGGCCCGCTTTGCACCGAAAAACGTGTCCGGGTCAACAGTCTCCAAATTCACCAAACTTAGTGTCAACAGGTCAGAAACGATGATACGAACCCAACAGAACTTCCAGAATTGGATTCCGATGAGCCGATCACAAAATCGCCCGTCGAGCGGGGCCTGTAGGGCCCACGACACGCGATTTTGTCAACGTTCTCAGAATCGAACCAAACTTGACCCACAGGACCAGCTTATTGCTACGAGTCCGATGGCGCAAGTTTCGTCTCGATCCGACGTGTGTACACAAAGTTAGGTCGAATTGCAGAAAAGACGGATACGGGGCGATGTCCGCGGATACGCGTTGATTCCGGTGTGCACGCACACCCGAATCAGCTTCCGCAAAATTCTACACGTCCGTATCGACGAGGCGCACGTATCTGTGAAGATCGAGCGCGACCAAGTCGTCCCGTTTGGCGGGGCGCACTCAGTTCCGGGGTAAAACAGGGTCTGGTTTTTCCTGTTTTTGGATCGCGGTGTGCGATCACCACAGGACGCGATGCCCCGAACGGTTTATCCGGACACCGAGAGAGTCATATAGGCTTCGCAACGCAATTTACGGAATCAAATTCCGAGCTACGAGGAGGAAATTAGGAGTACCTGAACAGAGCCTCACGAAACGGGGTTTTTCGTGTCCTTGTGTCAATTTGACACTGTGTCCAAGCCGTATCCTGTGTCTGAAATAGGGTTTAGGGTTCCGGCTAGGGGTGCGGCGGCTCAGGTGAAGGCCGGTGACTGCTCGGCCGGGGCTGGAGTGGCGGAGCTCGACGAGGGCTGCTGGAAAAGAGGGAGGCGGAGTAGGGGAGCAGCCGGCGGAGGCCCGGGCTCGTCCGGGCGGCGCGAGGGGAGCTGAGGGGAAGGAGTCGAAGAGGGCGGAGGCGGCGTTGGGCTGCGGGAAGGAACTAGGGCAGCGGGGAGACGTCGGCTCTGGCGGCGGCGAGGTCCGGTGAGGGAACAGGCGGCGTCGGGCTCGTCGGAGGCTGCCGGAATAGGGTTTAGGTGGAGATGAGGGAGGAGAAGAAGGGGGAGATGGGCTTTTATAGGGGGGACGGCGCCGTGGGTGGCCGGGTGAGGCGGAGAGGAGGTCGGGGTCATGGCGTGGGGTGCGGGCGGGTCTCCGGCGACGTGGCCGGAGAAAGCGGCGGCGGAAACGGGCTCTGGACGTGGGAGAGGGGAAGAAGTCTCCGGGTCGGGTCGCGGGCGGGTTCGGGTCTGACCGACCCGACCCGACCCGACCCGACCCGATAGCCCAGCGGGCCGGGTTGGGCTGGGCCGAGGGTTTGGGCTGGGCTGGGTTTGGGTATAAAATAAATAATAATAATAATAATAATAATAATAATAAATAAATAATCAGTAAATAATTAATTAATTAATTAAATAGATAAAATACTATTTAGGTGTTTTAAAATAGGTCCGGGGCCCGATAAATTCCAGAAAAATTGTCTTAAGTCCAGTTTTTTATTTTACACCCAAAAATATTATTTCTATAATATTTTAATATCATTTATTATCATTTAAAAATCATTGAATAATTAAAACTCTATTTTTAATTTACAGAAAATTTCCAGAAAATTCCAGAAAATTGCAAAAAATCCAGTTTTTAAAATTTTGAAAAATCAGGGGGTTTACATTCTACCCCCCTTAAGAGGATTGCGTCCTCGCAATCAAAGAATAACCGGTCAGCAGAGATGACACGGTCGCAGGTATCGTTTGAAAGCACATCACAAGAGTCTTCAGGGAAATACCATTTCCCTAAAATTGAAAGTTTATACTTTACAGGAAAATCTAGTTAAAACTATACTTTTATAAAAACCAGGTTGTTATTAACAAGTTGCAAATTACTAGGTTGGGGCTGAGGTCACGAACCAGTAGGCACGAGCTACAACAAGACTAGAAACGGATAACTACAAATCACTTACTCGCATCAGCGTCCTGCACAGTCAGCGCATAAGCTTGCCCTCGTCCTTGAGGTAGATTCCTCTGCTGCTGCTGGGCTTGCTGGAAGAGTGTCGCCTGAGGAGCCAGAGGTGGCCTAGGTGCCGGTAAAGCAGGTTGGGTTGCCCTTTGTGCTCCATCTTGATGCTGAGGACAGTCCTTGGCTATGTGTTGATTGGTGCCGCAAATCAGGCATAATCCCAACTTGCGTCTGCAGTTCTGCTCGACATGGCCTATCTTGCCGCAGTAGTGACAGGTAGGAAGGGTCTGCGAAGCTGCCCTGGGTGGCGGGTTCGTGTGAGATCTCTTTGCAGATTCTTCCGGTGATGATCTGTCTGGTGCTGAGGTGATTGGCCGCTTGAGGCGAGACTCTCTCCTGGTGACGCGTTCCATGCGTCGGGCTGCAGCGAGAACGTCCGAGTATGATGTTGGTGCGACGGACCCAATTAGTTTCTGCAGCTCAATGTTCAGTCCGTCGAAGAATTTCTCGGCCTTCTCTTCCTCGGTCGGGATCAGGGTTGGGACAAAGCGGCTCAGACGAATGAATTCCGCGTTGTATTCTTCCACCGTCATAGAGTCCTGAGTGAGGCGATTAAATTTGTCCCGCAGTTCGGATCGTGCGATAGCCGGAATGTACATCTCCTGGAAGAGCCTGGAAAACTCTTCCCAAGTGACTCGGTCTGGTCCGAGTCGCGTCTCCTCGGACAACCACCAGTGGTGAGCATTGCCTGTCAACTGCATTCGGACGGCAGTCATCCAGCGTTCCCGGGGGAGCTCGGCTGCTTCAAGTTGATGCCTTATGTTGGTGAGCCACTCATGAACTTCTGTGGGCTCCTCTTTTCCAGAAAAAGTATGGGGCTTCAGTTGGCGGAAGTCAGTGATAGAGCCTGTAGATGGCCGTCGAGCTGGTAGGTTGACCTGCTCTAGTACAATTACGATGCTGTCCCTCCAGAAGTTAGCTTCGCGACGCTGAGCCTCGTGTTGGACTTGTTGCTGAGCTTGCATCATCGCGTAGATCATTTAGAATATCTGCTGCCCGTCAATTGGCTGTCCTTGTGGGAGTACGGGCGTTGGTGGAACGAACTGCGGCGGAGGTGGAATGTCATCGCGTCAGAATCGGGAGGTAGGTTGACCTGCCTGCTGGCTTTGTTGAGTTGAGGGAACTCCTCCGACTGGTGTCACTTCGTCGTCATAGGTGACACCTGTAGCTTGTGGGGTTCCGACGGGAGTCTCATTGCATTCTTGTGGGTCCATTTCCCTGCATCCAAAATATCCAGTAAGAGGCGTACAGGAATCAAGGCAAGATGCAAGTCAAAATTAGTTCGAATACGATACAGATATCAAAAATGATTCAAGCAAGTGGATAAGATCCTAAAAATCTATCCTATTCTTTATTGCAGGCCTGTTCGGTCCCTAAGTTAAAACCGAACAATTTAGTCGTAGACCTGCATGGGCCACCACAAAAACCATGTCACGCCCCAGTCCCAAAATGACGAGGGACTGAGCACGTGGCAATGGCCAGCAGCACGCACCGATGGATAACCCAATTTAATGGATCCATCAGGGCATGCTTAAGCTGTAGTCTAGCAGTAATAAGTTACAAGTCTCAGGTATTACTAATTTCATCCACAGAATAACACAGATTGATTGCCAGAAATAATACAATGGAAATAAATATGCAATAACAAATAAGGTTTGTCTCGGAAAACAAATCCGAGAGTTATTCTGTTACAATTGAGGAGAAAAGACAGGAAATGAAATGTTGGAAATGGAAATACTGTGTTGTTGAAGCCGGTGCTCAGGAGAAATCTTCGGCCACTACTTCGTCCTCTGTTCCTTGTTCTGCTCCAAGGAGTGCTCCGGTACCGTACACCTCTGTGTAGTTCTCTTCAGCTGTACCTGGGGACATAATCCGGATCTAGGTCCTCAGGGGACAGCAAGGTACAGAAAATACAAGCCAAAATAAACACAGTGCAGCAGATAATTAAACAAGAGGGTAAGCTATATAACCAGCTAAGTGATATGCAATATGAGAGCAGCACTAGAATTCAGGCTGAAGCCACTACAAGCTCTGTGTCGGGGAGCCGGTAGCGGCAATAACTATGAATTATACTCTGAAATATACTATGTTATATATATATAATATCAGCCTGTAGTCTGTGTGTCTCTCCCCACCCAATGTAATCCCACGTCTCATGTCCACGATGCCTCATGTCCATGTCACGCACGATTATAAATAATACAGTAAGTCTGATAGCTATGAATCAAATGTCTAAGAATGTAAAGTCTATGTCATACAACATGCATCCTATACAGAATCACCTCGAATGACTCAGGAAGACTCTGTCTCATGGAATAGTGTCAAGTGTCCTGGGTTCTGGTGTACTTGACAGGACAAGTATGAGAAATTATCGGGTCTCGATATCTATGTCTATGTGACGTTACACAACCCCGCGTATGGAGTTGGTACCCGACTATGATCGGACACTAAGCACGTCACTCGTTTCCTAGGTTAAGCAGTTAAACATGTTTATATTTAATTCCACAAGAAATCCATTAAAATACTATGTCAAGAATTACTGAGATTTGACAAGCTTGACTTGCCCACTAATGCATAATTAAGTCCAGAAAATAATTAGCAAGCTGCAGGGTTTGGCAAGGTACACTTGCCTGTGGTTCCGGTTCCAGTTGCGGTTCTGACTTCAGCTGGATTTGCAGGCGGTACTCCGGTTGCTGAAACAAATATCACTATCAGATCCAGAAAATATCAATCAGCTAGAGACGCCTGTCCTTGAGTCCAATTTGGAGACAAGGGCAGAAACGGCAGTTTCGGGCCAAAACGGGGTCCACCGGTGGGCCCGCTTTGCACCGAAAAATGCGTCCGGGTCAACGGTCTCCAAATTTACCAAACTTAGTGTCAACAGGTCAGGAACGATGATACGAACCCAACGGAACTTCCAGAATTGGATTCCGATGAGCCGATCACAAAATCGCCCGTCGAGCGGGGTCTGTGGGGCCCACGACACGCGATTTCGTCAACGTTCTCAGAATCGAACCAAACTTGACCCACAGGACCAGCTTATTGCTATGAGTCCGATGACTCAAGTTTCGTCTCGATCCGACGTGTGTACACAAAGTTAGGTCAAATTGCAGAAAAGACGGATACGGGGCGATGTCCGCGGATACGCATTGATTTCGGTGTGCACGCACACCCGAATCAGCTTCCGCAAAATCCCACACGTCCGTATCGACGAGGCGCACGTATCTGTGAAGACCGCGCACCACCAAGTCGTCCCGTTTGGCGGGGCACACTCAGTTCCGGGGTAAAACAGGGTCTAGTTTTTTCCTGTTTTTGGATCGCGGTGTGCGATCACCACAGGACGCGATGCCCCGAACGGTTTATCCGGACACCGAGAGGGTCATATAGGCTTCGCAACGCAATTTACGGAATCAAATTTTGAGCTACGAGGAGGAAATTAGGAGTACCTGAACAGAGCCTCACGAAACGGGATTTTTCGTGCCCTTGTGTCAATTTGACACTGTGTCCAAGCCGTGTCCTGTGTCTGAACTAGGGTTTAGGGTTCCGGCTAGGGGTGCGGAGCCTCAGGTGAAGGCCGGTGACTGCTCGGCCGGGGCTGGAGTGGCGGAGCTCGACGAGGGCTGCTGGAAAAGAGGGAGGCGGAGTAGGGGAGCAGCCGGCGGAGGCCCGGGCTCGTCCGGGCGGCGCGAGGGGAGCTGGGGGGAAGGAGTCGAAGAGGGCGGAGGCGGCGTTGGGCTGCGGGAAGGAACTAGGGCAGCGGGGAGACGTCGGCTCTGGCGGCGGCGAGGTCCGGTGAGGGAACAGGCGGCGTCGGGCTCGTCGGAGGCTGCCGGAATAGGGTTTAGGTGGAGATGAGGGAGGAGAAGAAGGGGGAGATGGGCTTTTATAGGGGGGACGACGCCGTGGGTGGCCGGGTGAGGCGGAGAGGAGGTCGGGGTCATGGCGTGGGGTGCGGGCGGGTCTCCGACGACGTGGCCGGAGAAAGCGGCGGCGGAAACGGGCTCTGGACGTGGGGGAGGGGAAGAAGTCTCCGGGTCGGGTCGCGGGCGGGTTCGGGTCTGACCGACCCGACCCGACCCGACCCGATAGCCCAGCGGGCCGGGTTGGGCTGGGCCGAGGGTTTGGGCTGGGCTGGGTTTGGGTATAAAATAAATAATAATAATAATAATAATATTAATAATAATAAATAAATAATCAGTAAATAAATAATTAATTAAATAAATAGATAAAATACTATTTAGGTGTTTTAAAATAGGTCCGGGGCCCGATAAATTCCAGAAAAATTGCCTTAAGTCCAGTTTTTCATTTTACACCCAAAAATATTATTTCCATAATATTTTAATATCATTTATTATTATTTAAAAATTATTGAATAATTAAAACCCTATTTTTAATTTACAGAAAATTTCCAGAAAATTCCAGAAAATTACGAAAAATCCAGTTTTTAAAATTTTGAAAAAATCAGGGTTTTACATTCCTGATAGCGGATCGTATAAGAAAAAATCTTACTTTAGCAACGGTGATCCTTATCAACCCAACAAATCATTTGGTCTTCTTCTACTTCTCTCTTCTTCAAGTTATAACCGTTCTGTCTGAATTGCAACACGTTTGCAAGGATGAACGAAATACTTGATCATTAGTTTGTAATATGATATTCTGCAAGTTGTAATCAATATATTTATATTTAGTATTTCGTTGGAATAAAGTTTCTTCAGGGAGAAAACTTATTTGCGTGAATTTCTGAATCTCGACTATAATATAGGATCAAACAGTGAGCAGGCTGCAAAGTCTTGCGTTAATCTCTGTTCCTGGCCTCTGTTCCACCATCTTTGATCTACCTTGGGACTAACAACTACTTCCCCTCCTAAACTTCTACCCTCAAACCAAGCAGAGTTTTTTTCCTTTACTTTACTTTCCCTCACTTAACTCGCTTAACCCTTAAACCATGCTGACCAGCCCTTAGAATTTTGATTTATTCGATTTTGACTATTTTGGTCGGTTGAAACCGAATAAACCGAGTGCTCACCCATATTCATGTCTGCTCTATTATTGTAATTTTCACTTCAAAAAAGCGAGAAAGTAAGCAGATATCATACTTCCCTCTCCTTCCAAATCCAGAGTTCGGAAGTCCCTTTGGCTATGTTCACCACCGTCCTTGCCAATTTGGCCAAGGTAAGGAACCGTCTAACCGAAAATACTTCTCTTGCTATAATTTTCCCCAATTTTCTCAAAAATAGCACTTTTTTTAAGTCCAAAGATTATACAAAGAGAACATAACCTACCATTTTCTAAAAAGAATTAATATTTTCTTAGAGATATTTGTGAGACACGTCTCACTGTTCTAGTATACATACCCGATATACGTATATTATACATGTATAGCTTGCTTATTGTTTAATTTCTTACTTTATTTTTTATGCCATTCAGGCATTGTCTAGGTTGTTTTTACAAGTTTCCCCTTAGTTGAATGATTTGGACCGTTGGTCCCTTGATTTTTGTGTGCATGGGTGTGATGAACCCCGGAGAGGGCATGGATTATGATCCAATGGCCTACAATCAACTATTTTCCTATATAAGCAAACACTTCTCTTTTCTTCACTTTTCTTTCCTTTCATTTCTTTTTTCCTTCTTCATTTTCCCCAGCAGAGAGCAGCAGCCCAGCTTGGCCTTGGCCGTGGGTAACATTGGTAGTATTCGGCTAGAACTTGACCGTAGACAAGTACATCTGGCCAACTAAAGAAACAACTATGGATCTTGTTTTGATTCTTAGTATAACTTGTTTAATTACTTGATGGATTTTATTTGCTTAATACTTAGAACTTGTCTTCATGATAATTTTGATTTTCTTGTATTATTGCTCATAGAGCCCGAGAATAGCAAGTCAGAGAATGCAAATTTGGCCTGAGAATGTATACAAAAAGTATGCAGGGAACCCTTGTCGCATAAGTGAAGTTCCAGTTAGCGCACTTTTGTGTGTTTCATAAATTTCTTAGAAAGTGCGCCAAGATATGTTGAGTACTCTGGGCGCACTTTTCTACTCCTACGTACGTTTTGTACTAAATTTTTTTTTCAAAAGTATGCCAATCCTACTTGGCGCACTTTTGAAATGGATCTGCAAGTCATCAAGAATGTGCGCCATTGTTTAAAAGCCAAGTTGGTGCACTTTGCAGATATTGCAGAGTTGGCACGCTTTGATAAAATTTCCCTACCGACGTAGTTTGTTGCTTCTGAAGAATGGCGCACTCCGCTGGCGCACTATGTGGCATTCTCCAGAGATGGCGTACTTTGTAGCCTTTCGTATTATTTAATGACTAAGCAAATACTTTTGACTATTTTTGAGAATTGTGTTCTCGACTGCAGTATTGTCTCGACTATTGTGCCATGCTTCGAGACTTGTATTTTGTCTTTAGTAGAACTTTATGCGCTCATTTGTGCGCTAAGACCCGTTTGTGCGCCAAATCTATTTTTGGTCATTTGTACGCCAAGACCCGTTTGTACGCTAAATCTGTCTTTGGCCATTTGTGCATCAAGACCCGTTTGTGTGTCAAATATGTCTTTGGCCATTTGTGCGCCAAGACCCGTTTGTGAGCCAAATTTGCCTTTGACCATTTGTGTGCCAAGATTCGTTTGTACGCCAATGGTACTTTTTGACCTATTGTGCGCGGATGCTACTTCTTGCATGAGTTTATGCGCCAACCCTGAATTGTTAATTTATGCGCCTGTTTGTCAATATTCTCTTTAGCATGCTTAAATCTTGATGATTCTCTAGTTCTCTTTACTCCCGTTATTTTAGTTAATCCTAGTTATTTTTTGAACATGGAATTCTTGATATTGATCTTGATTTTCTGACATATTCTAGTGATTGTACATTATAAATGAACTCTTGAATCTTGACATGGATTTGATAATACTGATAATCCTGATCTTGTACTGTTAATCCTGATAGTGGCTTGATGTAGCGCACTATCCTGATACTTCTGATCCTGATACTCCTGATAGTGGTTCAACATAGCTCACTCCTGACTTGAGAATTCGTGTAACTGTCATGATCAAGGCTATTAGTAGCACCTGCATTGCATGACTTGTATTCCAGTGGTTGATTTTGATTGTACTTGTCAAGTTACTATCCTATCTTGCATTATATCTAAGACAAATTTTTGAGCACCATGGTCGAAAATCCTTGATAATTGTCCAGGCTAATAAATAGAATAATAATCTAGAAAATATTTAGAGAGATTTTCTGGCTACATGCAATCTTGGTATCCCAGCGATATTTGATGGAGAGCTCTCCGTCGTTAAAGGCACACTTTCAGCACACCGTCGAGTGTTGCACTACCGAAAAAGATAAGAATTGATTATACCTGATAAATCTATACTATATACCGATTCATCTGGATAACCCGGATAGTCTGTAGGACATGTGGCTGTAAGAAATCTCAAACTGCATGTGTTAGTAACTAGGACTGTGATAACCCTAGTTAGTTAATGATAACAAGCCTTTGGGCATGATTGGCCGTGATTGCTTTATTTTCAGTCTAGTCCCGTCCTATTTTATTTTCAACAACTGATCCTGAGAACAGTAATTGAAGCCTGACTCCAGATATCCCTGTTTAATACTCCAGAGCATATTTAATTATTATTTTTACCTACTGTACTTATTTGAATGTTTCTTATGATATTTCTTCTTGATTTGTCTGCATGCTCACTACCAGAAAAGTCAAATTAGCGACGTCTAAAAACGTCGCTAAATGACCAAAAAATGTCGCTAATCATATTTAGCGACGTAATTAGCGACGTTTTAAAGAAGTCAGAAAAAATCAAGTCACTAAAACAAAAAACGTCGCTAAACGTCGCTATGCCGACGTTCTTTAGCGACTTTAATGTGTCGCTAAATTTAGCGACGTTTAGCGACGCAGCATCACTAATTAGCGACGTTTAATAAAGTCGCTAAACGTCGCTAATTAGCGACTTATATAGCGACGTTACACCGACGTCTTTAATGACCTGGCAATACTGCCATGTCAGCAGTTTGCGACGTACAACGACGATTTTAGCGACTTCGTTAGCGACGTCTTTAGCGACGTGTAACAGCATCGCTAATTAGCGATGTAGTTAGCAACGTAAATGAACGTCGCTAAACGTCGCTAAAAATGTCGCTAATTTTCAAAAAATAAAATAAAAATATTACTGAATTGCATTTCTGGGTTTGCCAACCCCCCTTGGGTTCATTATCAGGTATATGATGGTACTAGAAATAATTGAATAAAGGACACAGTAGCAGCACCAAGGGGGAAAATTCTAGTGCACTGGGTAAATACAGGCTAAGTATCAATCATCAGTTGTAAACCAAAATATATTAGGAACTGTGTGAATATCAGTGAATTAAGACAGTACTATCTATGTTGTGTGTTGGTCTTAATGTGCTCAGAGATAGGGAGAGTGTGTGTATTATAATTCAGTGTGTTTGAGTTTGTACAGGGACTGTGTATTATATTGCAACTTGTATCATTAAACTGGAAAAAAAATAGGAAAAAACAGGCACTGAACACTCAACACCGGTAAAATAACATATTTAATATGAATAATATAATAAAATTTGAAGAAAAGAAAGCATCCAGCAAATCTCATCGTAAAGAATATGGCAACTTTATATCCATACAATTGCATCCTAAATAATAATAATAAAAAAATATCCAGTAACTAGCTATACTACTGCGGATCTGCAGGAGGCTGACCACCGGCGCACTTGAAGGATAAGAACTGCTCATACTCGTCCCGTAGAATTAACACCGATGTCGATGGAAAAGGCAGTGACGTCGGTGGAGTCTGTGTCGATGTAGGCGCACCAGGAGGCCGTGCCCGCTCCAAGTCTGCGAGTCGCTGGTTGTAAGAATCCATGGTAGATAACAGCCTCGTACTGCTATGAACTATTGAATCCTGCATCATCGTCAGCCTCTCGCCCATCGATAGCTGTGATGCCTGCAGCTCCATGATGTTGCGGTCTGTCGAGGCTCTAATATCATTTGTCAAATCCTGGAGCTCCATCATGCTGCGGTCGAGCATATCGAATCGTGCGATGAGCATCGGATCGTCCGTCTGCGGTTGGGACCAGGGCTGCTCCTCCATCCTTCGCAGCAACTCGTCACGGAGAGACGCAATCTGACGGTCAACGGCCTCCTGGACGGCCTCCTGGACTCTGGCCGACGACTGCGAGGGCTGCGACTGCGAAGGCTGTATGGAATGCGCAGCTGTCGGGGAGGCCCTAGATGACTGCGTCGCAACCAGGGCGCCATAGGAGCCCGTACCATAGTACGTACCCCTCTGGAGACCACCAGCTGCGGTCACCCACAGGTCGTCCGTCGACGGAGCTGGAGCGGGCTGCGACAAAGTACCAGCCTCTCCAGGTGTAGGTGCACTAGCAGTTGCCCGCTCACGCAGCCTAAGATACTCGGCCTAGAAAGGTTTGGAAACTCGATAATTGCCTAAGTTATATTAAAATTATGTCAAAGTAAAGTAATACTTACATAGGTTTGCGAGGCCCTCTCATCAATGAGATTTCCGACCTTGCGATGGGTGGCCAAGAAGACGGTCACCATGTTTGCATTCTCACCCCTCTGTACTTGTTAAAAATATATTATTTATTACTAAACTTAAATATTTTTTCCAAGTACCATTTTATGGTACTTATATTAAAATAATATATTTTAAAAGAAAAAACATACCAAACGACGAAAATATTCCGTCATCGGAATCAAGCCACCACACCACTTGGCAGCATTCTGCCTAGCCGCCTTGGCCTTCTCAGACCTTTTCTTGTAGCTCGGATTGTCGAATCTAGCCCTCATCGCAGTCCACTGCTCAGGCGTGATCCAACCTTGGATCGGTTTTCCAGCACGATCACGAGCCTTCTAGTCATCCAGAGCATCTCGGATAAGCTTGGCGGCAACGGTAGGAAAGAGCCGCTCGATCAACTCGGCCCGGTGCAGAGGATAAAAATACGTTTGCTACAATAAATAATTTAGTAAGTTAGCATCACGGATAAGTTATATAATATGCATAAATTAGAGGATTTATTTAATATACTTTTACCTGGAAGTGCGTAAACCAGAATGCTTTCCTTTCCTCCGGAGCCTCAGAGTAGTTGATCCAAGGGCTACCGTAGTTGTTCCTCAGAAATTGGCCCAGGCGTCTCTGAACCGACGATGGACGATATCTATACAGAGATAATAATTTAGAATACTGAAAAAGTCAATATACGATGAATAAAGAAATACATGATATATATTATACTAAACCATCTAATTGACTTACTTTGTACCGTCGGCCCAAATCTCTGTCCGCGTCTCCTCCGGAGGTGCGCATGGAGGATCTTGCTGATGCTGGGACAACATGGGCATGACCTCATCGACATGCTCATATGTCCCCATGGTTCCGTCAGCAGGAGGAACGCTGGACGAGGGTGTACTATCACGCCTGGAACTACTCATCCCAACAGTCGGAGATGTGAGTGATCGATTTACTGGAGTACTGGGCGACGATGATCCAGAACCAACAGTAGGCAGTACCGGAGGAGCACTCTATCTACCTTGGGACCTGCCGAATCCTCCGCGTCGTCCTGTCATATCTGATAACAACATATGATGAATATAGAGAAACACAAATATATAGTACATTCTACAGTCGAAATGTGATGCATATCACAAAGCATTCTACAGTCAAAATATAATACATATATTCATTAATGGGTATATCTACTTCGTAAATTTTCCAACCTTGATCTACATTCTACAGTCAAAATATAGTTAATTCTACATGCAATATATTTTATTTTCAATCATCTTCAGAAAATTCATCTTGTTTGCCTTCCTCGTCCTCCTCTTCCTCTTCCTCCTCCTCGTCTTCACTTTCATCTACTTCGTCTTCCTCTTCGGATAATTCTACATCTTCTACATTATTACTCGTGTAATGAGTAACTTCCGTTGAGTCCACATCTACAATATTTGTTACAAGAGGTAGATCGTCCTCCTGATAAGCTATTTCGTCAATGTCAAAGGTATTTCTAGCTCTAGTCTTGCATACTGTCCACCAATCCGACCTCGCTGTCCCCCGTCTAGGATAAGTTGTGAAGTACATGAGCTGAGCCTTACTTGATAGGACAAATGGTTCGTAGCCTTGATATCTACGCTTGTAGTTTATATCCACAAGGCCATGCTTGTCAATTTTTCAACCTTGATCTTGAATCGGATCGAACCATTCACACATGAATAGCACGATATTAGCAGATTCTGTGCCATAATTATATGTCAACTCCACAATCTCTCATAAGATGCCAAAAAAATTATTGCCCGGATTGACGTCTTTGTAGTTCGAAGATTTGATACACAAACAACTGTTTTTCGTGGAATCAAGATCCAGAAAGCTTTCTCTGATAGGAGCATTTGTTGACTTGAACCTGAACCCATTCACACAAAAACTTGGCCATATTTTTACGACAGTAATTGGTCCCTTGGCTAGAGTTCTAATAGATTCAGTCTCGGGTGTTATTAGACGATCGACCTAAATACCAAAGTAGCGATAGTAAGTTATTTGTTTTGCAAGTGCAGAAATAAAAAATAATTACCAAGCATCTTACATATGCGCCCAACCAAGAAGGAAAATGGCATCTCATATCTTGTTCTACTTCTTCGTATGTTATGTAGGGTCTAACCGACTTTAACTCATCATTATATGTGCTGAAAAATAATGAAGCAACTGCTGATTAGTAGCATAATAGTATCTTATACTATTACATTGAGATGATATAAATGTGGACGTATTAATTACTTACCCCTCTAGCTTCTCCACTTCATTCTCGTCGTAATTGAGTAATATATACAATTGAGCAGCCCTTAACTCATTGTCATTCAAATATCTCTTCTTCATTTTTTTCGAAGGCTTTCCGGACGTATTGAATACTTTGAGTATTGCATCATTAGATTCTTGATATGCGTCATCGTTTCTCGGAGCTTTCGTCCTATTAGTAGCAACATGCGGTTTGAAATACGTCGAACAAAAGTTTGTAATCTCCTCGAGAACATAAGCTTCACAAATAGAGCCCTCAACCCGTGCCTTGTTTTTCACCTTTCTCTTCAGGTGATTCAGATGCCACTCGAAGGGGTACATCCACCGATAACCGACAGGACCATCAACACGTGTCTCATAGGAAAGATGAATTGGCAAATGCTCCATAGAGTCGAAGAATCCAGGAGAAAACACCTTCTCGAGCTTTCATAGTGTTACCGCAATGTCCTTCTCTTGCTTTTCTAGACGATCGACGAGCAACTTAGTACAACAAAGATCTCTAAAGAATATGCTCATCTCTGTCAATGGGTCACAAACGACCTGCGGTAAGAATTCCCGAAATGCAATCGGAATTAACCTCTCCATGAATACATGACAATCGTGGCTCTTCATACCCACCAGTTTATTCTCCTTGTGGTTGACGCATCTTCTCAAGTTCGACACGTACCCGTCTGGAAACTTTAGACCCTGAATCCACCTATAAAGTCTACCTTTATCCTCTTTCTCCAGTGAGAAAACTGACTTAGGTTGCTTTAACTTTTCATTCCCCTCCTCTATCAAATGCAATGCAGGACGTCTACATATTTCTTCTAAGTCCAACCTGGCCTTCGGATTATCTTTCGTCTTCCCCTTTACCTCTATTACAATATTAATTATGTTATCAAACACATTCTTCTCGATATGCATGACATCAAGGTTATGTCTGATCAGATTGGTGCTCCAATATGGCAGATCCCAGAATATACTCCTCTTCGTCCAGTTATGGGTGCGACCAAATCTATCATACTTGTACCCCTTAGCAGGCTCTTCGATAGCACTTGGTAAATCTTTTACCTCTTCCCATATCGTGTATCCGGGCCACCTTGGAGGTGGATTGGCCTTCTCCACAACTCTCGTACGAAAAGTATTTCGGTTCCTCCGGTACGGATGATCCTTCGGCAAAAACTGTCGATAACAATCGAAGAAGCATGGTTTATCTCCGTGTTTCAAACGGAAAGCCTGAGTACGGTCCATGCAATATGGACATGAGAGACGACCATGGGTCCTCCATCCCGATAATATTCCATAGGCCGAAAAGTCGTTGATGGTCCACATAAGTGCTGCCCTCATCTGAATATTCTGCTTTCTAGAAACATCGTACGTGTTGGCACCTTCCTATACCAGAATGGAATGTTAATCTGCCAGCAGGTAAAGGCAGAGCATCAGAGGACTGCAGGTATGTTACAGCCGCTTCCTATACCAGAATGGAAGTGGGAGCACATCACGATGGATTTTGTCACAGGATTTCCGAGGAGCCCCAGCGGAAGAGATACAGTATGGGTTATTGTGGATAGACTCACTAAATCGGCACACTTCTTGCCATTTAGAGTTGGGCAGTCCACAGAGGTACTAGCTGACATGTATATGCGACAAATTATCAAATTACATGGAGTGCCTGTTAGTATTGTATCGGATCGAGATTCGAGATTTACATCTCATTTCTGGAGAAGCATGCAAGAGAGTCTGGGCACCAGACTCAAGTTCAGCACGGCGTACCACCAGCAGACAGATGGCCAATCGGAGCGCACCTTTCAGATATTGGAGGACATGTTACGATCATGTATGCTAGACTTTGGAGGATCTTGGGAAGATCATTTGCACTTAGTGGAGTTCTCCTACAACAACAGTTATCAGGCCAGCATTCAGATGGCACCATTTGAAGCTTTATACGGAAGGAAGTGCAGGTCACCTATATGCTGGAGTGACGTCGGTGAACGTCAGATACTGGGACCAGAATTGGTCACGCAGACAGTGGAAAAGGTGAAGCAGATTCAGAATCATCTACGAGCAGCCCAAGACAGACAGAAGCATTGGGCAGATACACATAGATGTCCCCTAGAGTTCAAAGAAGGAGATCACGTATTCTTGAGGATTTCGCCCACTCGTGGTACTATCAGATTCGGGAGCAGAGGCAAGCTGAGCCCAAGGTATATTGGGCCATTTGACATCCTCGAGCGTGTTGGTGAGGTGGCTTATCGGCTTGCATTACCTCCATCTTTAGAGGGAGTGCATGACGTATTCCACGTCTCACAGCTGCGAAGGTACGTGACCGACCCAAGTCACGTGGTCGATCATTCAGAGATCGCCGTAGGACCGAGCTTGAGATATGAAGAACAACCAGTTGGTATCCTCGACGTCAGTGAGAAGATATTACGGGGACAAACGATCAGACTGGTTCGTGTAGCATGGAAACATCATTCACCAGACGAATCGACTTGGGAACGAGAAGATAGTATGCGCCAGCGATACCCCCACTTGTTTGAGGAGGCAGTTGTAAACTAGGCCACCTTGTATTTCCATAACTCTTTCTTGAGTAGCTTATTCTTTGATTGCGAGGACGCAATCCTTTTAAGGAGGGAAGATTGTAAACACCCTAAATTTTGAAGAATAATTTTAAATTAAGTTATTTCGTTTTTGGAATTTTTCTGGAAATTAAAACAAAGATGAGTGTGATTTAAAGAATTTTTTAAGTGTGGCCAAAGGGTATTAAAATATTCTAGAAGTAATAATTTATTGTGTATAATGGAGAACCGGATGCATGACATTTTTCGGTGAATTTATTGGACACCGGAGCAACGAATCGAGGACCAAAAGCTATAGAATTGTGTACCGAACCCAAACGAAGCCCGAACCAAACCAACCCAAAACCCGCAGGGGAAACCCTAGCTGCCGGAGTTCCTGTAGCAGCTATAAAGGGGCTGCCTCGACATCCGTGTAGCCCTCTTCTCCAACTACCAGCCGCCACCAAAACCCTAGTTTCACCCCAGCGCCCCGTGTCCATCCCCCCAGAGCCGCGTGTCCTCTTCGATCCGCCGCTGAACTGACCAACCCCGCCGTCGCTTCATAGCAAGCCCCGACTCTTCGATCCACCGCTGAACCGACGACCCCGAGCACCCCTTGTCGACCCGACTCGTCGACACCCCAAGACCCTGAGCCCGATCCCGATCCCCTCTGCGGAGTCCCCGACCCCGATCGGCCGACCTTCCCCATCGCCCAGGCCGACTCGGCAACATCGTCCACGAGCCGCCCCTCGTCGACCGGGACAGTTGCAGGCCGACAACTCTCCAGCAACCCCCTGAGCCGTGACCGGGCACAGCGTCTCAGCGGACACGAGACGGGAGCAGCAAACACAGGACACGACGGGGACACAGATTGGACTCTCGGACACGTGAATTTCAGCGTTCACGGAGCCCTGTTCAGGTATCGATTTCTCCAACGCGTATCTCCATTTTCAATTCCGTCAGTTGCTGTGCATAGACTGTGTAACCCTCTCGGTGCCCGTGCAACTTGCTCGGCACATCGCGTCCTGTGGTGATCGTACACCGCGATCCAAAAACAAGAAAAATAATGCCCTGTTTCACCCCGGAACTGAGTCCGCCCCACCAAACGGGATGACTTGGTCGCACGCGGTCTTTACCGAACTGTGCGCGATGTTGATACGGTCGTGTGGGATTTAGCAGAAGTCGATTCGGAGGTGCGTGCACCCCGGAATCAACGCGTATCCGCCGACGACACCCCGTATCCGTCCTTTCTGGAATGCGCTGTAACTTCGTGTACACACGTCGGATCGAGACGAAACTTGCGCCATCGGACTCGTAGCAATACGCTGGTCCTGTGACCCAAGTTTGGTCCGATTCCGAGAACGTTGACAAAATCACGTATCGTGGGCCCCACAAGCTCCACTTGACGGGTGATTTTGAGATCGGCTCATCGGAATCCAATTCTGGAAGTTCCGTTGGGTTCGTATCATCGTTCCTGGCTTGTGGACACTGAGTTTGAGGAATTTGGAGACCTTTGACCCTGACACGCTTTTCGGTGCAAAGTGGCCCACATGTGGAACCCGTTTTGGCCCAAAAATGACCTTTTTGCCCCTGTGTCCAAATTGGACGTAAGAACAGGCAATTCTAGTAGTTTGATATCTTCTGAGACTGTTGGTGATATTTATTACAGCTTTCGGAGTAGTACCTACCGGATCCACCGATACCAGGACGACAGTGGATATTCAAACATCAGGCAAGTGTACCTTGCCAAACTCTACAGTATTGTTATATATTTCCCTTGCTTTATTATAGTGCTGTGCATACTCAACCTAGGACCGTGTGATGTACTTAGCGTCCGATTATCAGTCGGGTGCCAACACTGTACGCAGTGTTGGGTACGGTCATCTAGATGGACATTCGTGACACTTTATTCTCGTACTTGTCTTATCAAGTACCATATGACCCAGGACACTTGACACCATTCATGAGACAGGATTTTCTCGAGATATTCGTGGTGATTCTGTATAGGATACAGGACATGGACATTATACTCTTAGATACTTATGACTTGTTGCATTAGCTATGATCGCGCTTGACATGGACATGAGACGTTATGGTCATGATATGCGTGGTTACATTGGGTGGGGAGAGACACACAGGCTATAGGCTGTATCATATATCTATCTACTACTATTGTGAGGCCTCAGACTCTCGTAGCAGAGCTAGGCACATTACGTGTTTATTACCGCTACCGGCTCCCCGACACAGAGCTTGTAGTGGCTTCAGCCTGAGTTTTAGTGCTGCTCTCATCTTGCATTTTCACATAGATGGTTACTTACTTGCCCTATTTATTCATTATTTGCTGCACTGTATTTATTTTGGCATGAGCTTTCTTGTACCTTTCTATGTCCCCTGAGGACCTGGATCCGAATTTTGTCCCCAGATTTTACAGACGAGGCTTATCCCGAGGTTTACGGGACCGGAGCAGGAGCCGATCCAGGAGCTGTACCGCCATCCGAGGATGAGGTCTTAGCTGAAGACTTCTCTTGAGCATCCATGATCATGCTCAGCTTTTATTATTTATTTCAGTCATTTACTTTCTGGTCTGTTGAACCATTGTACTAGATATTTATCGGGTTGTTCCCCGAAGTACTTTGTGAGACTTGCTGATGATTTATATTCCTTATTTATTCTGTGGATCATATTTTATATCTTGTGTGGATGAGATTAGTTGTGCCGTGATTGTCGTAGACTTGTTTTACAGCTTAAGTATGCCCTGATGGATCCATTATATTGAGTTGGTCCATCGGTGCGTACTGCTGGCCATTGTCACGCGTCCAGTCCCTCGGTATTTTGGGACTGGGGCGTGACATGTTGGCACCTTCTTCCCACAGCTGATTCAACTCATCTATCAAAGGCTGTAAATACACATTGATGTTCCTCTTCAGATTGTTCGGACCCGGGATAATAACGGTTAGGAACATATACGGAGTCTTCATGCACATCCAAGACGGTAGATTATACGGAGTGACGATCACAGGCTAACACGAATACTGGGAGCCCGAAAGTCCGAATGGGGTAAAACCGTCAGAGGAGAGCCCCAATTTGATATTACGCGCTTCCTCGGCAAAATGTAGATACTCTCGATCAAAGTGCTTCCATGCTTCTCCATCGGATGGATGATCCAATACTCCTTCGATCTGTTTTCGCCTGTGCCAACTCATATTTTCTGCAGTCTCCTTAACCATAAACAACCACTGCAACCGCGGCATCAAAGGCAAGTAGTGCATCGAATCGGTAGGCTTCCTTGCACCGACAGACTTTCCTCTAACATTGGCCTTATAGCGATCAGCACCACAGAATCTGTACGCATCTTCATCCTTGTCATCTTTGTAGTACAACATGCACCCGTTGCGACATGCATCGATTTTCTCGTATCCCATCCAAAGTGATCTCACCATCCTCTTAGATCGATAGAAGTCTTTAGGCAACTTTGTACCCTCGGGCAAGATCTCTATAATCAAATCAAGCAGTCGATTATAACATTCTTGCGACATGTTAAAATCAGACTTGATGCTCAATAATCTTGTAACCACCTCCAACGGTGAATGATCCTCACAACCAGGATATAGTGGAGTCCTTGCATTCTTCAGCAACTCCATAAACTTTGCAGCATCGGCATTCGGTGCCTCCTCAGCTGCATCATAATTGTCCGGATTGAAACTAGGTCCCGCCGCATCATAATTGTCCAGATTGAAACTAGGCCCCTCCGTATCATAAACCATGTTCACTAACCCATCTTCATAAGCATCGTGGTCGTGGACATCCATATACAGCTCCACATAGGGCTCCGACTCCGATGCTAGAGATACAAGTTCTCCGTGCGCGGTCCACTGATAGTAATTCGGCATGAAGCCCTTCGAGTATAAATGATATGTAACTTCCACTTCTGGATGATATTTCCTGTTGCGACATCTCACACACGGAAACTTAATTTTGGTACCGTCCATGTACTAATGGAACGCCTTGGCGAACTGCAGGAACTGCTGTACACCCTCAATGAATTTATCCCGTACACCGCACATGTCATCAAGATGACGGTTGTACATCTACGAACGATGACGCAGATAGTAATTCATATCCATTTCTAGATACTTCTGCAAAAATGACAGTATGTATCATATAAATCATTACATACAGTGGTTTATCACCTAACTTCATAACTTAACCGTACTATAAAAATCATAACTGATATAATGCATACTTTTATTTATCAAAGTCTAAAATAAGCAATATTCTAAGCTAATATTCTAAGCCAATATTCTAAACCACAGTATTAGTTCACTTCACAGCACTGTTGTGCTCTAATTAAACTGCACTATACTGATCACTCTTGCCAATTAAATACCTGATACCATAGTATCAGTTAAGGGCTGTATTGGCATGCAACAAGTGACCTGTGAACGCCTATCCGATACTTGGCTATACCTTAATCCAAACACATGCCTGCAGACCCTAACTAAGTCTACAACCTCTGATACTTAGCTATATATATACTAATTAGTATATATATATATACTAATTAACAATAGCTAACTGATACCAATCAGCTATTCACTGATACACCAGTTTGTGTATCCAACACAGTCACCAACTCAAAGAACTTATACACACCAATATCACCCTTACCTTAGAGCAACCTACTACTTTATTAAAAAGTTTAACATTACTACTATCTGAGGGTTTGATCTGATATGCATAACAACGTATAAACTGATACAAGGTACTACATATACACTCTGGTCCTAATCCTGAGATCAGTCCCATGACCCATACTTTTTAAGTACTCCAACACCCCTTAAACCTGATACAAATTCTCAAATAATGCTTAACCACAAACCTTAACCACCAATCTGCTACTGTTGCTGCAGAACTACATCCATCAGTTGTTGTACACCCAACTACATGGTTTAGCAGGCTACTGCAATAGGTGCAGTCTACAACTGCAATGAGGGACTCCCCCCTACAATTGCCTGTACAATTAATACCAACTTCCCTTTGTCAATGACTGATATCTAAACCCCCCCATCAACCCAGCAAGCACATTCTTGTACTGATACAGCTGCCCAAACAACAATAGAATCACCACTACTACTTGTGAGGTCTGCAAAACATGTACAAGTCCCCCCTCTAAAGTTTGCACTCTTGTGTACCCACAGTATCAGGTACTGCTACCAAGGGTCAGAACCTGATCTCCATCTATACTTAATGCCAAGTTATACTGGTTAGCCTAAACTGATACACTTAAACCAATGTCTGAACACTCTGCAACATTTGCTTCCCCTCCATTATTATCTGAATGCATACATAAAATAGATGTATAGGAGAAAAACCCTAACCCTAACCCCAGGTAAAAAAACCTAACCCTAACCCTAGGTCCTGATCAGTATTTGTGTCAGTGTGTGTGTGTGTCGTGTCTATGTCTGTATCAGTGTCTGTGTGTGTGTGTGTGTGTCGTGTCTGTCAAGTGTGTGTTGTGTCAGTGTGTGTGTCCTGTGAGAGAGAGAGAGAGAGAGAGAGAGAGAGAGAGAGAGAGAGAGAGAGTTAGGGTTTACCTAGAGCTCGAGGAGGAGGAGGGGGATGCCGGAGTAGCCGCAGTCGTGGAGAGCCGGTCGTCGGAGAGGGGGGGGGGGGAAATCGCCGGTCGCCGGAGAGGGGGGGGGGGAATCGAAAGTTTTCAAAAATTTCTACAGATGGGGAAAAAGAAAACTGAGCCCTAATTAACCAAAATTTAGCGACGTTTAGCGACGTCAAATAACAACGTCGCTAAAATAAGCTTTAGCGACGTCAAATACGCCGCTAAACGCGTTGCTAAATATTTTTAATATATACGTCGCTAAATACGTCGCTAAACGTCGCTAAATTAGACATATTAGCGACGTTTAGTGACCTTAATTGAACTTATAGCGACTAATCTTTTAAAATCTTAATAAAAGTCGCTAAACGTCGCTAAATGTCGCCATTTAGCGACGTCTAGCAACGTTTTTTATGGAGTCGTTAATTTAGCGACGTTTTTACAAGGAGTCGCTAAAATGCGTCGCTAATCCCGCTTTTTCTAGTAGTGGCTGGTTTTAGTTCCTAAGTTTGACTCCGTTGTAATACTTGTTATTTTGGTGTCTGACCCCACTGGTTTTGTATGGCCAGATTTTGGAGCAGAACCACAGGATCTCCTGTACGTCCCGCCTCAAGATGGTGAACACGAGGAGCACCTGAGGACATGCGTGAGTTTTTTCTTCATCACCCACATGATCTTGTACATTATTCTTTTGAGGCGTTTAGCCATCGAACACGTATTTAGATCGTATTTTGGGACTTGACATTCTAGCCTGTGAGCCTATATGTAAAGCATATTCTAGACTATAGCTAGATCTGATCATGTAATATTGTACTCTGCTAGTTCTTTATTTTGGTAACTTCATGATCATCTGTGTATGTATAATTCGAGATATCTTACTAATATATGTTTGGTGATCATATATCTTGGAACTTGTTGCGTGCTTGAGATTGAGATACCTAGGATTCTTGACCCAGGATTGCCTGATGGATTGTAGAATAAACCTTCACATGTCTATACAGCCGTGACCATATATCGGGGTATAGAGTACTCTGGTATACGTAGCTGGCTTTGTCTGCCCCGCTCTCCTGTATTCTGGTTCTGGGACATGACACGGTTTAAGTGGTGGCCCATGCAGGTCTAAAAATTCAGAGGTGTTAGGGGTTTACCAATGTTTTTAGACGTCTCAATCATGCTACTCCTTGATCTCCTCCAAGTGTCGAATTTATCTCCCTGAAATCTTGATTCAACATCTACTTTGATCCTCGATCAATCATGTTCGTCCCTTGATGATCCTTGTGTCCTTTATCTTTCAGGGACATTATTCCTGGTCCTTCTGATCATCCAGCCTGAGATCCTCCAGTAGCAGGATAACATCCCAATGCCCAACAAACCCTTGAGGTTTAGTCTCAGCATTCCGGGGCCGAGTCCAGAACAACTCAAAATAAGGAACCCCAGATCCAGCCAGTACCTCCCATATAACCAGAACCTGATACATGAGGGGACGATAGTGTGCTTATTGATATCCTTCGAGAATTATTGGCATCTCAAGGACGTCGAGAGGACGTACTCATTCAGTCAGTACAAGAGCTTTGGAAAGAGGCGAACATCGTGTCAACAACTCGGCGAGCAACTTCAAGTGCCTCCAACCCTCATATTTCTATGGCACTAAGGATGAGATTGCATCGTATGCGTGGCTTCAGGATACTAAAGCTTTCCTAGAGGCAGCAGGAGTGCCTGCAAGAGAGCAAGTGTCAGTAGTTCGACTACAGTTGCTAGATTTGGCCCGAGATTGGTGGGCAGCACAGATGATTTCACTAACAATACCCGTCCCTTGGGTCGTATTTAGTAAAAGATTTCAGACTAGATACTTTGACGAGGTATCGCGTTCTGACTTACAACAAAGGTTTAACAAGTTGAAGTAGATGGGCAGGTCTGTCGATGGCTATGCGGCAGAGTTCTTCAGACTTAATTGGTTTGCTCCACCTTGGTGGCAACCGAATTGGACAGAGCTAGGAGGTTCCAGCAGGGACTTCACCTGGAGATCATATTGGCGATGGAACAACATGAGTTCCAGACTTTTGATGCAGTATTACGGGCAGCAAGGAGGCATGAGTATACCTTTCAGAGAATCGTGGATATAATTGGAGGCCAGAAGAGGACCCATACTTCAGGAGGTTCTTACACTCAGTCCTTAACACCAGCCCCAATATTTAGGACTTTAACTATTGGATCTCCGAGAAGGCTAGTTTCAACAGCCTCAACCCAACAAACCATACCGACCCAACCTTAGCAGCAGAGGACATCTTCTTCAGCAGGGTGATACCATTATGGAAAACCTGGGCATGTATTTTTGGAGTGCCGTCGAGAGCAAGGATTATGTTCAGCCTGTGGGATACAGGCCACAGAGTGGGGTTTTGTCCACACAGAGCTAGTTCATCATTATCCTCCCAGGCCGGACCACAGTATAGGGCTCCAGTGCCGGTTCAGCAGAACCAGGATCAGAGGCCTTTGCCGACCCAATCCCAAGTATTCCAATAACAGAGGCCACATAAGTATGCGCATGCCCAAGTGTAAACCCCCTGAATTTTCAAAAAATATTAAACTTGGATTTTTTATAATTTTCTGGAATTTTCTGGGAATTTTCTGTAATTAAAATCAGGGCTTTAATTATTAAATAATTTTTTAGTTATTAATAAATAATATTAAAATATTATGAAAATAATATTTTTGGGTGTAAAATGGAAAACTGGACTTAGGAAAATTTTTCTGGAATTTATTGGGCCCCGGACCTAATTTAAAATACCTAAAAACTATTAACTAATTATTTATTTATTTATTTAAATATCGTAAAATACCTAAACCCTAAATTCAGCCCTCGGCCCATTGGGCCTAGCCCAGCCCCGCAGCCCAGCCCGCAACTTGCTAGCGGGTCGGGTCGGGTCGGTCAAACCCGAACCGCGAGCCGCCCTACCAGCTGACCCGGTCACCCCCAGCCCCGTCTGAACCGCTCCGGCGCCCGCGTTTTCCGCCGCCTCCGTCGGCCAGCACCCCCCCCACGACGCCGCTCCGCCCGCTCTGCTCGCCCCACGACCCCGCCAGAGCCGCCACGTCACCCGCCTCGTCCGGCCAGCCCCGCTCCCCCTTCAGCCTATAAAAGCTCCCTCGAAACCCCCTCCGGCCAACATCCCACGCCGCCACCGCCTTCCCCAGCCGTTGCCAGTGCCGCCCGTCCACCGCCGCGCTCCGCCGTGCTGCCCCCGGCCCTCTCCTCCTCCTTCTCCCTCTCCTCCAGCACCCGCCTCCGGCCTCCCCGACTCCAGCACAGCCCGCAGCCCCGCTCGGCCAGCCACTCCTCACCGCGCCTCCGCCGTGCCCCCGGCCGCCTCCCGCACGTCGCCCTAGCCCCGGCCGGCCTTCTCCCCCGCCGCAGAGCCGCCCTCCTTCGGCCACCGGCAGCTTCCAGAACCCTAACCCTAGCCCTAATTCTCCCCTGTGTCGACACGTGTCGGACACGACACGGAAACAAAAAATCCTAATTTCTCGAGCCCTGTTCAGGTACGTGTAATTTTCTCCTCGCTGTCCCATTTTCAATTCCGTAAATTGCGTTGCGAAGCCTGTATGACCCTCTCGGTGTTCGGACAAACCGCTCGGGGCATCGCGTCCTGTGGTGATCGCGAACCGCGGTCCAAAAACAGGAAAAACAACCCCCCGTATCTGACTTTTCTGGATCACGCCCTAACTTTGTGTATACACGTCGGATTGAAACGAAACTTACGCCATCGGACTCGTAGCGATACGCTGGTCCTGTGACCCAAGTTTGGTTCGATTCTGAGAATGTTGACCAAATCGCGTGTCGTGGGCCCCACAGGCTCCGCTCGACGGGCGATTTTGTGATCGGCTCATCGGAATCCAATTCTGGAAGTTCCGTTGGATTCGTATCATCGTTCCTGACCTGTTGACACTAAGTTTGGTGAATTTGGAGACCTTTGACCCTGACACATTTTTCGGTGCAAAGCGGGCCCCCACATGCGGACCCCGTTTTGACCCAAAATTGCCGTTTTTGGCCTTGTCTCCATATTGGACTCAAGGACAGGCGTTTTTAGCTATTTTATATCTTCTGAGCATGACGGTAATATTTATTTCAGCATCCGGAGACATTTCTGGAAATTTCCCCGAGGATAGAACTCTAGTGGGATCCAAACATCAGGCAAGTACCTGCACTTCAAGTTTATTCTTTATATTGTGATAATTAGTTCCTTGCTCTACTAGCACCATTGGATGTTTACACGTAGTGCTAGAATACTGGATTTCATATCTTGCTTTTCGTGTCGGGCAGGAGAATACTAGGAGGCATGTGGTTTACCCTTCCCCCTGTCATGTCTGATAGCTGTTGGTACGCGACTGTACCATCAGCCTGATACTCGATTATTCATGTCTGATAGCCGTCTATGACGACCTGATTAGCCTTATAACCCCCTATATGCCGACTATGTATTCTAAATACACAATTACGCACACATAGTTTCTTGTCTTGTTACAGTTGCATTTTCTTGTCTCATTATATCCCTGTTCTACTCATGTCCCTGGTTTATAGCAATTAATCATGTTTTACATATATTCCTGATTTTTAGTGCTTAATTCTTAGTTAATTTCACTACTTATTGTGCATATTCTTATCGTGACTGTTTAGTCAGTTCTTTCTACTTGTCATAAATATTTAGTTTAATCTTTATTGTGCATTTGGTACTTTGCTCCTTTCCTGACTGGATCCGTTGATTTAGGCGATGATGAGGATTATGCCCCCACCTTTTATGGCCCCTATGAGGGAACAGATGATACCAATGAGGAGCCGGTTCCTATCAGGAGACTACTTTTAAGGAGTAATAGCCAGTTAGCTAGTATTTTCTTTCAGCATAGTAATCGGGTTTGTCCCCGATTTATCTTCTGGTTATGTAATAAACTATGGATCTGGTTGTCACATTTTGTTTATGAAATCTTAACATTTCTATTCCCCTGTCATTATCCTTATCTATTTATTCTGTGGATGAGCTAGATGTTAAATTACCTGTGAATATGATCTAGACAGCGTACTACCGCCGACACTGCGGCGTAGGCTGGACGTATTCACGAACTCGTGCCCGAATATCCGGGTGCGGGTCGTGACACGTTTTTATGGTGGCCCATGCAGGTCAACGACTAAATTGTTCGGTTTCAACTCAGGGACCGAACAGGCCTGCAATAAGATAAGGATAAGTTTAGGATCTCATCCACTTGCTTGAATCGTTCTTGACATCTATCTCGGATTTGAATTAATTCCTTGACTTGCATCCTGCCTTGATTCCTGTGCACCCCTTATCGTTTATTTTGGATATAGAGTAATGGATCTATCAGCAAGCGACGAGGTTCCTACAAGATCACCACGAGATGCTCTACCAGCACTCGAACCGAGACCACCTTGGTACCACAAGCAGCACTCTTCCAGCTAGCCCAGCAACAGCAGAGGGCACCACCACAAGGACGCGGACAAGCTTCCGCGATGACCGTGGAGAACGCGCAGACTCTTGGAGTAGCTAATGTGTGTAAGTGATTCATAGATACTTTTTAGTATTGTTTAGCTCGTGCCTATTGATTCGTGACCTCAGCCCCAACCTAAAAATTTTGAACTTGCTAATAACCTGGTATGCTTTTATATTTGATAACTATAGAGATTGTAGAGTCTTTTGCTATTGTGCTTATTGTGTGTTGTTTTGTGAACTTAAATAATTTGTACCTCCTTTCATCATCATCTAGCGCACTCAATTTTGCTGTACTTGACTTATGCTGCTATTCTATAGCCTAGTTTTGCAAGCTTACTCTTTATCAGGCTTGTTCATGACATATGTGTTATTGAGGCCTGATCAACCCCACTAATACAAGTGTCTATTCAGAATCAGTGTATTACGGTCTGATCAACCTTAGTGCATTTTGATTCGCACTTCGCACGACTACTTTACGTGGATTGAGATATATAGTTGACTAATATACTTGCCCTCTAGATATGTCCGAGCATATCGTATCAGTTACATAACTGTACTAATACGAGCATGCGAATAAAATGATTACCAGAATAGAAATTCAGTCCATAACTGCTTGACAATTCCCATTTGAATCCTTTAAACGCCTTGATCTCGATACTTCTGTTCTATCACCTCACCCTTGAACCCTTTATTATTGATCTTCGTCTTCCCTTATTTCGGAAAGACGAAATCTCGTGCTTGGTATAAGTTTGATATATAGATAGTACTAGATATACCCCACAGACCGGTCGCATTGATGATGACCCTTTATGATTAGGGAAATACCATAGGTGATGTGTTTGGTGTTAAAGACTTAAGGATTCAATACCATGATTAATAGCTTTACTAGTTGTATAGCCTTAGAGGATAGATGGGTAAATTCTAAGTTGGGTAGAGACCGCAATGTCCACTTGAGAAGAATCCTTTAGACTGTAATCAAGTGAGATTGGATAGAGAGAACCCTACCATATTTTAATTTCGAGGACAAAATTTTTATAAGTTGGGTAGATTGTAAACCCCCTGAATTTTCAAAAAATATTAAACTTGGATTTTTCACAATTTTCTGGAATTTTCTGGGAATTTTCTATAATTAAAATCAAGGCTTTAATTATTAAATAATTTTTTAATTATTAATAAATAATATTAAAATATTATGGAAATACTATTTTTGGGTGTAAAAAGGAAAACTGGACTTAGAGAAATTTTTCTGGAATTTATTTGGCCCCGGACCTAATTTAAAATACCTAAAAACTATTAACTAATTATTTATTTATTTAAATATCCTAAAATACCTAAACCCTAAATTCAGCCCTCGGCCCATTGGGCCCAGCCCAGCCCCGCAGCCCAGCCCGCAACTTGCTAGCGGGTCGGGTCGGGTCGGTCAAACCCGAACCGCGAGCCAACCGACCCGCTGACCCGGTCACCCCAGCCCCGTCTGAACCGCTCCAGCGCCCGTATTTTCTGCCGCCTCCGTCGGCCAGCACCCCCCCACAACGCCGCTCCGCCCGCTCCGCTTGCCCCACGACCCCGCCAGAGCCGCCATGTCCCCCGCCTCGTCCGGCCAGCCCTGCTCCCCCCTCAGCCTATAAAAGCTCCCTCGAAACCCCCTCCGGCCAACATCCCACGCCGCCACCGCCTTCCCCAGCCGCTGCCAGCGCCGCCCATCCACCGCCGCGCTCCGCCGTGCTGCCCCCGGCCCTCTCCTCCTCCTTCTCCCTATCCTCCAGCACCCGCCTCCGGCCTCCCCGACTCCAGCACAGCCCGCAGCCCCGCTCGGCCAGCCACTCCTCACCGCGCCTCCGCCGTGCCCCCGGCCGCCTCCCGCACGTCGCCCTAGCCCCGGCCGGCCTTCTCCCCCACCGCAGAGCCGCCCTCCTCCGGCCGCCGGCTGCTTCCAGAACCCTAACCCTAGCCCTAATTCTTCCCTGTGTCGACACGTGTCGGACACGACACGGACACGAGAAATCCTAATTTCTCGAGCCCTGTTCAGGTACGTGTAATTTTCTTCTCGCTGCCCCGTTTTTAATTCCGTAAATTGCGTTACGAAGCCTGTATGACCCTCTCGGTGCCCGGATAAACCGCTTGGGGCATCGCGTCCTGTGGTGATCGCGAACCGCGATCCAAAAACAGGAAAAACAACCCCCGTAGCCGACTTTTCTGGATCACGCCCTAACTTTGTGTATACACGTCAGATTGAAACGAAACTTGCGCCATCGGACTCGTAGCGATACGCTGGTCCTGTGACCCAAGTTTGGTTCGATTCTGAGAACGTTGACCAAATCGCGTGTCGTGGGCCCCACAGGCTCCGCTCGACGGGCAATTTTGTGATCGGCTCGTCGAAATCCAATTCTGGAAGTTCCGTTGGATTCGTATCATCGTTCCTGACCTGTTGACACTAAGTTTGGTGAATTTGGAGACCTTTGACCCTGACACGTTTTTCGGTGCAAAGCGGGCCCACATGCGGACCCCGTTTTGACCCGAAATTGCCGTTTTTGGCCTTGTCTCCAAATTAGACTCAAGGACAGGTGTTTTTAGCTATTTTATATCTTCTGAGCATGATGGTAATATTTATTTCAGCATCCGGAGACATTTCTGGAAATTTTCCCGAGGATAGAACTCTAGTGGGATCCAAACATCAGACAAGTACCTGCACTTCAAGTTTATTCTTTATATTGTGATAATTAGTTCCTTGCTCTACTAGCACCATTGGATGTTTACACGTAGTGTTAGAATACTGGATTTCATGTCTTGCTTTTCGTGTCGGGCGGGAGAATACTAGGAGGCATGTGGTTTACCCTTCCCCCTGTCATGTCTGATAGCTGTTGGTACGCGACTGTACCATCAGCCTGATACTCGATTATTCATGTCTGATAGCCGTCTATGACGGCCTGATTAGCCTTATAACCCCCTACATGCCGACTATGTATTCTAAATACATAATTACACACACATAGTTTCTTGTCTTGTTACAGTTGTATTTTCTTGTCTCATTATATCCCTGTTTTACTCATGTCCCTGGTTTATAGCAATTAATCATGTTTTACATATATTCCTGATTTTTAGTGCTTAATTCTTAGTTAATTTCACTACTTATTGTGCATATTCTTATCGTGACTGTTTAGTCAGTTCTTTCTACTTGTCATAAATATTTAGTTTAATCTTTGTTGTGCATTTGGTACTTTGCTCCTTTCCTGACTGGATCCGTTGATTTAGGCGATGATGAGGATTATGCCTCCACCTTTTATGGCCCCTATGAGGGAACAGATGATACCAATGAGGAGCCGGTTCCTACTCAGGAGACTACTTTTGAGGAGTAATAGCCAGTTAGCTAGTATTTTCTTTCAGCATAGTAATCGGGTTTGTCCTCGATTTATCTTCTGGTTATTTAATAAACTATGGATCTGGTTGTCACATTTTGTTTATAAAATCTTAACATTTCTATTCCCCTGTCATTATCCTTGTCTATTTATTCTGTGGATGAGCTAGATATTAAATTACCTGTGAATATGATCCAGACAGCGTACTACCGCCGACATTGCGGCGTAGGCTGGACGTACTCATGAACTCGTGCCCGAATATCCGGGTGCGGGTCGTGACACTAAGCTTAAGTATAAGCCAAGCAAGGAGGTCCGCAGCAACGAGGACCAACACCGAGAGGATGAGGCCAGGATATGGAACTCACCGTGGAGGGTCAGCTAGCTTCAGGTGAGGTGGTGAAAGGTACTATTCTCGTCAACTCTCATTCGACTTCAGTATTGTTTGATTCTGGTACATCACATTCTTTTATGTCTGCACGATTTATGACACATGCTAGATTAGAACCCGAATCATTATCAGTAAGACTTAATATACTTACTGGTAACGATATTGTGGCAATCGATAGAGTTTATAACTCATGTTGGGTCATAGTGTGCAGGCAAATTTTTTTTGCTAGACTGATATAATTTCCTATGGGCGATTATGACGTTGTCCTGGGAATGGATTGGTTGGGTGCCCGATGCGTAACGATAGATTGTCGTGCTGGCAAGGTTATCTTTCGTATTCCCCGAAAAGAAGAATTCTTATTTTCTAGAGAAGAGGCAAAGTCTTAGTCAGCAATTATGAGAATGACAGTAGCAGAAGGAGTACATTTTCCAGAGTTGTTGATAAATTTTCAGATGTATTCCCAGAAGAACTTCTAGGCATGCCACCAAAAAGAAAGATTGAGTTTACCATCGATCTACTTCCCAGAACAGCACCAGTATTAGAAAAAGTCTACAGGATGGTACTTTTAGAGTTAGAAGTCTTGTACTTAATGATTGAATAATTAAGAACTAAGGGATTCATTCGTGCTAGTAGATCACCTTGGGGAGCCCCGATGCTACTAGTGAAAAAGAACGATGGTATGTCACGATTTTGAGTTGATTAGCATACCCTCAATGCGGTAACCATCAAGATCAAGTATCCATTGCCAAGGATCGATGACTTGTTCGATCAGCTTAGTGGAGCAGCAATATTTTTTAAGATTGATCTGCGATCGGGATATCATCAGATCAGAGTCAGAGAGCAGGATATACCCAAGACAACGTTGAGATCAAGATATGGCCATTAAGAGTTTCCAGTGATGCCCTTTGGAGCAACCAATGCGCCAGCGGTATTTATGGATCTCATAAATCATATTTTTATGCCATATTTGTACAAGTTCATGATTGTGTTCATCGATGATATATTGGTTTATAGTCAAAGTATAGCAGAGCACGAGCAGCATCTTCATGCAGTACTTCAAATCCTCAGAGAACATAAGTTATATGCCAAGTACAGCAACTGCGAGTTCTGGCTTGATCCTATTTCATACTTAGGATATATTATTGCAAGAGGTGGAGTTCAAGTGGATTCCCAGAAGATAGAGGCCATTGAGACATGGCCAATACCTAGAACAGTTACAGAAGTTCGTAGTTTCTTAGGAAGCACACCGGAAAGCCCCATTCGTTCGTCCCTCCGATCGATCATTCCCGTTCCACCTGGCGAAATCGGTAGCTTATTTATTAGCCCGACTTGAATGCTTCCCCGCAAAAAGCCACATTCACCTTTCCTTTACCCGCGGCAGGATATTATTGGCGCTTCGTATCAGACCTTGCTAGAATTTCTGCACCATTGACACAGCTAACACAAAAAAATGTGCGCTTTGATTGGACAGATGAATGTCAAACCTCTTTCGAGAAGCTCAAACATAAGTTGATTACGACACCAATGTTGACTCTTTCAGATGGGATATATAGTTTCACTGTATACTATTATGTGTCAGGAAAAGGACTAGGGTGTGTTCTTATGTAGCATGGCAAGGTTATAGCTTATGCATCTCGGTAGCTTCGAGACCATGAGAAGAATTATTTGACGCACGACTTGGAGTTAGCAGCCGTGGTCTTCGCACTCAAACTTTGGAGACATTATATATATGGAGATCGAGTAGAGATTTTTACTGATCACAAAAGTTTGAGGTATGTCTTTACCCAGAAGGATCTCAACATAAGACAGACGAGATTGTTAGAGTTGATGACAAACTATGACCTTGACCTTCAATATCATCCTAGGAAGGCCAATGTAGTAGCCGATGCTTTGAGCCGGAAGGCAAGAGTTTATTTCCTTACGGCTCAGTAAGAGATTCTTGAAGACCTTCAGAAGATGGGCATAGAAGTAGTATTGCCAGGCGACACAACATTGATGGCTGGTATGCAAGTTTAATCCAGTA
The DNA here is from genome assembly GCA_036927795.1 of Iris macrosiphon. NCBI lineage: Eukaryota > Viridiplantae > Streptophyta > Magnoliopsida > Asparagales > Iridaceae > Iris > Iris macrosiphon. Next base: position 66,066,119 of record JAYESA010000004.1, on the reverse strand, counting down.
TAATGGAAAGGATGAGAGCAACACAGTTTACGGATGTCAAGCTTCAGCGACTTAGAGCAGAATGCGAGGCAAGACGTAGAACAGAACTAAGCATTCACAATGACGAAACACTCTATGTTGGGAATCTTTTTGTGTACCTAATGGAGACCTTCGTCAAGAGATTATGTCAGAAGCCCACAGTTCTCAGTATTCCGTTCATCCAGGAGGATGAAGATGTACCGAGATATCTGTCAACATTTCTGGTAGAATGAAATAAAGAGGAAGATAGCTCGATTTGTCTCTCGATGTTTGGTCTGTCAACAAGTTAAAGCTGAACATCGGAGACCAGTAGGACCTCTTCAATCTTTACTAACTCTGGAATGGAAATGGGACCATATCACCATAGATTTTGTGACCGGTCTTCCTAGATCCCCATCTGGCAAAGATATAATTTGGGTAATAGTGGATCAACTCACTGAGGTTACTCACTTTCATTCCTTCAGAGTGGGATAGTCTACAGAGAAGTTAGCTCTGATGTACATAAATCGGATTATCAGACTCCATGGAGTGCCAGTCAACATCGTGTCAGATAGAGATTCCAGATTCATATCTCACTTTTGGCAGAGTCTACAACAGAGTCTAGTACAACTTATTATCCCCAGACAGATGGTCAGTCAGAATGTACCATGCAGACTCTAGAAGATATGCTTTGTTCATATACCCTTGACTTTGGTGGTTCATGGAAGGATCATTTTTACTTGGTAAAATTCTCCTACAATAATAGTTTTTAAGCAAGTATCCAGATGGCACCCTTCGAGGGACTGTTTGGCAGAAAGTGTAGATCCCCTGTAGCTTAGGATGATATTGGCGAGAGGCAATTGATTAGTCCTAAAATAATAGCTCAAACAGTTGAAGTGGTTAAGCAAGTCTGGAAGCACCTTAAGGTGGCTCAAGATCGTCAGCGTCATTGGGCCGATTCATATCGACGACCTCTTAAGTTTTCTGTTGGCGACCATATATTCCATCAGATTTTTCCTACCCTAGGAGTTATCAGATTTGGTGTACGGGAAAAGCTTAGTCCACGGTATATTGGTTCATTCGATATTCTCAAGCGAGTGAGAGATATTTCTTATCGCCTTGCTCTTCCGAGTCGCTTCGTGAGATACATAACATTTTTCATGTATCTCAGTTACGACGGTATATACTGGATTCAAGCTATGTCCTGGATTATTCTGAATTAGTTGTGGGTACCGACCTTTCGTATGATGAGAGACATGTATCCATTTTGGACCAAAAAAGAAGATTCTCAAGAACCAGAATATTCGATTAGTACGAGTTGTTTTGGGCCAGCACTCACCGGACGAGTCAACTTGGAAGCGAGAGGATGATATCCGTGCTTGATACCCATATCTGTTTAACTCGTGAGGTATACTTATTTGTATATCTTGTACCCTGATCTTATCTTGTGCATGCTTGTCTTGTTCTAGGATTGTGATTTATTCCTGTATGCCCTTGTTTGTCTCGATTGCATGTCCCCAGAGTTTCTTGCTAGACCCCGTGCCTTATTAAAATTTTGAGGATAAAATTTTCTAAGGAGGAGAGATTTGTGAGACTCGTCTCACTGTTTTAATATACGTACCCTATATAAGCATATTATACATATATAGCTTGCTTATTGTTTAATGGCTTACTTTATGCTTTATGCCATTCAGGCATTGTCTAGGTTATTTTTGCAAGTTTTTCTTAGTTGCATACTTTGGATCATTGGTCCCTAGGTTTTTGTGTGTATGGCTGTGATGAACCCGGGAGAGAGCATGGATTATGATCCAATAGCCTATTGTAAAACCCTTATTTCTAAAAAAACCGTATTTATTATTTTTCTATTTTTTTTTTATTTAATAATTTAATTATGGTAATTATGTGCTAAATAGAATAAATAGATTTTTATTAATTTTTATTTTAGGTGTTCGGGCACTTAGAGGACTTATGGGACCATCAGGAATTTTTCGGAATTTATTCCATGTAGGAGACCCCTTGAGCAGTTGCTAGCCTAATGGTGTGCATTTTTTCTAATCTAGAATTTTTCTATGAGTATATATTATATATATACAAATATATATATATATGCATATACTAATAGGAAAAGAAAATATTAAGAAAAGATTAAGTAAAAGAATTAATAAGAAAGTCACTATTCATAATAATATAATAATATTACTATTCCCATCCTTTAGTAATTCTTCTAAGGACCCGCTCTCCATTCTTCAGCAACAATTTCCAGGGACCATACTTCAGCCACTTACTTATCCCCTTTCACCCGACCCCTTCACCCCTTTGCACGCGGCCAGACCCGAAACCATCCGATCCATCCCTCTCTCTTCCTATTATATATATATATATATATATATATATATATATATATATATTTCTCTCTCAAATCCTAACCTAATAACTCCAGACCTCCTCTTCCCATCTAAGAGCCGTCACCGCAGCCAGAGAAGCCCCACCAAGCCATCCAACCATCCCGACGACTCTGACCTCGCGTCCTGCAGAATCCCACTAGAAGCACCTTCGCTCCGGAGTAATTTTCCGTCGACTCGCTCAACCAAACGCTGTTCTGTTTTTATAAGTATGATCACCCCTCAACCCTCTTCCATATTTGTTTTATAGCCAACCTCGAAAAACGTGTACCCCTAGGTGAAAAATAGCGTCCAAATCGGCGCGAGCAGACAAAATTCTCGAATCGCAGAATTCCAGAATGACCACCCATATTGCCGAGTTCGTATCTCCCACCATAGAGATCCGAATTCGGTGATTCTTTTTGATACCTGTAGAACACCTGACCTAGTTTAATTTTTGTTAAATAACCATATGCTATTAGTTGCTGTGGACATAGTTTAATGCGTCACAAAACTGCGCGCACCCACTTTTTCCAGATTTCCAAAAGTTGGAAAACGGAGCGCGCCCCGTCAAACGGGACCGCCCCGCCGTGTGCCAAGTGTACTGAATGGTGCACGCAGCATAACTGGACACGTGAAAATTCATGGGAACTGATTCGGACGCGTGTGCGTGCCGAAATCAGGCCGTATCCGCGGACACATCCCGTGTCGTAACTTTTGTAGAACTCGCACGTATTTTGTGCACGCTTGTCATATTGCGACAAAACTTGCGCCACTGGACTCGTGGTAACGCGCTGGTCCTGTGACCCAATTTTCACGCAATTCTGAGACGGTTGACCAGATCACCAATTGGCGGGCCCCACAGTTGACTTTTTGGACAAAATTGTGTTCGGCCCATCGGAATCCACATTTTGATATACCATTGGGTTCGTATTGACATCTAGAGTTGTTTGACCTATAGTTTGTCCCATTTAGAGACTGTTACCCTTGGCACACTTTTTGGTGCAAAGTGGGCCACACGTGGACCCCACTTTTGCCCGAAATTACCATTTTGCCCCTGTATCCAAATTGGACGAAAGGGATGTGCTTTTTAGCTATTTTGCTCATTCTGGGAACGTTGGTGATGTTTATTTCAGCATCCGGAGACGTTCATTCTAAGGCCGTAGCTTCTGACTCTTGGTGTTGATATTGGGACACTACATTTTGCAGCTTCTTGCCAGGCAAGATACCTTGCCAAATTGTTTACAGTGCTTTGCATGCTATTTATATTTCTGTTTATTTATTTTATTTCTGTATAGTTCTTGCATGTGTAGTTTTCTTTCAGTCATTACTATGTATTAGATATGTTGACACACACATGGCACTTAGTATCATAGAGGACAATTATTAGGCGTATGGGCTTTTAACCACTCTGGTAAACCGTAGTATATAGCTCGCACTACGGGCGTGTGTCGCGCTGGTCGCTACCCCAGAGGTATGTCGATTTTTGTAGAGTCGCGCTGGTCGCTACCCCAGAGGTATGTCGATTTCTGATGTTCTAGACGGGTGTGTGAGTTGTGAGGCTTAGATCGAGTAGACTACCCTTGCCCATACGTCAAAAAGTTGTCCTCACTTTCATTCATATAGATTGTCTTGTACAGCGTACTTATTTATTTTCACATTATATGCATGTTCACTGTATTCAAATTGGCTCGTATTTTCTGTATCTTGTTACGTCCCTCTGAGGACCTGGTCCTTTGCCAGGTGTATCTGCTCTTGAGTATTTGCAGGAGTACGGGCCTGGACCTGACGCATTATTTTCTGTCGAGGAGGTCTTACCTTCTGATCATCGTTGATTATTTGGCGATGGATTCTTTTAGCTGATACACTTCTGTCTTCACATTATTTTATATTGGAGATTTTATACTCCTCTCTCATTTTAGTTTTGGATATAGTCTTTGGTAGTGGATTTGTCTCCACCCGACTATTATTTTAGATATTTTAGACTCCTTATTCTAGTTTAGTATTTCTTTTCTATGACTTGTTGTGTGGATGAGATTAGCATATCTGTGACTTGTGACATTATTTATACCACATGTGAGTTTATATTCATATTACAACGTACGTATGGGTTATGGTTTCCATATATTGGAGTTGCCATATCCATGCGGCTGGCATGCTTACGTGTTCCTAGTCCTACGTATTTGGGACTGGGGCGTGACATGTTTTTGTGGTGGCCCATGCAGGCCGAGTTAGCCGTTTCGGTTACATAACTGTACCGAGCGGGCCTGCACCTAGGATTAAAATTTTAGATCTCATCCACACTTGACTATAACTTACCTTCCTTCCAACATGTCCTACTTAAGTGCTTGCATCCTGCTTGATTCATGTACTCTTCTTAATCCTTCGTCCATCTCTTGCAGAGAGATGAATTTGCATAACGGGCATGCCGCCACCGGAGACAACACGTCTCCAGGGGACGACGACCAACCACTAGGAGTGACCCCAACGACACCTCTTCTTCCCGGACCGGATGGACTGACTAACAATCAAATTCCATCAACTTCTTCCACGATACCTAATGGGACTTTTCCAGCTCCACTAGCACCGCAAGATGGCCAAGCGCAGCTGTTCCAATTCTTCCAGATGTTAATACAGGAACAAAGGCAGCAGACAGCCGAGCAGAGGCAGCAAACAGCAGAGCAAAGGCTAGAATTTCTGGCAGCGCTTGAGAGAATGGCTACACTAGCCCCTGTACCAACCCAGGCACTAGCTTTAGTACCACAAGCTCGGGTCGGTTCAGTCAAGGACTTTGTGCAGATGGGCCCTAAGCCATATAAGGGCAATGAAAGTCCAGAGGAGACCACAAACTGGATTGCCAATACCAAGAAGTTGTTAGAGGTATCACAATTACCTTCTGACCTATGGATGATAGGCGTGAGGACTCAGTTAGAAGGCAACGCACATCACTGGTGGGAATCAATGGAGCGCCAGTTGGGTACGCGACAGACTTGGGAACAATTCTTGGAGTACTTTGAGAGGAAGTACTTCCCGGATACAGTAAGGGACGCATTGTACGATCAATTCCTCCATCTAGAGCAAGGAGACAAGACGGTTGATGAGTATGACGCAGAGTTTAGCCGTCTCAGTAAGTATGGCACAGTCCTAATACCTAATGACTTGGAGAAGGCTAAGAGGTTTCACCGCAGGCTGACTCAGGAGCTCCAGCACTACACTAGCTCCCACTCCCGGATCTCTTATGCCGAGCTATTGACAGAGGCCAGGATCCAGGAGGCCATCAGCAAGGGAAACGGAATTCAACAGAGAAGTCACCAAGGACCAGTAAGGATACAGCAAGGAGGACCCATTCGACACCCTTTGACACGCCAGTAATCAGATAGTGCTGCACCATATCCAACCCAGGGGCATCGTACTTGTAACTTTTGTGGTATACCAGGTCATATTCATAGAGATTGTCGTCGTCGATTGGGATTATGCATGGTATGTGGATCAAGTCACCATCAAGCTCGAGAATGTCCTCAACAGAACCCGGGGTCTATGGCATTAAAATCAGGAATACCGCATACACCCTCAAGTATAGAAGACCAAAGTGACCCACCATTGCTTCTACAGTCTGCACAAATAGAGAGAATTAGACCCCAGTTGAATAACCAAGGACAAGGCCAAGCACTCATTATGACAAGTATGGGAGAGCAGACACAGGAAGCCGTAGATACAGGTACGACCTTTTAGTTATAATTGTCTTTGCATACTCATAACCTCATTGTGACACAAGATCTTAGATGTATAAATAGATGTAGAACTATATATGGTAGTTTAGCAGTTATGAGGATGTAGGTATACTCCGTCGTGCCCCCGGCCGCCTCCCGCACGTCGCCCTAGCCCCGGCCGGCCTTCTCCCCCGCCGCAGAGCCGCCCTCCTTCGGCCACCGGCAGCTTCCAGAACCCTAACCCTAGCCCTAATTCTCCCCTGTGTCGACACGTGTCGGACACGACACGGACACAAAAAATCCTAATTTCTCGAGCCCTGTTCAGGTACGTGTAATTTTTTCCTCGCTGCCCCATTTTCAATTCCGTAAATTGCGTTGCGAAGCCTGTATGACCCTCTCGGTGTTCGGACAAACCGCTCGGGGCATCGCGTCCTGTGGTGATCGCGAACCGCGGTCCAAAAACAGGAAAAACAACCCCCCGTATCCGACTTTTCTGGATCACGCCCTAACTTTGTGTATACACGTCGGATTGAAACGAAACTTACGCCATCGGACTCGTAGCGATATGCTGGTCCTGTGAGCCAAGTTTGGTTCGATTCTGAGAATGTTGACCAAATCGCGTGTCGTGGGCCCCACAGGCTCCGCTCGACGGGCGATTTTGTGATCGGCTCATCGGAATCCAATTCTGGAAGTTCCGTTGGATTCGTATCATCGTTCCTGACCTGTTGACACTAAGTTTGGTGAATTTGGAGACCTTTGACCCTGACACATTTTTCGGTGCAAAGCGGGCCCCCATATGCGGACCCCGTTTTGACCCAAAATTGCCGTTTTTGGCCTTGTCTCCATATTGGACTCAAGGACAGGCATTTTTAGCTATTTTATATCTTCTGAGCATGATGGTAATATTTATTTCAGCATCCGGAGACATTTCTGGAAATTTCCCCGAGGATAGAACTCTAGTGGGATCCAAACATCAGGCAAGTACCTGCACTTCAAGTTTATTCTTTATATTGTGATAATTAGTTCCTTGCTCTACTAGCACCATTGGATGTTTACACGTAGTGCTAGAATACTGGATTTTATGTCTTGCTTTTCGTGTCGGGCAGGAGAATACTAGGAGGCATGTGGTTTACCCTTCCCCCTGTCATGTCTGATAGCTGTTGGTACGCGACTGTACCATCAGCCTGATACTCGATTATTCATGTCTGATAGCCGTCTATGATGACCTGATTAGCCTTATAACCCCCTATATGCCGACTATGTATTCTAAATACACAATTACGCACACATAGTTTCTTGTCTTGTTACAGTTGCATTTTCTTGTCTCATTATATCCCTGTTTTACTCATGTCCCTGGTTTATAGCAATTAATCATGTTTTACATATATTCCTGATTTTTAGTGCTTAATTCTTAGTTAATTTCACTACTTATTGTGCATATTCTTATCGTGACTGTTTAGTCAGTTCTTTCTACTTGTCATAAATATTTAGTTTAATCTTTATTGTGCATTTGGTACTTTGCTCCTTTCCTGACTGGATCCGTTGATTTAGGCGATGATGAGGATTATGCCCCCACCTTTTATGGCCCCTATGAGGGAACAGATGATACCAATGAGGAGCCGGTTCCTACTCAGGAGACTACTTTTAAGGAGTAATAGCCAGTTAGCTAGTATTTTCTTTCAGCATAGTAATCGGGTTTGTCCCCGATTTATCTTCTGGTTATGTAATAAACTATGGATCTGGTTGTCACATTTTGTTTATGAAATCTTAACATTTCTATTCCCCTGTCATTATCCTTATCTATTTATTCTGTGGATGAGCTAGATGTTAAATTACCTGTGAATATGATCTAGACAGCGTACTACCGCCGACACTGCGGCGTAGGCTGGACGTATTCACGAACTCGTGCCCGAATATCCGGGTGCGGGTCGTGACACGTTTTTATGGTGGCCCATGCAGGTCAACGACTAAATTGTTCGGTTTCAACTCAGGGACCGAACAGGCCTGCAATAAGATAAGGATAAGTTTAGGATCTCATCCACTTGCTTGAATCGTTCTTGACATCTATCTCGGATTTAAATTAATTCCTTGACTTGCATCCTGCCTTGATTCCTGTGCACCCCTTATCGTTTATTTTGGATATAGAGTAATGGATCTATCAGCAAGCGACGAGGTTCCTACAAGATCACCACGAGATGCTCTACCAGCACTCGAACCGAGACCACCTTGGTACCACAAGCAGCACTCTTCCAGCTAGCCCAGCAACAGCAGAGGGCACCACCACAAGGACGCGGACAAGCTTCCGCGATGACCGTAGAGAACGCGCAGACTCTTGGAGTAGCTAATGTGTGTAAGTGATTCATAGATACTTTTTAGTATTGTTTAGCTCGTGCCTATTGATTCGTGACCTCAGCCCCAACCTAAAAATTTTGAACTTGCTAATAACCTGGTATGCTTTTATATTTGATAACTATAGAGATTGTAGAGTCTTTTGCTATTGTGCTTATTGTGTGTTGTTTTGTGAACTTAAATAATTTGTACCTCCTTTCATCATCATCTAGCGCACTCAATTTTGCTGTACTTGACTTATGCTGCTATTCTATAGCCTAGTTTTGCAAGCTTACTCTTTATCAGGCTTGTTCATGACATATGTGTTATTGAGGCCTGATCAACCCCACTAATACAAGTGTCTATTCAGAATCAGTGTATTACGGTCTGATCAACCTTAGTGCATTTTGATTCGCACTTCGCACGACTACTTTACGTGGATTGAGATATATAGTTGACTAATATACTTGCCCTCTAGATATGTCCGAGCATATCGTATCAGTTACATAACTGTACTAATACGAGCATGCGAATAAAATGATTACCAGAATAGAAATTCAGTCCACAACTGCTTGACAATTCCCATTTGAATCCTTTAAACGCCTTGATCTCGATACTTCTGTTCTATCACCTCACCCTTGAACCCTTTATTATTGATCTTCGTCTTCCCTTATTTCGGAAAGACAAAATCTCGTGCTTGGTATAAGTTTGATATATAGATAGTACTAGATATACCCCACAGACCGGTCGCATTGATGATGACCCTTTATGATTAGGGAAATACCATAGGTGATGTGTTTGGTGTTAAAGACTTAAGGATTCAATACCATGATTAATAGCTTTACTAGTTGTATAGCCTTAGAGGATAGATGGGTAAATTCTAAGTTGGGTAGAGACCGCAATGTCCACTTGAGAAGAATCCTTTAGACTGTAATCAAGTGAGATTGGATAGAGAGAACCCTACCATATTTTAATTTCGAGGACAAAATTTTTATAAGTTGGGTAGATTGTAAACCCCCTGAATTTTCAAAAAATATTAAACTTGGATTTTTCACAATTTTCTGGAATTTTCTGGGAATTTTCTATAATTAAAATCAAGGCTTTAATTATTAAATAATTTTTTAATTATTAATAAATAATATTAAAATATTATGGAAATACTATTTTTGGGTGTAAAAAGGAAAACTGGACTTAGAGAAATTTTTCTGGAATTTATTTGGCCCCGGACCTAATTTAAAATACCAAAAAACTATTAACTAATTATTTATTTATTTATTTATTTATTTATTTATTTAAATATCCTAAAATACCTAAACCCTAAATTCAGCCCTCGGCCCATTGGGCCCAGCCCAGCCCCGCAGCCCAGCCCGCAACTTGCTAGCGGGTCGGGTCGGGTCGGTCAAACCCGAACCGCGAGCCAACCGACCCGCTGACCCGGTCACCCCAGCCCCGTCTGAACCGCTCCAGCGCCCGTATTTTCTGCCGCCTCCGTCGGCCAGCACCCCCCCACAACGCCGCTCCGCCCGCTCCGCTTGCCCCACGACCCAGCCAGAGCCGCCATGTCCCCCGCCTCGTCCGGCCAGCCCCGCTCCCCCCTCAGCCTATAAAAGCTCCCTCGAAACCCCCTCCGGCCAACATCCCACGCCGCCACCGCCTTCCCCAGCCGCTGCCAGCGCCGCCCATCCACCGCCGCGCTCCGCCGTGCTGCCCCCGGCCCTCTCCTCCTCCTTCTCCCTCTCCTCCAGCACCCGCCTCCGGCCTCCCCGACTCCAGCACAGCCCGCAGCCCCGCTCGGCCAGCCACTCCTCACCGCGCCTCCGCCGTGCCCCCGGCCGCCTCCCGCACGTCGCCCTAGCCCCGGCCGGCCTTCTCCCCCGCCGCAGAGCCGCCCTCCTCCGGCCGCCGGCTGCTTCCAGAACCCTAACCCTAGCCCTAATTCTTCCCTGTGTCGACACGTGTCGGACACGACACGGACACGAGAAATCCTAATTTCTCGAGCCCTGTTCAGGTACGTGTAATTTTCTTCTCGCTGCCCCGTTTTCAATTCCGTAAATTGCGTTACGAAGCCTGTATGACCCTCTCGGTGCCCGGATAAACCGCTTGGGGCATCGCGTCCTGTGGTGATCGCGAACCGCGATCCAAAAACAGGAAAAACAACCCCCGTAGCCGACTTTTCTGGATCACGCCCTAACTTTGTGTATACACGTCAGATTGAAACGAAACTTGCGCCATCGGACTCGTAGCGATACGCTGGTCCTGTGACCCAAGTTTGGTTCGATTCTGAGAACGTTGACCAAATCGCGTGTCGTGGGCCCCATAGGCTCCGCTCGACGGGCAATTTTGTGATCGGCTCATCGGAATCCAATTCTGGAAGTTCCGTTGGATTCGTATCATCGTTCCTGACCTGTTGACACTAAGTTTGGTGAATTTGGAGACCTTTGACCCTGACACATTTTTCGGTGCAAAGCGGGCCCACATGCGGACCCCGTTTTGACCCGAAATTACCGTTTTTGGCCTTGTCTCCAAATTAGACTCAAGGACAGGCGTTTTTAGCTATTTTATATCTTCTGAGCATGATGGTAATATTTATTTCAGCATCCGGAGACATTTCTGGAAATTTTCCCGAGGATAGAACTCTAGTGGGATCCAAACATCAGACAAGTACCTGCACTTCAAGTTTATTCTTTATATTGTGATAATTAGTTCCTTGCTCTACTAGCACCATTGGATGTTTACACGTAGTGTTAGAATACTGGATTTCATGTCTTGCTTTTCGTGTCGGGCGGGAGAATACTAGGAGGCATGTGGTTTACCCTTCCCCCTGTCATGTCTGATAGCTGTTGGTACGCGACTGTACCATCAGCCTGATACTCGATTATTCATGTCTGATAGCCGTCTATGACGGCCTGATTAGCCTTATAACCCCCTACATGCCGACTATGTATTCTAAATACACAATTACACACACATAGTTTCTTGTCTTGTTACAGTTGTATTTTCTTGTCTCATTATATCCCTGTTTTACTCATGTCCCTGGTTTATAGCAATTAATCATGTTTTACATATATTCCTGATTTTTAGTGCTTAATTCTTAGTTAATTTCACTACTTATTGTGCATATTCTTATCGTGACTGTTTAGTCAGTTCTTTCTACTTGTCATAAATATTTAGTTTAATCTTTGTTGTGCATTTGGTACTTTGCTCCTTTCCTGACTGGATCCGTTGATTTAGGCGATGATGAGGATTATGCCTCCACCTTTTATGGCCCCTATGAGGGAACAAATGATACCAATGAGGAGCCGGTTCCTACTCAGGAGACTACTTTTGAGGAGTAATAGCCAGTTAGCTAGTATTTTCTTTCAGCATAGTAATCGGGTTTGTCCTCGATTTATCTTCTGGTTATGTAATAAACTATGGATCTGGTTGTCACATTTTGTTTATAAAATCTTAACATTTCTATTCCCCTATCATTATCCTTGTCTATTTATTCTGTGGATGAGCTAGATATTAAATTACCTGTGAATATGATCCAGACAGCGTACTACCGCCGACATTGCGGCGTAGGCTGGACGTACTCACGAACTCGTGCCCGAATATCCGGGTGCGGGTCGTGACACCAAGCTTAAGTATAAGCCAAGCAAGGAGGTCCGCAGCAACGAGGACCAACACCGAGAGGATGAGGCCAGGATATGGAACTCACCGTGGAGGGTCAGCTAGCTTCAGGTGAGGTGGTGAAAGGTACTATTCTCGTCAACTCTCATTCGACTTCAGTATTGTTTGATTCTGGTACATCACATTCTTTTATGTCTGCACGATTTATGACACATGCTAGATTAGAACCCGAATCATTATCAGTAAGACTTAATATACTTACTGGTAACGATATTGTGGCAATCGATAGAGTTTATAACTCATGTTGGGTCATAGTGTGCAGGCAAATTTTTTTTGCTAGACTGATATAATTTCCTATGGGCGATTATGACGTTGTCCTGGGAATGGATTGGTTGGGTGCCCGATGCGTAACGATAGATTGTCGTGCTGGCAAGGTTATCTTTCGTATTCCCCGAAAAGAAGAATTCTTATTTTCTAGAGAAGAGGCAAAGTCTTAGTCAGCAATTATGAGAATGACAGTAGCAGAAGGAGTACATTTTCCAGAGTTGTTGATAAATTTTCAGATGTATTCCCAGAAGAACTTCTAGGCATGCCACCAAAAAGAAAGATTGAGTTTACCATCGATCTACTTCCCAGAACAGCACCAGTATTAGAAAAAGTCTACAGGATGGTACTTTTAGAGTTAGAAGTCTTGTACTTAATGATTGAATAATTAAGAACTAAGGGATTCATTCGTGCTAGTAGATCACCTTGGGGAGCCCCGATGCTACTAGTGAAAAAGAACGATGGTATGTCACGATTTTGAGTTGATTAGCATACCCTCAATGCGGTAACCATCAAGATCAAGTATCCATTGCCAAGGATCGATGACTTGTTCGATCAGCTTAGTGGAGCAGCAATATTTTTTAAGATTGATCTGCGATCGGGATATCATCAGATCAGAGTCAGAGAGCAGGATATACCCAAGACAACGTTGAGATCAAGATATGGCCATTAAGAGTTTCCAGTGATGCCCTTTGGAGCAACCAATGCGCCAGCGGTATTTATGGATCTCATAAATCATATTTTTATGCCATATTTGTACAAGTTCGTGATTGTGTTCATCGATGATATATTGGTTTATAGTCAAAGTATAGCAGAGCACGAGCAGCATCTTCATGCAGTACTTCAAATCCTCAGAGAACATAAGTTATATGCCAAGTACAGCAACTGCGAGTTCTGGCTTGATCCTATTTCATACTTAGGATATATTATTGCAAGAGGTGGAGTTCAAGTGGATTCCCAGAAGATAGAGGCCATTGAGACATGGCCAATACCTAGAACAGTTACAGAAGTTCGTAGTTTCTTAGGAAGCACACCGGAAAGCCCCATTCGTTCGTCCCTCCGATCGATCATTCCCGTTCCACCTGGCGAAATCGGTAGCTTATTTATTAGCCCGACTTGAATGCTTCCCCGCAAAAAGCCACATTCACCTTTCCTTTACCCGCGGCAGGATATTATTGGCGCTTCGTATCAGACCTTGCTAGAATTTCTGCACCATTGACACAGCTAACACAAAAAAATGTGCGCTTTGATTGGACAGATGAATGTCAAACCTCTTTCGAGAAGCTCAAACATAAGTTGATTACGACACCAATGTTGACTCTTTCAGATGGGATATATAGTTTCACTGTATACTATTATGTGTCAGGAAAAGGACTAGGGTGTGTTCTTATGTAGCATGGCAAGGTTATAGCTTATGCATCTCGGTAGCTTCGAGACCATGAGAAGAATTATTTGACGCACGACTTGGAGTTAGCAGCCGTGGTCTTCGCACTCAAACTTTGGAGACATTATATATATGGAGATCGAGTAGAGATTTTTACTGATCACAAAAGTTTGAGGTATGTCTTTACCCAGAAGGATCTCAACATAAGACAGACGAGATTGTTAGAGTTGATGACAAACTATGACCTTGACCTTCAATATCATCCTAGGAAGGCCAATGTAGTAGCCGATGCTTTGAGCCGGAAGGCAAGAGTTTATTTCCTTACGGCTCAGTAAGAGATTCTTGAAGACCTTCAGAAGATGGGCATAGAAGTAGTATTGCCAGGCGACACAACATTGATGGCTGGTATGCAAGTTTAATCCAGTATAATGGAAAGGATGAGAGCAGCACAGTTTACGGATGTCAAGCTTCAGCGACTTAGAGCAGAATGCGAGGCAAGACGTAGAACAGAACTAAGCATTCACAATGACGAAACACTCTATGTTGGGAATCGTCTTTGTGTACCTAATGGAGACCTTCGTCAAGAGATCATGTCAGAAGCCCACAGTTCTCAGTATTCCGTTCATCCAGGAGGAATGAAGATGTACCGAGATATCTGTCAACATTTCTGGTAGAATGAAATAAAGAGGAAGATAGCTCGATTTGTCTCTCGATGTTTGGTCTGTCAACAAGTTAAAGCTGAACATCGGAGACCAGTAGGACCTCTTCAATCTTTACTAACTCTGGAATGGAAATGGGACCATATCACCATAGATTTTGTGACCGGTCTTCCTAGATCCCCATCTGGCAAAGATATAATTTGGGTAATAGTGGATCAACTCACTGAGGTTACTCACTTTCATTCCTTCAGAGTGGGATAGTCTACAGAGAAGTTAGCTCTGATGTACATAAATCGGATTATCAGACTCCATGGAGTGCCAGTCAACATCGTGTCAGATAGAGATTCCAGATTCATATCTCACTTTTGGCAGAGTCTACAACAGAGTCTAGTACAACTTATTATCCCCAGACAGATGGTCAGTCGGAATGTACCATGCAGACTCTAGAAGATATGCTTTGTTCATATACCCTTGACTTTGGTGGTTCATGGAAGGATCATTTTTACTTGGTAAAATTCTCCTACAATAATAGTTTTTAAGCAAGTATCCAGATGGCACCCTTCGAGGGACTGTTTGGCAGAAAGTGCAGATCCCCTGTAGCTTAGGATGATATTGGCGAGAGGCAATTGATTAGTCCTAAAATAATAGCTCAAACAGTTGAAGTGGTTAAGCAAGTCTGGAAGCACCTTAAGGTGGCTCAAGATCGTCAGCGTCATTGGGCCGATTCATATCGACGACCTCTTAAGTTTTCTGTTGGCGACCATATATTCCATCAGATTTTTCCTACCCTAGGAGTTATCAGATTTGGTGTACGGGAAAAGCTTAGTCCACGGTATATTGGTTCATTCGATATTCTCAAGCGAGTGAGAGATATTTCTTATCGCCTTGCTCTTCCGAGTCGCTTCGTGAGATACATAACATTTTTCATGTATCTCAGTTACGACGGTATATACTGGATTCAAGCTATGTCCTGGATTATTCTGAATTAGTTGTGGGTACCGACCTTTCGTATGATGAGAGACATGTATCCATTTTGGACCAAAAAAGAAGATTCTCAAGAACCAGAATATTCGATTAGTACGAGTTGCTTTGGGCCAGCACTCACCGGACGAGTCAACTTGGAAGCGAGAGGATGATATCCGTGCTTGATACCCGTATCTGTTTAACTCGTGAGGTATACTTATTTGTATATCTTGTACCCTGATCTTATCTTGTGCATGCTTGTCTTGTTCTAGGATTGTGATTTATTCCTGTATGCCCTTGTTTATCTCGATTGCATGTCCCCAGAGTTTCTTGCTAGACCCCGTGCCTTATTAAAATTTTGAGGACAAAATTTTCTAAGGAGGAGAGATTTGTGAGACTCGTCTCACTGTTTTAATATACGTACCCTATATAAGCATATTATACATATATAGCTTGCTTATTGTTTAATGGCTTACTTTATGCTTTATGCCATTCAGGCATTGTCTAGGTTATTTTTGCAAGTTTTTCTTAGTTGCATACTTTGGATCATTGGTCCCTAGGTTTTTGTGTGTATGGCTGTGATGAACCCGGGAGAGAGCGTGGATTATGATCCAATAGCCTATTGTAAAACCCTTATTTCTAAAAAAATCGTATTTATTATTTTTCTATTTTTTTATTATTTAATAATTTAATTATGGTAATTATGTGCTAAATAGAAGAAATAGATTTTTATTAATTTTTATTTTAGGTGTTCGGGCACTTAGAGGACTTATGGGACCATCAGGAATTTTTCGGAATTTATTCCATGTAGGAGACCCCTTGAGCAGTTGCTAGCCTAATGGTGTGCATTTTTTCTAATCTAGAATTTTTCTATGAGTATATATTATATATATACAAATATATATATATATGCATATACTAATAGGAAAAGAAAATATTAAGAAAAGATTAAGTAAAAGAATTAATAAGAAAGTCACTATTCATAATAATATAATAATATTACTATTCCCATCCTTTAGTAATTCTTCTAAGGACCCGCTCTCCATTCTTCAGCAACAATTTCCAGGGACCATACTTCAGCCACTTACTTATCCCCTTTCACCCGACCCCTTCACCCCTTTGCACGCGGCCAGACCCGAAACCATCCGATCCATCCCTCTCTCTTCCTATTATATATAATATATATATATATATATATATATATATATATATATATATATATATTTCTCTCTCAAATCCTAACCTAATAACTCCAGACCTCCTCTTCCCATCTAAGAGCTGTCACCGCAGCCAGAGAAGCCCCACCAAGCCAATCAACCATCCCGACGACTCCGACCTCGCGTCCTGCAGAATCCCACTAGAAGCACCTTCGCTCCGGAGTGATTTTTCGTCGACTCGCTCAACCAAACGCTGTTCTGTTTTTATAAGTATGATCACCCCTCAACCCTCTTCCATATTTGTTTTATAGCCAACCTCGAAAAACGTGTACCCCTAGGTGAAAAATAGCGTCCAAATCGGCGCGAGCAGACAGAATTCTCGAATCGCAGAATTCCAGAATGACCACCCATATTGCCGAGTTCGTATCTCCCACCATAGAGATCCGAATTCGGTGATTCTTTTTGATACCTGTAGAACACCTGACCTAGTTTAATTTTTGTTAAATAACCATATGCTATTAGTTGCTGTGGACATAGTTTAATGCGTCACAAAACTGCACGCACCCACTTTTTCCAGATTTCTAAAAGTTGGAAAACGGAGCGCGCCCCGTCAAACGGGACCGCCCCGCCGTGTGCCAAGTGTACTGAATGGTGCACGCAGCATAACTGGACACGTGAAAATTCATGGAAACTGATTCGGACGCGTGTGCGTGCCGGAATCAGGCCGTATCCGCGGACACATCCCGTGTCGTAACTTTTGTAGAACTCGCACGTATTTTGTGCACGCTTGTCAGATTGCGACGAAACTTGCGCCACTGGACTCGTGGTAACGCGCTGGTCCTGTGACCCAATTCTCACGCAATTCTGAGACGGTTGACCAGATCACCAATTGGCGGGCCTTACAGTTGACTTTTTGGACAAAATTGTGTTCGGCCCATCGGAATCCACATTTTGACATACCATTGGGTTCGTATTGACATCTAGAGTTGTTTGACCTATAGTTTGTCCCATTTAGAGACTGTTACCCTTGGCACACTTTTCGGTGCAAAGTGGGCCACACGTGGACCCCACTTTTGCCCGAAATTACCATTTTGCCCCTGTATCCAAATTGGACGAAAGGGATGTGCTTTTTAGCTATTTTGCTCATTCTGGGAACGTTGGTGATGTTTATTTCAGCATCCGGAGACGTTCATTCTGAGGCCGTAGCTTCTGACTCTTGGTGTTGACATTGGGACACTATATTTTGCAGCTTCTTGCCAGGCAAGATACCTTGCCAAATTGTTTACAGTGCTTTGCATGCTATTTATATTTCTGTTTATTTATTTTATTTCTGTATAGTTCTTGCATGTGTAGTTTTCTTTCAGTCATTACTATGTATTAGATATGTTGACACACACATGGCACTTAGTATCATAGAGGACAATTATTAGGCGTATGGGCTTTTAACCACTCTGGTAAACCGTAGTATATAGCTCGCACTACGGGCGTGTGTCGCGCTGGTCGCTACCCCAGAGGTATGTCGATTTTTGTAGAGTCGCGCTGGTCGCTACCCCAGAGGTATGTCGATTTCTGATGTTCTAGACGGGTGTGTGAGTTGTGAGGCTTAGATCGAGTAGACTACCCTTGCCCATACGTCAAAAAGTTGTCCTCACTTTTATTCATATAGATTGTCTTGTACAGCGTACTTATTTATTTTCATATTATATGCATGTTCACTGTATTCAAATTGGCTCGTATTTTCTGTATCTTGTTACGTCCCTCTGAGGACCTGGTCCTTTGCCAGGTGTATCTGCTCTTGAGTATTTGCAGGAGTACGGGCCTGGACCTGACGCATTATTTTCTGTCGAGGAGGTCTTACTTTCTGATCATCGTTGATTATTTGGCGATGGATTCTTTTAGCTGATACACTTCTGTCTTCACATTATTTTATATTGGAGATTTTATACTCCTCTCTCATTTTAGTTTTGGATATAGTCTTTGGTAGTGGATTTGTCTCCACCCGACTATTATTTTAGATATTTCAGACTCCTTATTCTAGTTTAGTATTTCTTTTCTATGACTTGTTGTGTGGATGAGATTAGCATATCTGTGACTTGTGACATTATTTATACCACATGTGAGTTTATATTCATATTACAACGTACGTATGGGTTATGGTTTCCATATATTGGAGTTGCCATATCCATGCGGCTGGCATGCTTACGTGTTCCTAGTCCTACGTATTTGGGACTGGGGCGTGACATGTTTTTGTGGTGGCCCATGCAGGCCGAGTTAGCCGTTTCGGTTACATAACTGTACCGAGCGGGCCTGCACCTAGGATTAGAATTTTAGATCTCATCCACACTTGACTATAACTTACCTTCCTTCCAACATGTCCTACTTAAGTGCTTGCATCCTGCTTGATTCATGTACTCTTCTTAATCCTTTGTCCATCTCTTGCAGAGAGATGAATTTGCATAACGGGCATGCCGCCACCGGGGACAACACGTCTCCAGGGGACGACGACCAACCACTAGGAGTGACCCCAACGACACCTCTTCTTCCCGGACCGGATGGACTGACTAACAATCAAATTCCATCAACTTCTTCCACGATACCTAATGGGACTTTTCCAGCTCCACTAGCACCGCAAGATGGCCAAGCGCAGTTGTTCCAATTCTTCCAGATGTTAATACAGGAACAAAGGCAGCAGACAGCCGAGCAGAGGCAGCAAACAGCAGAGCAAAGGCTAGAATTTCTGGCAGCGCTTGAGAGAATGGCTGCACTAGCCCCTGTACCAACCCAGGCACTAGCTTTAGTACCACAAGCTCGGGTCGGTTCAGTCAAGGACTTTGTGCAGATGGGCCCTAAGCCATATAAGGGCAATGAAAGTCCAGAGGAGACCACAAACTGGATTGCCAATACCAAGAAGTTGTTAGAGGTATCACAATTACCTTCTGACCTATGGATGATAGGCGTGAGGACTCAGTTAGAAGGCAACGCACATCACTGGTGGGAATCAATGGAGCGCCAGTTGGGTACGCGACAGACTTGGGAACAATTCTTGGAGTACTTTGAGAGGAAGTACTTCCCGGATACAGTAAGGGACGCATTGTACGATCAATTCCTCCATCTAGAGCAAGGAGACAAGACGGTTGATGAGTATGACGCAGAGTTTAGCCGTCTCAGTAAGTATGGCACAGTCCTAATACCTAATGACTTGGAGAAGGCTAAGAGGTTTCACCGCGGGCTGACTCAGGAGCTCCAGCACTACACTAGCTCCCACTCCCGGATCTCTTATGCCGAGCTATTGACAGAGGCCAGGATCCAGGAGGCCATCAGCAAGGGAAACGGAATTCAACAGAGAAGTCACCAAGGACCAGTAAGGATACAGCAAGGAGGACCCATTCGACACCCTTTGACACGCCAGTAATCAGATAGTGCTGCACCATATCCAACCCAGGGGCATCGTACTTGTAACTTTTGTGGTATACCAGGTCATATTCATAGAGATTGTCGTCGTCGATTGGGATTATGCATGGTATGTGGATCAAGTCACCATCAAGCTCGAGAATGTCCTCAACAGAACCCGGGGTCTATGGCATTAAAATCAGGAATACCGCATACACCCTCAAGTATAGAAGACCAAAGTGACCCACCATTGCTTCTACAGTCTGCACAAATAGAGAGAATTAGACCCCAGTTGAATAACCAAGGACAAGGCCAAGCACTCATTATGACAAGTATGGGAGAGCAGACACAGGAAGCCGTAGATACAGGTACGACCTTTTAGTTATAATTGTCTTTGCATACTCATAATCTCATTGTGACACAAGATCTTAGATGTATAAATAGATGTAGAACTATATATGGTAGTTTAGCAGTTATGAGGATGTAGGTATATTTTACCCAGGTGGCATACATGCGATGCTAATGGATGACGTGAGTAGCAGTAGTAGTATTCTTCCCCTATCCTTATCTCGCCCTCTTGGGTGACTCATCTCCTCCTTTTATATTTATTCCTTATCTCGTGCGTAACTCTTCCTATCATAGTCATATCTTTCGTGCCATTATGAATTGTTTGATATCAACCTCACCCCTATTTTGTTAGTTAAACATAAATGTGTTAGTAATGCTTGATAACTAAGGATGAGTTCTTTATATGTATTTGCACTATAGCAATATCTGTATTCTTTATTTAGTTTAACCCTTAAGTAGCACCATGTAGCCTAGTAGAAATTGTTAGATCATTTGAGATAGATCATACCCCTAATAGTTAGTCAAGACCTTAAGTGTCTCCCTAAAAACTTAGACTATGCCTAGGAAAGAGTTGAAGGCACTTGTTACGAACTGATGACTATGACAAATCGCCGGCAAGGTAGCGACAGTTGCCGCCAGACGATTATGGTAGAGTAGTCGAATTACTTGCAGCCATACTGGCCAGGTGGCGAGGCAGTATTAGACTATGATACTTGACGGTTATGGGAAAAGTCATAGTTATGAGATTCTTGACAGGTATCCCAAGATTCTCGACCCAATAAATATAATTGCCTTACAATCTAGAAAATAGCTTCAAAGAAGGTGACCACTAGTAGAATTTTTGTAAGTTGGGTAGTGTAGACAAGTTAGAGGATGATAAAATAGTGTATGGACAATAGATGAGGAACTGTTAGAATGGCAGACCATGAGTTCAGGAGTCCTACTAGATACCAATGTAGTGTAATAGTTATAGTTATCATTATGAATATGGGTTAGTGTCAATTTCGAGGACGAAATTTTTGTAAGTTGGGTAGAATGTAAAACCCCTATTTCTAAACAAACCGTATTTATTATTTTTCTATTTTTTTATTATTTAATAATTTAATTATGGTAATTATGTGCTAAATAGAAGAAATAGATTTTTATTAATTTTTATTTTAGGTGTTCGGGCACCTAGAGGACTTATGGGACCATCAGAAATTTTTCGGAATTTATTCCATGTAGGAGACCCCTTGAGCAGTTGCTAGCCTAATGGTGTGCATTTTTTCTAATCTAGAATTTTTCTATGAGTATATATTATATATATACAAATATATATATATGCATATACTAATAGGAAAAGAAAATATTAAGAAAAGATTAAGTAAAAGAATTAATAAGAAAGTCACTATTCATAATAATATAATAATATTACTATTCCTATCCTTTAGTAATTCTTCTAAGGACCCGCCCTCCATTCTTCAGCAACAATTTCCAGGGACCATACTTCAGCCACTTACTTATCCCCTTTCACCCGACCCCTTCACCCCTTTGCACGCGGCCAGACCCAAAACCATCCGATCCATCCCTCTCTCTTCCTATTATATATATAATATATATATATATATATATATATATATATATATATATATATATATATATATATATATATATATATATATATATTTCTCTCTGTTCCATTTTCATAGGTATGATCACCCCTCAACTCTCTTCCATATTTGTTTTATAGCCAACCTCAGAAAACGTGTACCCCTAGGTGAAAAACAGCGTCCAAATCGGCACGAGCAGACAGAATTCTCGAATCGCAGAATTCCAGAATGACCACCCATATTGCCGAGTTCGTATCTCCCACCACAGAGATCCGAATTCGGTGATTCTTTTTGATACCTGTAGAATACCTGACCTAGTTTAATTTCTGTTAAATAACCAGATGCTATTAGTTGCTGTGGACATAGTTTAATGCGTCACAAAACTGTGCGCACCCACTTTTTTCAGATTTCCAAAAGTTGGAAAACGGAGCGCGCCCCATCAAACGGGACTGCCCCGCCGTGTGACAATTGTACTGAATAGTGCACGCAGCATAACTGGACAAGTAAAAATTTGTGAGAACTGATTCGGACGCGTGTGCGCGCCGGAATCAGGCCGTATCCGCGGACACATCCCGTGTCGTAACTTTTGTGGAACTCGCACGTATTTTGTGCACGCTTGTCAGATTGCGATGAAACTTACGCCACTAGACTCGTGGTAACGCGCTGGTCCTGTGACCCAATTTTTACGCAATTCTGAGACGGTTGACCAGATCGCCAATTGGCGGGCCCCACAGTTGACTTTTTGGACAAAATTGTGTTCGGCCCATCGGAATCCACATTTTGACATACCATTGGGTTCGTATTGACATCTAGAGTTGTTTGACCTATAGTTTGTCCCATTTAGAGACTGTTACCTTGGCACGCTTTTTGGTACAAAGTGGGCCACACGTGGACCCCACTTTTGCCCGAAATTACCATTTTGCTCCTGTGTCCAAATTGGACGAAAGAGATGTGCTTTTGCTATTTTGCTCATTCTGGGAACGTTGGTGATGTTTATTTCAGCATCCGGAGACGTTCATTCTTAGGCCGTAGCTTCTGACTCTTGGTGTTGACATTGGGACACTACATTTTGCAGCTTCTTGCCAGGCAAGATACCTTGCCAAATTGTTTACAGTTCTTTGCATACTATTTATATTTCTGTTTATTTATTTCATTTCTGTATAGTTTTTGCATGTGTAGTTTTCTTTCAGTCATTACTATGTATTAGATATGTTGACACACACATGGCACTTAGTATCATAGAGAACAATTATTAGGCGTATGGGCTTTTAACCACTCTGGTAAACCGTAGTATATAGCTCGCACTACGAGCGTGTGTCGCGCTGGTCGCTACCCCAGAGGTATGTCGATTTCTGTAGAGTCGCGCTGGTCGCTACCCCAGAGGTATGTCGATTTCTGATGTTCTAGACGGGTGTGTGAGTTGTGAGGCTTAGATCGAGTAGACTACCCTTGCCCATACGTCAAAAAGTTGTCCTCACTTGCATTCATATAGATTATCTTGTACAGCGTACTTATTTATTTTTACATTATATGCATGTTCACTGTATTCAAATTGGCTCGTATTTTCTGTATCTTGTTACGTCCCTCTGAGGACCTGGTCCTCTGCCAGGTGTATCTGCTCTTGAGTATTTGCAGGAGTACGGGCCTGGACCTGACGCATTATTTTCTGTCGAGGAGGCCTTACCTTCTGATCATCGTTGATTATCTGGCGATGGATTCTTTTAGCTGATACACTTCTGTCTTCACATTATTTTATATTGGAGATTTTATACTCCTCTCTCATTTTAGTTTTGGATATAGTCTTTGGTAGTGGATTTGTCTCCACCCGACTATTATTTTAGATATTTTAGACTCCTTATTCTAGTTTAGTATTTCTTTTCTATGACTTGTTGTGTGGATGAGATTAGCATATCTGTGACTTGTGACATTATTTATACCACATGTGAGTTTATATTCATATTACAGCGTACGTATGGGTTATGGTTTTCATATATTGGAGTTGCCATATCCATGCGGCTGGCATGCTTACGTGTTCCTAGTCCTACGTATTTGGGACTGGGGCGTGACACCTATAATCAACCCTTTGCCTATGTAAGCAAATATTTCTCTTTCCTTCACTTTTCTTTCCTTTTATTTTTATTTCTTTCTTTATTTTCTCCAGCAGAGAGCAGCAGCCGAGCTTGGCCTTGGCCGTGGGTACCTTGGTAGTATTAGTCTAGAACTTGACCATATGCAAGTACATCATGCCAACCAAAGGAACAACCATGGATCTTGTTTTGATTCTTAGTATAACTTGTTTAATTACTTGATAGGTTTTATTTGCTTAATACTTAGAACTTGTCTTCATGATGATTTTGATTTTCTTGTATCATTGCTCATGGAGTCTGAGAACAGAAAGTCAGAGAATGCAAAGTTGTCCTGAGAATGTATACAAAAAGTATACAGAGAACCCTTGTCGCATAAGCGAAGTTCCAATGAGCGCACTTGTGTGTATTTCACAAATTTCTTAGAAAGTGCGCCAAGATATGTTGAGTACTCTGGACGCACTTATCTACTCCTACGTACGTTTTGAATTATGATAATTTTTTCAAAAGTATGCCAATCCTACTTGGAGCACTTTTGAAATAGATCTGCAGGTCATCAAGAATGTGCGCCACTGCTTAAAAGCCAAGTTGGCGCACTTTGCAGATATTGCAAAGTTAGCACACTTTGGTAAAATTTCCCTATCGGCACACTTTGTTGCTTCTGGAGAATGGCATACTCCACTATGTGGCATTCTCCAAAGATGGAGCACTTTGTAGCCTTTCGTATTACTTAATGACTAAGCAAAGAATTTTGACCATTCTCGAGAATTATTTTCTCGACTGCAGTATTGTTTTGACTGTTGTGCCCTACTTCGAGACTTGTGTTTTGTCTTTAGTAGACCTTCCTGTGCTCATTTATGCATAAAAACCTATTTGTGCGCCAAATCTGTCTTTGGCCATTTATGCGCCATGACCTGTTTGTGCGCCAAATCTTACTTTGGCTATTTGTGCGCCAAGACCCGTTTGTGCGCCAAATCTGCCTTTGGCCATTTATGCGCCAAGATTCGTTTGTGCGCCAATGGTGATTTTGGATCCATTGTGCACGGATGTTACTTCTTGCATGAGTTTATGCGTCAACCTTGAATTGTTAATTTATGCGCCTGTATGCCAGTATTCTCTTTAGTATGCTTAACTCTTGATGATTCTCTAGTTATCTTTAATCCCGTTATTTTAGTTAATTTTGATTATTTTATGAACATGATATTCTTGATATTAATCTTAATTTTCTGATATAATCTAGTGATTGTACATTATAAATAAATTCCTGAATCTTGACATGGAATTGATAATACTGATAATCATGATCATGTACTGATAATCCTGAAACTGTACTAATAACCCTGATACTCCTGATCCTGATAATCCTGATTGTGGCTCGACGTAGCGCACCATCCTGATACTCATGATCATGATACTCCTGATAGTGGTTCGACGTAGCGCACTCATGACTTAAGAATTCATGTAACTGTCATGATTAAGGCTATTAGTAGCACCTGCATTGCATGGTTGTATTCTCGGGATTAATTTTGATTATACTCGTCAAGTTACTGTCATGTCTTGCATCATGTCTAAGGCAGATTCCTGAGTACCATAGTCAGGAATCCTTAATAATTGTCCAGACTAATAATAAGAATAATAATCTAGAAAGCATCTAGAGAGATTTTTTGGCTACATGCAATTCCGGTATCCCAGCGACACCTGATGGATTTGGAGCTCTCCATCGCGAGGAACACACTTCCAGCATACCGTCGAGTATTGCACTACCATAAAAGATAAGAATTGATTATATATGATAAATCTATACTACGTACATGTTCGTCTGGATAACCCAAATAGTCTGCAAGGCATGTGGCTGTAAGAAATCTTAAACTGTATATATTAATAACTAGGACTGTGATAACCCTAATTAGTTAATGATAACAAGCCGTATGACATGATTGGCCGTGATTGCATGATTTTCAGTCTAGTCTAGTCTAGTCCCATCCTATTTTATTTTTAACAACTGATCCTGAGAACAGTAATTGAAGCCTGGCTCCAGATATCCATGTTTATTACTCCATAGCATGTTTAATTATTATTTTTACCTGCTGCACTTATTTAAATATTTCTTGTGCTATTTCTTATTGATTTGTTTGCTACTGGTTTTAGTTTCTAAGTTTGGCTCCCTTGTGGTACTTGCTTTTTTGGGGTCTGACCCCACTGGTTTTGATGGCCAAATTTTGGAGCAAAATCGCAGGATCTTCCGTACTTTCCGTCTCAAGATGGTGAATACGAGGAGCACCCGAGGACATGAGTGAGTTTCTTCTTCATCATCTAACTGATCTTGTACATTATTCTTTTGACGTATTTAGCCACGGAGCACGTGTTTAGCTCGTATTTTAGGACTTGACATTCTAGCCTGTGGGCCTACATGTAAAGCATATTCTAGACTATAGCTAGAGCTGATCATGTAACATTGTACTCTACTAGTTACTCTTTTTGGTAACTAGCTTCACGATCATCTGCGTATATATAGTTTGGGATGCCTTACTATTATATGTTTAGTGATCATATATCTTGTAACTTGTTGCTTGCTTGAGATTGAGACACCTATGATCTTGACCCATGATTGCCTGATGGATTGTAGAGTAAACCCTTACATGTCTAGACAGCCGTGACCGTATCTCGGGGGATAGAGTACTCTGGTATACGTAGCTGGCTTTGTCTGCCCCCACTCTCTAGTATTCTGGTTCTGGGATGTGACAATATTGATGCAAACTCATAATTAATTTGATCTAATTTAAAATTATATAAGTCATGATTATGTTTTCTATCTTGCTATAAATAAAGATTCATGTATTTTTGTAAATAGCAATCAATGTTCATAGGGTATTGATAAGCACAAAAAGAGAGGAGTACAGAGATTTGAAAGACAAAACAATATTGAGTTTATATGTGATCGTTTATACTTCTCAATTCTACTTTCGGGGAACTTCTTGGGACTATTCTCTAGGATTGTAGTATGTAAAGTTTTTAAATTTATTATAATCCTTCTAAAATATTCTTTAGGTAGCAATCTTGCTCTTCTAGTATTTTTTCTTCTTCTTATAATTGCTTTTCTTGTTTATCCTTGATTATTCTGCTTCATGTGATATTTATTTCACTATATTAGTCAATCGCAAGATTGTCGTGGTGGCCGAAGTTCCTTTGTGGGTTGAGAGCTTTGGAAATATTTTCCTTGTTTATTTCTAATAGATTCTAGGTATTTAGTATAATTTATGTAGAAATAAATTACAATTCGGGATTCCTATCTATTTCTTTAGTTCTTATCCTAAAAATAGGGTTGAAACCAAGTAACATTAGCTTTAGACCTCTACTCCCGTTAATTATATCTTCAATCTTAATTTCTTTCTTATGGAATAGGTTTAATCTTACACCAATTGACTGGCGACATCTATGTATTGAGTCCTCAAATGACGCACGTTAACAAATCCAACCTTATGTCTAAGCTTATTCACTTTGGCCCACGGGACTGAAAAACCCAAGCTTCATACAATTTATGTAGATAAAAACCCTACATGTCTAGAGGATAAGGTCTATTTTTTAAGGGCCGAACCCAAACGTTTATACATTCAGTCCGGGACATGGGTAAAAATAACTACCTACTTTGCGGTGTGTATTTTGGTAAGTCAAACTATACTCTTACAGCCAACGCAATATTGCTCCAGTAGTAGCGCAACATTGCTCCAATGGGAGTACAACATGCATCCGACCTGGTAGGACGAGTTTGAGCTCGGGACGGTTAAGAGTGTAGATGGGAATGTGAGTATTCAAAAAAAAAAAATTTACTCTTACAAAATCAAATCAGAAACAGAAAAATTAGCTAATAAAGTTTATTTAATTCTCAGATACTATATATGAAATTTAAAGGTATCCATTACACAAGTTAATTTAATTATGATATTTATGTTTACATTTTAAACATAAAATTTGTTAAAAAAATGAAAATATAAGCTTACAGATTAATGTAAACAAAAATTAGGATAAACCTAGTATCATTTATATTTTTAATCAACATAGTAGCATGATTAACAAAACTGTCACAATTCAAACTTTAAATAAGATATTGTAGAAAATTATTATTTTATCTATATCAAAATTTCTTGTTGTATTGTGAGAATTACTTTTTTTTTTTTGCTTAAATCACAGTTTATGAAAGTCTTGTTGGCTTAACCACCATAATAATGTTGTGTTGTCATATTCCTTACAAAAATACTAAATACATGATACAAAACTTATGTATTCTTTACATTTCAAATTATTATATCATATAAAATATAATAATATATAAATAAATTTGATGTCTTAGAATACATTTGTAGTGTTTACTTCAAAATATAATTGATTACAATAGTTCTCTCTATAATTATTGGGACCGATCAACAATGTCCCTCTTGAATGGAAGCTATAATGTAGTACGATAAAGAAGGAGAGGACAACTTCTCTTGAGGAAGTTTTGACACTTGAAATGCTACACTGAAACTACGCATCTTGAGGAGCAAAATCTACTTATCCTTAGATGGTATTTGGAGCACGTATGTTGAAACTTTGATGGATGGAAAGTTTTGTGTCATTCGCCATAAGGCACCTTTGCTCCCAAGTGTGGAATATTGTGTCATAGGGCACTCAAAACACTTTTGATTACTGGAACTCTTTCCACAACCTCGATACCTGTTCTAATCCCTATGAAAATATGCATGCATGGGTAGCATGACAAACGACAGTCGCCTTCAGCTACCTATCTCCGTTGAATACGGACATAATAATTAAAAGTAAAGATAAAAAATTACATAATAATTAAATTGTTGATTGATCAAAAGATCATTTCTCCTTTAAGTTTATGGCTATTTACGACCATTTGGCACTTGTTTTACTACTAGGTAGTAGTTAGAATCATTTTCCAAGATTTGTTGAGAATCGGACACCAGAGCCATATGCTCTGATACTAGACATCGAAATCGGACACACACTACAAGCACTCTGATACTGTGTCTAAAACTAACTGCATCGGAAGCTTAGCCAACCCACCTGAGATAGCCAACCCCGTATATACGAACGCCAAGCACAAATAAGAATAACGTATATAATGGTGACTACGTCACCTGGACAAATCTCAATCTATATAACTCAGATAAAATTACGAGATTGAATAAAACCAATGTTGAATCCTTTCCCTAATAGGTTCAATCCTGTCACGACCCGCACCCGGATATTCGGGCACGAGTACGTGGTTACGCCCAGTCTACGCCGCAGAATCGGCGGTAGAACGTTGTCTGGGTTATTTCAAACTATCTAATACTCAATAATATAATATGGTACCTGTCAATCATCTCAACTCCAAACGGAGGAGCAATGTGGTATCTCATAAGTATGACTAATCTCAATCACAAACAAACTAAGGAAGATAAAACACGAATGGAATAGTGAAGGAAAGAATAAGATACAATCCACAATCTGAAATAATAGACAAACTGTGAATCTCAACAAATATAATAGTCTAATACAACCCAACACAAATAACTAGACCTCCTCGGGCTCTGCAACTAAGCCCTCATGATCTATAGGAGTATCCTCTATAGGTATGCCGTCCTGCGGCCCGTAGAATGTGGGACAATGCTCTATAAGCCAGTTATCTGGAAAAATATATCCAGTCAGAATTGGAGCAAAGTACATACCTCTGAAAGCAGTTTCAATAACATAATCGAGCATATAAAATAGATAATAGAAATGAAATACAAGATCATTAAACATATGAATGAATGAACAATAGGTATACAGGTAATGTACGAGAATATAGAACAACAATATGAATATCAGCAATATGATAAAATAACTGCAAACTAACTAATGTCCCTCAGAATAGAAGTTTCTTATGTCCCCTGTTTGGGTGAACATGATCAGGTAAGACGATTACAAGTGAGATATGTAACCAGAATGTACACGATGTAACAATGAGGCTTTGATCACATAATCAACTTCTACTCTCCCATCCCCAACTAATACCAATGGATCCAATCACAACACGCTACGAACACGAAATATAATCCACTACCAGAATAATTCAAATTAGCGATGTAAAGAAACGTCGCTAAATAACCAAAAAATATCGCTAAATAATTTTAGCAACGTAATTAGCGAAGTATAAGTGAAGTCGCTTTTAAACTAGTCGCTGACAGAGAAAAATGTCGCCAAACGTCGCTATGCCGACGTTTTCTAGCGACGTAAATGCGTCGCTATATTAGCGACGTTTAGCGACGCAACGTTCCTAATTTAGCGACATGTATTTTTGTCGCTATATGTCGCTAAATTAGCGACGTAGATAGCGACGTTAGTAGCGACGTAAATAGCGACTTTTATAGCGACGTATGTTCGACTCATTTAGCGACGTTGTGCGACTAATTTAGCAACGTTATTATGACCTGGCAATACTACCATGTCAGCAGTTTGCGACGGATTTAGCGTCGTATATAGCGACATATATAGCGACGTGAGTAAACGTCGCTAAATATCGCAAAACATCGCTAAAAACGTCGCTAAATATACAGTAAAAAAAATAAAAATAAATACTAAATTATTTTCAAACTATTCTTCCTGCAGTTTATTAATTCACAATTTGTACAAATAGACCGGAAGCAACCCTCCGTTGAATTTGCTGGGTTCGTCGACCCCCTTCGGTTGAACACTCAACACCAGTAAATTAACATATATTTAATATGAATAATATAATAAAAATTAAAGAAAACAAAATATTGAAATTATAATCCGAATCAGGAATAATGTCTGAATGTCTCGTTCTAAAGAATACAAGATATAATGTCTGAATGCCTCAAAAATAAAAAATATTCATAAATGACCAAATATCATAGGTCTGTAACACAAACAATCAATTAACGGTCCTAACTAGGACTATTGCGGATCTACAGGAGGATGACCACCGACGTGCATGAATGATAAGAACAGATCATACTGCTCCTATGAAATCGTCATCGATGTCGATGGAGAAGGCAGTGACGTCGGTGGAGTTTGTGTCGATGTAGGCGCACAAGGAGGACGTATCCGCTCCAACTCTGCTAGTCGCTGGTTGTATGAATTCATGGTAGATAACAGCCTCGTACTGCTATGAACCATTGAATCCTGCATCATCGTCAGCCTCTCGCCCATGGACAACTATGATGCATGGAGCTCCATCATGCTGCGCTCTGTCGACGCTCTAAGATCAGCTGTCAAATCCTAGAGCTCCATGATGTTGCGCTCAAGCATATCAAATCGTGCGATGAGCGTCGCTTCATCCGCCTGCGGCTGGGACAGGGGCTGCTCCTCCATCATTCGCAGTAACTCGTCACAGAGAGGCACAATCTGACGGTCAACGGCCTCCTGGATTGTACGGAGTGACGATCACAAGCCAACATGAATACTAGGAGCCCGAAAGTCTGAATAGGGTAAAACTGTCAGAGGAGAGCCCCAATCTAACATTACGCGGATCCGAAGCAAAATCTGGATACTCTCGATCAAAGTGCTTTCATGCTTCTCCATCGGATGTATGATCTAATACTCCTTTGATCTGTTTCTGCCTGTGCCAACTCATGTTTTCTGCGGTCTCCTTAACCATAAATAACCTCTGCAACCGCGGCGTCAAAGGCAAGTAGTAGTGCATCGAATCGGTAGGCTTTCTTGCACCGACAGACTTTCCTCTACCAGTGGCCTTGTAGCAATCAGAACCACAAAATTTGCATGCATCTTCATCCTTGTCGTCTTTGTAGTACAACATGCACCCGTTATGACATACATCGATTTTCTTGTATACCATCCAGAGAGATCTCACCATCCTCTTAGATCGGTAGAAGTCTTTAGGCAACTTTGCACCCTCGGGCAAGATCTCTATAATCAAATCCATCAGTCGGTTATAGTATTCTTGCGACATGTTAAAATCAGACTTGATGCTCAACAATCTTTTAACTACCTCCAACGGTAAATGATCCTCACAACCAGGATATAATGGAGTCCTTGCATTCTCCAGCAACTCCATCAACTTTATAGCATCGGCATTCGGTGCCTCCTCAGCTGCATCATGATTGTTCGGATTAAAACTAGGCCCCACCGCATCAAAAATCATGTTCATCCACCCGTCGTCGTAAGTAGCATGGTCGTGGACATCCATATACGGCTCCACATAAGGCTTCGACTCCGATGCTAAAGATACAAGTTCTCCGTGTACGGTCTACTGATAGTAATTCAGCATGAAGCCCTTCGAGTACAAATGATATGTGACTTCTACTTCTGGATGATATTTCAAGTTGCGATATCTCACACACGGACACTTAATTTTGGTACCGTCCATGTACTGAGGGAACGCCTTGGCGAACTGCAGGAACTGTTGTATACCCTCAATGAATTTATCCTGCACACCGCATATGTCATCAGGATGACGGTTGTACATCCACGAACGATGACACAGATAGAAATTCATATCCATTTCTAGATACTTCTGCAAAAATGACAGTATGTGTCCTATAAATCGTTAAATATAGTATGATTCTCTGGAGGAAGGTAAAAACTGCTCTAACTTGATACACAATGCCATATGTATGTGTGTGTGTGCATATGGTTGTTTGAGTGATTGAGAGAGCTCGGGTCACTAGGGAGAGCAGTTCACAGTTTTTAGTGTGCATCATTTGACAGTGATCAACTGAAGGGAGAGCAGTGTGCCAACTCTGTGCTAGCACAGCAAGGTAGAGCACAATTGAGCAGTATGCAGCTCTGTGCTACCACGGTACAAGGGGAAGCATACAACAATTTATAGCAGTAGCAGCTAGCTGTACTGCACAGTACAGCAGTGAGGAATCAGTGTGCAACAACACTGTGCAGTGCACAGCAGGAAGGATGCACAACCGCAAGTAAACTTAGCAAGTAGCAGCAGAGCCAGTGCACTACAGAGCCTTCAACAACAGGTTTAGCAGTCTACAATAGCCAATGTAACAGCTCGTGCAACAAGAAGCATCATCCCAAGTTGGATACGAGTTCTAGAAGAAGCCAATACCGTATCGTGTCTCGGTATTGAAGAGTCATTTCGTGTCCGTGTATACGACTCTTCTTGAGTCGAGATCTGCATCGTATTATATACGATACAGATATGCAAGGTTGTGTCTAAACTCAGACAGCTAACTAGAAGAGAGATAGGGTTAGGGTCTGTGTCATATTTTGTGTCATGTCAGTGTATATATCTGTATCGTATCCCATGTCATGTCTATGTCATATCTTATCTATGTCACGAGCAGTTGGTGTACACGAATATCATAACCACTGAACACGAGCAGTGGGTGTACACGAATAAGCACACTGAACACGAGTAGTGTGTGAACATGAAATATAAATTAATACCCAATATACACGATGAAATACATGTACATGAGTACCCGCTGAATACAGTAGGGATATCTCACTACCCCATTTCTATGGCAGGGTATTTTTTAATTTTGTAAATTATGTATTGATCATAAATATTTGTATTAATATTTAATTAGATACATGTATTTATTTTATTAGTTGTTTTAGGGTTTTGGCTAGTCTGGACCCATGTCAGACCCTACTGGACCCTTGTCAGACCCAACCAACACTCTTGTGAGACTTATTTATTGGTGTAGAATATTTATTTATATTTTTAATTAGTTATTTGGAGTGATTATGAATTAATTAGAGTGCATTTGGAACCCTAAACCTAAACCCTAGTTTGGATGACTTATTGGAGGGTATTTTGGTCTTTGTACCTAAATGCAAACCTTAACCCTAACCCTATTTCTATATGGCCGGCC